>JAWNNO010001512.1:0-175149 GCA_035044985.1 Lordiphosa fenestrarum | reverse complement strand
AAAAGATTTTTTAGAAAAGAATTTCTTAAATTTAGAAATTCGATTTATTTTTTCTTAAATTTAGGGTAATTTTTCTAGATTTTTTCCTAAATACTTTCAAAAATTAGGAGCGAATTCGCCCTTGAATTTAGAAAAAAATACATTGCACTGTGTCTTAAAATAAATTTAGTAAAACGCCCTTAATTAAGAAAGCACATCTCTTAAACTTAGACGAGCCATTTAGAAATTCGCCCTAAAATATAAAAAAACAAGAAAGAAAGTCGGTCAAGCCCGACTATAACATACTCTGTACCAAGAAAATTTGTCTTTTGATCATAACTCGAAAACCGTTCATCCGATCTTCTTCATTCCTTTGGCGGATCGATAAGTTATTCTAATAACTAAATATGTCCAGAAGGAACAAGCCATCTATCTTCAAAACTGTGGGAGATATGACGTTTTTTCTAAATTGCGGGGGCGGGAGGGGGCGTGGCCAAAATTGAAAATAAACTTGATGTTACATACTTTTGCACAAACTTATAATACTCTATGTACCTTCGGTACAGAGTATAAAAACTTGTTGCTTTTAATGGTAGCATCCTGCAATTTTGTATTTGTTTGTTTCACATGCTTTCACATAATTTTAAAAATTTTTGGCCAAGATCGGATGACTGTATTATATAGCTCCTATACGAACGATCGGTCGGAAAATGGAAAAAAGAGTTTTTTTTTTTTAATATTTAAGCGAGCACCTGCAAGGGTATAAAAACTTCGGCACAGACGAAGTTAGCTTAGCTTTCCCGTTTTATTTTGTGAAAATTCTAATCTAGACCTTGAAAAAACTCAATGGCCTTGTTCACCATACATCAGCATACATCAAACAACAAAAATCATACATCAAAAATCATCCACAAGGAATTATTAGTAAAACACGGTATGCGGGGTAGATATCGTGTTGATTTGGAATGACATCCTAATCACAAAAATTAGCAATCAGATTGCACATTACAATAGTTCATTATAATAATCGAAATACATCCATCGATTTCCTGACATCGGTTTATGCTGGTATGAGATATCCGACCTGTTTTATGTTTTCAATGTTTGATATCGGTTCCCTTCCTCTGACTTAATCAAAAATAAACCGATTTATCTTTTAACTTTTCCACTCGTAAAAAATGTATTTTTATTAAAAATTCTTCACTTTTGTTCGGCAAACTGCAACAACAACCACAATAGCCGGGGCATCAATGGGTTCCATGCAATATTGAAGGTTTGGCCCGAGGCAGTACAACAGTCACGCCCGCCTTGTGCCTGGCTAGAAATGATGAAGCACAATTCGCACGCGCGGAAAAACAGGAAATGAAATAAAAATTCACATCGACCAGCAAAGGATTTCTCTCTCTCTCTCTCTCCCCCTCTCACTCAATCTTCTTCTTGTTCTTGTATATTTTTTATGCCTCATTGCCGCATTGACAAGGCAAGGCCATTCAAAAAGCTTGAAGAGATCTCCTCTGCAATGGCATTATTACAAAACGCAGTTTTAAAACGTATTACACATACGCCATGTGGACGCAAGGCCAATGAAGTTAAACTTAAATCGATTAGTATTTTGTTCTTTTTCTTTTAATTGGATTCACTGCAAATGAAATTGGGTCAAAAGCACATTGGTTGGCTTACACCAATTAGCCAGCGAATGCTGCAAGGGAATTTACACATTTTGATATCAACCATTATTAGCCTCCCCTCTGGGTTTTCTTATGTGATTTATGTACGCCACTTTGGAGAGTTGGGCAGGCTGACAGGCGGCAACAGTTTCCTGTCTTATTTATGGGTCCATGGTTGGTCATTTGGGAAACGGCACCTCTGATAAGTGTGCTGTATTTTTTCAACTTATTCAAAGCAAACACTGGGGAATCATTTTCTTTGGCGACAGAGAGTAAGCAGATGGCTGGGAATTTATATACTCTACCGTTTTGTAGGAGCGACCTTAGCCTAGAAAAAAGTAAAACCAAAAATTCATATCGACATTCTGCTTGTTTCTTTAGACAAAAGTTTTAATTGTAAAAGTTTGGGCTTGCTGCGGCAGTGAACACAAAGCACACACATGGCCACATATCTAGGTTGGTATTTTAAAAAGAGAAAAGTGAAATGAAGTTCTCGATTTAACCTCAATCTCAAGTGCAAACATGGCGCAAAATTAATTAATCCCCATATACAAACATCGACTCAATGGCGACGGCGACGACGACGACGACTACGACGACGCCGTTGGCAATCAACGGCATGCTGGCTGGCTGGTCATATGCGTCATGATTCTAGCAGCAGCTGGCTTTGATTCTAGTGAAAATCATCTCATGACTTTGCATGTATTTTTGATGCGAAAATGATAATTTGCCAAGGAGCTGATGTGTGTGTGCGATGCATGCCATCAAAAATGGGGCTCAAATGTCAACTGATTTCATGAGTACGCAAAAAATTTCTCAGAAATACGTGCGCAAATAAGCTCTTACTCAATCAAAATTTACCTGGATTTTGGCATAAAGTCCATTTTTAGACTGCTTCAGGGATTGAGCATAACCATAAAGCGGATTTGATTTGCCATGTGACCAATTTCAGCTTTTAATCAGAGTGACTCTCTCTGTGTTTCAAGCAATTGCTACATTTGAAATTTTGATCAGTTCGTTCCTAAACACAATTATACTCTCAACCAAAGGTACACAAAGTAGGCGGAAGGAAGCATTTCCGACCCTATAAAGTAAGTATTCTTCATTCTGCATCAACAGTCGAATCGATATAGCCCTCTACCTGCCCTGCAAACAGATCTCAGAGATAGAGTTTTGACTGTAAGGCACAGGATGAAGCATTTTGGATGAAAACTAGTTATTTTGCTAGCTAAATAAGCCACGAGATTTCCGACTTTCCGTACAAACCAAGTTTCAAATTAATCGGATGAATAATACTTCTGTCCAATATTTTAGTCCTCTATCTCTTAGCGTTTGGGCTGTACTTAGATTGCCAATTAGAGGACAAACTCTGTCAATTATAGACGATAAAACACAATGGCAAAAGCAAGAAGAATGTTTCAAACGACTTTTCGTGACTGACGAATCATTTAAGGCCAAAAAATCAGCAAAGAGCATTACAAAATAGTAAAAAAATTCCAAGAATTGAGATCAGTTATATAATTTTTGTTTAAAATCCGCATATAACTAAGAAATCGTTTGGTTCAGTGGTTCCCACAGTTTTTAAACCGCCGGGGTTCGGTTCACTACATCGTTTTTGGAGATTACTGAACCGCGGTTTCGGTTCGTTTCTGTGGTTTGCTGTTTATTTATAAATTATTTTGCAACCAGACATGCCTTTCTCCAATTTGATTATTATAAAAGTGATTTTGTTACTTTTTTTAAACATTTTCGAAATTGCATTCTTAAAAATCATTGGAATATCTTTGAATTGAATTTAATAACTGTTATTTCGCTAGAATCGCTAAATATCCTATATAATATTGGAATATGTCCACTTGAAAAGTTCTGTAAAGGATACTGAAGCTGAGCTGAGCTGAGCTTAGAACTGAAGTTTAGAGACCAATCCAGTGATTATATATCAAGATCAGCCTTAAGTTCTGCCCTTAGTTCATTTTTCAGCCGCATGTGTGCGTCCACCCTAAGAGTGGGTTTCCGTATAGAAGGACCAACAGTGAAACTTAATTTAATGCAAACTCGGATACAACCTATCTTAGGGAATCGATTAAGATTAAAATATTTCCAGCATCATTGTGTGAAGCTAAGCATTTAACCGTATTTACTAGATAGTTCTCTCTTGTTTGCCTTAATTTGCTAAATTTACATATTTCGAATTCTTCTTTGAGATTTATGGTGCTTTAAAAACACAAGGAACACTCAGAGCTGCGGATTTTTCAATTTTACCGATAACCTTGTTGAAGGATCGATCGCTGTATCAGAAAAAATGATACATCGGACCAAGATACGCGTATCGTTATCACTTGAAAAGAGCGTAATATTTCCTCGATACATGCTCCTCTATCATGATACGTCAAACGCTAAACTGGCGTTCAGAAGAAAGATCGAGAAAAATGCATGATTGATCTGGAAGCAAGTTCTTCTGCTGAACGCGGCCATTGATTTAAAGAGAAGCTGATATCATTTGGCAAAGTCAAATGTGATTTTCCAGTCATTAAACATATAGATGAAAGCATCAGCGATATAGTTTAACACATTGGACAAAATTATTGAAAATTTTTGCAAATGTTGATATTATTTTATTTGATTGTGCAAGAACCATTTTGTCAGAAAAATACCATAACACATTGTGCGCACTATTTAGTGATGATACTTGTTAGTCAAAAACTTCGTTTTTAAAATTTCGTGAGTACTGCATTCACGATATTTGATCTTTTTTCACTTGCGCACGAAACTCTGTGTTTGCTCGCGTTCACGTCGTTACACCCCGTGACACGGGCATATTCACGTCACGGGTAAAGCGCTAGTTAATGCCAAGTGTATTCAATTCGTCCAAAAGAGACCACTAGATCTATTTTATAAACCTGGAAACTTTAAATTCGAAAAACCAACGTTTACACGAAAACCAAATAGTATGTTAGCTCTGTATGTTTACTCCAAAGTTTTTAAAATTGTATCCCTCTAAGAAAATAAGTTTCTTAAGGACCTTTAAATAGCCCTTTGTGATAGATATAAGTCTCTAGTCTCTCCAGATTTTGGTTGCAGGCAGAAAATAGTTTTGATTGTATCAAATGATATCTGAATAGACTTGTTTATTGTAGAGAAAGTATTGGAAATATCGAACATTTCGATATCGATTTTTTCTACAAAAAGGTATCAATATCGAAACAAATATCGATATACAGGGTGCGCCTATATAGTGTCGGTATGGCAACACTGAATAACTTTGACATTTACCAACCGATTGCTTTTGTTAGACATGTTTTGGAAACATCAATCTAGTACAATTTTGACCATGGAACGCTTCACACCAAAACAACGTGCCGAAATAGTGACGCTGTTCATCGAAAATAATCGTTCAATTGTGCTAACTCAACTCAATAAATTTTGATGACCGATGAGGCCCATTTCACGCTTTCTGGTGGTGGTAATAAGCAAAATTGTCGCATATGGGGCACGGAAAATCCACACCGCATCCATGAAATACCTTTACACGACCAAAAAGTGACTGTTTGGGCCGGTATCAAAAAGAGGCGATATTGACTGGCCACCCAGATCTCCAGATTTGACCGCCCCAGACTTCTTTTTGTGGGGCTATTTAAAAAGCAAGGCTTACGCCAGCGATCCACAGACCATTGAAGAGCTTAAGGCCAACATTCGTGCCGACTGAGACGCTCGAAAAAGTGATGGAAAATGCCGCAAAAAGGGCACATTTTGTTGTGGCCAATAAAGGCGGCCACTTGATTGATGTTGAGTTCAAAAAGTAGTCGAAATAAATTGTACAGGACCAAATTAAAGGAACAAGATCAACATATAGCAATCGGTTGTTTGTTTTTATATATATTCAGTGTTGCCATACCGACACTTTAGATGGCGCACCCTGTAGATATTTTGCAAATAACCGCCAATCCCAAAACGAATCTTAAGCTTTATGATGAGATCGAATCTTATGCGGTCCATACGAAACTGGCAAGACTATAATCCATAAGTCTGAGCTAATTTACATCAATTTTAGTGACGATTCATTGTCAATATTAAACAGCAAACACTCAGGGATAATTTAATGCAGAAAACCATGCTGCAGGTTGGTAAATTTTGCAACTTGTAATCATTAAAGCAGAATGACAAAACAACATTCAAACTGACTTGTCATTTATGGGGAATTGCATTGCCTCCACCCCCCCTGCTGCAATTGCAAAATGTGCAACGAATAAAAATAGAAAGCAGTAAGTGAGAAAGCTCAGCATTTCCCCATTCAACTTTCGTCGCCGATGCGCAAATTGCATTGTCAGCCAACGGGGTTTTTGAATGGCGTTTTAGAGCTGTTGCTCCTTTGCTTTTTTGATTGCGCATCGCCATTTTTATGGTTTCGCTGGACGGAGAATTGGCTTGTGGAGTGTGAGAAACCATTTTAATTGTTGTAACCGTAGTTGTTAATGGGTGAGATAGCAGCTCCCCTGGAGATAATTGGATTGCCAACGCAACGCTCAGATTTAAGTTTCAAAGAGTCACGCAATTTTAAAGCAAAGCTACTTTTGGGCCAGGTTAAGCCGCCTCCGCCACCTCCTACTGCTGCTGCTGCTGCTGCTCCTCCTCCTCCTTCTGCACGCACACACAATGGCCCATGTATTTGCACGGATAATGCTTAAGGAAATTTATTACATTTGCTGTAGCAGGAAAAAAATAAGGCTAAATGCGTATATAAAGCAAATGATGACACACACACCACACTCACACTCGCAGAGTGACAAAGATAAGGTAAGGGGGGTATAAGAAGGCATCACCTGCTGAGTTTCGCCCCCAGGAAATTCGTTATCATCCTGATGCCGCTTCATCCACAAATAACAGATTTTGGACCCTTACCAACGAGGGTACTGGCAAACGTATGGGAAAGGCAGAATTTAGCACATTCCAAGAGCGTTGTCAGCTGTGGCCTCAAATAACAGGTTGCAATGATTGCAAAACCTTTTTCCTTACTCTCTGATTTCATCTTCTCAGTACAATTTACAAATAAAAATCGATTTTCCCCAAGTTGTAATACTTATCGAACCACCCGCTCACTCAATGTCATGGGCATATTCCACCAACGCAACAGACAGCAGGAAAAAAGCAAAAAAAAAATAAGGAAAATAATATAAATCCACATTTGACAAATTACCAGCAAGCAGGTAAACAACAACAAGAATACGCCGAAGGACTCAAGCAAACAGCGAGCAAAAGCCACAAGGATGTGGAGAGAAAGAGAGAGGGAGAGGGAGAGAGTGCGATATATGTAGGCTGAATAGATAAAGGAGCTTTTGTAGCCATTAATAAAAGATGAGCGGCACATTAAACGCTTGCACAAATGTGAATCATCACCTGACCCCCTGCATCTCGTCCTTCTCACTCATGTGACATTTGACTTTTCGGGTTTGCTGATTTCAACTCTCATATGACATTCATTTCAGATTTTTATTAGCTTTATACGCATTTTTTTTTATGTGTTTGCTTTATTTTCAATTAGGATTAATTTTATCAGCTCGAAAGTATGCAATAAAATGTACATGAATTATTCAGAGAGCGATTGTTGATTGGGATGAAACTTTTACATTTGGGAGCTAATCTAATTTAGAAATCATGCTTTACACTTGACACTGTTTAGCACTTAAACTGTTATATTCTTAATTTCCCTCATTCTGTTTGTTGGTACAGAGCACAAAAATATATAAGACTTTCCCCATATAAAAAAAGTACGAAAAATTTCGTTCCAGGGGGAACCACTCTCTGCGAAATCCGACTAGAAATGCATGCGCAGCGACAGTTGCCGTTCAAAAACTCTCAGAACAATGAGAGCTAGGGTTTTGCCCACCACTGATTTAATGGAACCAATCATTTTTATTTTCGAAAAGAACAACTACAATCTTTGCTATCAACAAAGACAGGTGAGATTTGGTTAATTTCAACTTTATAAGAAATCCTTTTTGTCCGAATTTCTTTTTATAGGTTTTCCTTAATCTGACTGCTGAGGTCGACAAATGCGTTATTATAACAGCCCCATGCCAGCGATATGTACCGCCGGTACAGAGTACAACAAGTAAGTTTAAGTATTGGTTTAAAATTGTTTGTTTTTGAATTTTCGCATGTGAATGTAACCTGATATTGTAACAGCAATTCTGAAAGTAGGCCACATTATATTGTAATTTTAGCGGTTTCAGCCTTAACTAAAGACAAGCTCAATTGTTTCGCTTATAACTCCGGTGATTTTTGTCCGATCTGACTGTACTTGTTAGAATATATTCTAATTGGGCCTTGCTTGCTCGTGTATACCACGAGGCTCTAACTTGAAAATTGTGGATCAAAAGGTTATTTGGGTTTTGGATCTGACGGTTTTTTGGGGATAAAAGGTTGAAGGAGGAATTTTCCAAATCTGAAACAAACTTAAATGCCTACCTTAAGGGGGTCTTCTCATTGAGCAACTTTTTTTTTCGACTTTTTTTTTGCATTTATTTATAGCTTGGGTAGTTGTGAATATGCCCCTAAAAGGATTTTTATAAATTCGAAATACTTTAGAAGATACAGCCTTTTTTGTGAAGCAAGGTCTTCGTCAAAATGCGATTTGCTTAGTTTGGCTACTTTTTGAATGCATCGGATTGAAGCAACTACCGAATTTCGTTCAAAGCGTTCTTTTCAGATTCGCGTTTGCTGGCATGGCAGTCTGATATATGTAAGTATTTCACAAAAAAAAAATGTTTTATTGCCTAAAATTTTCTTTGAGTGTATTCAAAATCACGTTTTTGAACTTCGAAGTCACTTTTCTCCAGTTCTATGGAACCGATTTTGATGAACCCAAATGCAATCGACGGAGAATTGTCGAATTTCTAAAACTGCATACTAAAATTTTTCATTTCAATTTGTTTTTGATGCAAAAAAACAACTTCAAACTTTAAACTCGTATATCTCGAAACCACGTTTTTCGAACTGGCGTCCAGTTCAACTGAACCGATTTTCATGAATCAAAGTGGAATCGACGCAGAATTGTCACCATTCTCGGGTGAACCTCGACCATAATTTTAAAAAATTTTTTACTATTTTTTTTTTACACTAAACTACAAAAAAAAAGTCCGAAATTGAAATTTTTTTTTGAATGGCCGCCATTTTGTCAAAAAAAATCACAAAATTAAGCTTGAGGTTCACCCGAGAATTACATCTATACTGATTATAACCCCGTTTTTTTTTCCATTTCAGACGCTTTTTTTTCACCACCAAGTCTCATTACTTTTTGAACAGCCCACGTATCGAGGCAAAAAAAAGTTTTCAATTATTCTTTGCGTTTTCAAATAAGAATTTTTTTAAAAAGGGTCCAAAAAACGGGTTTTGAATGAGAAATCAAAAATTTGTGGCTCTATTTCTTATAGTTTCACGCGTTCATACAGACAGACGGACGGATATGGCTATATCGACTCGGCTTTTCATGCTGAACAAGAATATATATATACTTTATGGGGTCGGAAATGTTTCCTTTTCCCTATTACATACACTCGCACAACTTCATGATCCCCCTTTTCCACTTTTTAATGGGAACAGGGTATAAAAAGCAGAGCTGAAACCGGTTTTGAACCGAACCGGTTCGAACCCGGAATTCCGACTCTCAGATTACTGTGAACCGAACCTTGAACCGAACCTCTTAAGGTATTAAAGCTGAACCTGAACCCGTTCCGAACCTAAAATTTCGGTTCTGTTCAACAACAATTATAGATTTGAACTATTTCCCACTGACTTCTTCTGTTATCCTGATAGAATTATCCACATTACTGTGGAATCACTTTTCGTATGTGGACTACGAAATTGCATTTTACTTCAAGGGTTGTATTCAGAACTTCGAAGTTTTTATTTCGTCACAATACTTTATATGTATAAGTAGAAACACATTGTCATTGCTTTGATGGTCATGAGCTGTATGAAAGTGTTTCTATTTATATAAAGTATTGTGAAATCCCATCCCAACCCAAAATCGAGACAATTCCCTAACAGTTTATGTCGGTTTTAGGTCGCTTACTGTATAAACGTGTATAAAGCTTGGCTGAACCAAGGTTCGAACCAAAACCTTGGCCCAAAAACCTTGAACCTCAAAATTCTGAACCTGAACCATTGGTAAATTTTGGTTCGAACCCGCGAGCCGGAGATGCACGAAATTTTTTTGGGTTTGCAGCCCTGATAAAAAGCCACCTTGATGAGTCTTTTTCGAGCTCTTACAAATATTTTATTTTTATACTCTGTACCGAAGGTACATAGAGTATTATAAGTTTGTGCAAAAGTATGTAACATCCAGAAGGAAGCATCTCCGACCCCATAAAGTATATATATTCTTGATCAGCATCAACAGCCGAGTCGATATAGCCATGTCCGTCCGTCCGTCTGTCTGTCCGTATGAACGCACAGATCTCAGAGATGGTAAGACATAGAGGTTTGACGTGTATGGGACATATGCTTCTTATGTCTGCAGGCAGATCAAGTTTATTTTCAATTTTGGCCACGCCCCCTCCCGCCCCCGCAATTTAAAAAAACGTCATATCTCCCACAGTTTTGAAGATAGATGGCTTGTTCCTTCTGGACATATTTAGTTATTAGGATAACTTATCGATCCGCCAAAGAAATGAAGAAGATCGGATGAACGGTTTTCGAGTTATGATCAAAAGACAAATTTTCTTGGTACAGAGTATGTTATAGTCGGGCTTGACCGACTTTCTTTCTTGTTTGTATCGCATTCGAGTCATTTTCGAGTTGTCTGTTTAAACTTTAAAAAAAATCGTTTCTTTTGTTGTTGAAAATGGTACTCTAGCCACGACTCCTTTTGAAGAGTCGTTTTTCTCCCAATTTTTTGATCATTTGCGACTCATTATTTTTTCAAACTTTTTCAAGTCGTTTTTCAATAAACAACATTTTTGGCATTTGCCTTTGTCAATTTCGAGACACATGATCATCATCTCTTCTACATTATCAAAAGTGCTCAAAAAAGACTCAACCAAGTGGTTTTTGTTAAAATGATCTTGCAGTGTTGGGTAGGCTAAATCTAAATATTTATGTATTAATTTTTAATTATCATTTAATGTACGATTTAAAGAAGACTCGAAAATGACTCATTCATCTCTCAAATGATTGGAAGTATGAATCGAAATTGAATCGAAAGCGAATTAAAAACTACTCTAAAGGAAGAGTCGTGGTTAGGGCACCGTTTACTCCAGAAATAAGTATTTTATATGATGAGAAAATGAGCGCATGACTATTTTTAACAGATCGAGGACTTAATAACGTCTACTATGTGATTGGAATTATCAGAAAATGCTGACCCACCCAACATTTGGAAGATCATTTTCATAAATATAACCTTGATGAGTATTTTATAACTCCTTTTGATGATCCAAAAGAGCTGCCTATCATATGCGATTAATTGAGACTCGAAAATGACTAATGAATTTCCTCAAAATGTAATTTAGTGCAATACGACTAAAAAAGGCTCTCAAATGACTTGAAACTGATTGGAAACTGATCAGAAGAACAGGTTAACAACGACTCTTCAAGAGGAATCGCGTCTAGGGTACCATTTTCCCCCGACTAAAGTCGAGTCAGTCAGCCTTAGGACTCGAAAAAGACTCGAATGTGATCAAATATTATATAAAATGTTTGCTGGGGACTGGGCTAACTTCAATAAGACCGGTCAAAAATCGGAGAGGTTGTAGTAATATGTCTATATAATAAGCTAGCTTTAAGTACCACTGTAATATGTATATGCTGAGCGTGCCCGAGCTTCGGCACGCTCACCAACACTTTTTATTTAACTGTTAAGCAACACTGTAACGAGCTATGGGTATGTACAGGGTGCGCCATCTAAAGTGTCGGTATGGCAACACTGAATAAATATAAAAACAAACAACCGATTGCTATATGTTGATCTTGTTCCTTTAATTTGGTCCTGTACAATTTACTTCGACTACTTTTTGAACACAACATCAATCAAGTGGCCGCCTTTATTGGCCACAACAAAATGTGCCCTTTTTGCGGCATTTTCCATCACTTTTTCGAGCGTCTCAGTCGATAAAGTGGCGATTTCGGCACGAATGTTGGCCTTAAGCTCTTCAATGGTCTGTGGATCGCTGGCGTAAACCTTGCTTTTTAAATAGCCCCACAAATAGAAGTCTGGGGCGGTCAAATCTGGAGATCTGGGTGGCCAGTCAATATCGCCTCTTTTTGATACCGGCCCAAACAGTCACATTTTGGTCGTGTAAAGGTATTTCATGGATGCGGTGTGGATTTTCCGTGCCCCATATGCGACAATTTTGCTTATTAACACCACCAGAAAGCGTGAAATGGGCCTCATCGGTCATCAAAATTTGTTAGCACAATTGAACGATTATTTTCGATGAACAGCGTCACTATTTCGGCACGTTGTTTTGGTGTGAAGCGTTCCATGGTCAAAATTGTACTAGATTGATGTTTCCAAAACATGTCTAACAAAAGCAATCGGTTGGTAAATGTCAAAGTTATTCAGTGTTGCCATACCGACACTTTAGATGGCGCACCCTGTACACCCAGGCATTCAGTTTGATTGTGAGAGCGAAATAGAAAAGGACGCTACAAAAATGGAATTATATACAGATTCAAAAAATTTGTTTCTAATGTGTGCGAACTCTGAGATATGACAAAGCTTCATTTGAAACCATTCGACAATCGATGATATATATTAGGTGTATTTATGGTAGTATCTTCCACGTTTCAAGGTGCTGCCTTGATACTACGATTACCTTGTCTAAGTTCCTTAGTTTTGACCACAGATCGAAATTCTACTATAATTGATTCGCCCCAATATATGTTCCTATTTGACAAAAGTGCGTGACAAATCTAAATAGTGTGACTGCATATTTTTAGTAACAAAATACCAAAACTCTTTTTTTTATAAATAAGGCATATCGTTTACATTCAAAGGTTTTATCAGCAACAAAGGAAATTCCTCGCAAACTTTGCATAATCAACAACCTAAGTTGAGCATTTTTCTTTTTTGGGTGTTGTCAGGGCTACGCACTCAATCAAATATACAACGACAACAACAAAAAGGGACCAAAGGTAGGTGTTAACAAATCCCAAGGAATTTTATGCGCATTAATTAACACTAAGTCCGGGGGACAAAGGGTTTCACGCCCCCCCCGCTCAAAAAATTGCGAATGAAATATTTAGCCTGATATTTAAGGCTGATTGAGATGAATTAACCTGAAATGAATATCAGATGAATTGGGGGGCAAAAAAAAAAAGTAATGTTCAACACGTGGATGCCATAAAAGAGCCACGGATGGTTGGAGTGCAAAATCCACAAGCTGCACACAGTCTGCGGATCTTGAGTGGCAGTTTATACTTATGCACCACTTCGGGGCAATTAAAGTTGCAGAATAACATTCCTTTTTTTCTTTCTTTTGTTGCTGTGGCGGCTGCCATTTAGCAGTTTAAGTGTCCACGTGGGCGGAGGAGAAAAGTTTATGGCGTGTTAATGATTTTATAACATAAGAAAATTGGTACTAAAAATGTAAATAAAAGAATACAGAAAAGAAAGTATAAAACTTACGTGGCCTCGTTGACCAATGAGTCTACCAGGGAGGATGATCTGGGTAAGCTACAAGTAATAAAATGAAAAGTCAAAGAAAGAAAAAATGTTAAAAATAATAGAGAAATTAAGGAAACGCTAATAAAGGGGTTACGGCACCCTGAAAATGAACTACTTTAAGGGCAGCTGCTATGTGTCAGATAAACTTAGGGCCAATTTCTCATCTTATATATAGTTGCTATGTGTCAGATAAATATAGATTTTCCACTATTATTTGTGTAGAAGATGAGAAATAGGCCCCTAAAGTTTACTCACAGTTAGCGCTTTGTTCTAAGGTTCTATATAAAAATCTATAAAAATAGAAAAGAAAATTTGAAGCTAACCTTAAGTCATTACAAAGACCAAGGGCCTACCAAATCCTTCCCTTGGCGTTAAAGAGCAAATCATTTCCAGTATGTCGTAACCCCTCTTAAGTGAATTTCTAGTTTGACAAATGTTTGTAATCATTTAACATTTCAATTTATCCCTTTCCCCATCTTTTTTGTTATTAAAGCAAACCATTTCAGGCATATAATTCTTAAGGCTTTCATCCTGCGTCCTTTGTTTCATTTTTAGCCCATTATAATTACCTGCAAAACAGAGAAAGAGAGAAAGGGAATGAGTAAAAGTTGGAAATTAATGAAGATTTATAACGCAAGAAAATTTTTAAGGCAATTAATTAGAGACGCCTCCGGAGGCGGAACAAAACTAAATTGGCGGGGAAAGGAAATGGGGCCACAACATGAAAGGAAAACACAAAACGAATTCTAATCTAAGCAAATTGTACAGAATTCTTGATACAGAAGTATTTTCATCCAGCAAGGACAACAATTGAAAGCGCAAACAAATGGAAATCGAGGTGTACAATAAATGAGAACTCAGCTGACAATTGAATTGGAAATTGAAATGTAAATCGCAGCGACCTTGACCCAATGTACATCCTGTGATAGAAGCACACATACACATACACAGAAGGAGGGGGGGAAAGGGCAGACAGATATCAAATGAAAATAAAACAACTGCAACTGCATGTGGCAAGGACTTGGTGGCTGGCGGGTTGCTTGTTCATGCGTAATTTATGCAATTTTATTCAATTAAATGAAGCTCGCTCTCTCTTCATTTTTGCCTCCCTCATCAAGGACTCCTTTGCAACCCAACTCTTTGGTCTCTTATACGTGCCACATAACGTGGCATTCATTATAGAGCTAATTAAGTATACGCCATGTTGTTGCTTAATGCAAGCTGCAAGGAACATATGGAAGCAAAGTTGTGTTATTAGTTCAATTAAAATGATGATAGGGGGCGGTGGCAAGAGGCTAAAGTCAATTTAATCAGTAAGTCAAACAAGAATTCTAGGAAAATAGAAACCATTTAATGGTGATTTGTGGACAAAGTAAACATGTATAGGTTTTACTCCGCTTTCGAGTAATCAATGAAGCGTTTATTGAAACCAATTCCAAAGGGTTATTAAATGGTTTTGAGTCAGTCAAACTGCTCAAACTCAGTTGTTCACTTTTTAGTGAGTGAAAATAGAAAGTTAATCGTGTTAAACATGTGATCAGATGAACAGTACCTCTGTAAAATTGATATAAGTGCAACGTGGTTTTCTTTTACCTTTCTTATAAACCAATAACGTTTCATTTAAATTAAGTGAACGCATTCACTTTCTACTTCTTCATGTCTCTTTGCCAAGTTTCACTTCTTATTAGCTTCAAATGTAGACTACCTATGGCGTAAAAGAAGTCATGCCAGTCATGCTTTTCATAGAAAATTGATATTTACAATTTACATTTACATATTGTCTTGTGAATACAAATTATGTCAGCAGCGTGTACATTAATTGCAATTACTGTGACAAAATATTGAAAAGGTGTGTAAGCCATAGTATAAATATATTAAACAGATGCACGCTTCAGGCGCATAAGTTGTTTATTCGCGATTGCCAAGCGTATACGGATCATGCATAATAAAATTCCAGCAACAAATTCGTATGTATTTCTCTTTTATGCCTCTTGCGAAATTGAAGGCAACAACAATTCGTCTGCAACGTTGATTTTGTTGTTCGCGTGTGCTTCAGACAGCCACAAGCACACACACACAGCATTAAGCAATAGCCGGGTTTCTCTTTCATTTTCTTGTGGTTGTTTTTGCTTCTTATGTTTTTATACCATTGCAAAGGGGATTATAATTTTGCCCAGAAGTTTGCAACGCATAGATTTATTCATTTCTGACCCTATAAACTATAAATATTCTTGATCAGGGTGACGAGCCGAGTTGATTGAGCTTTTTCCGTCCGTCTGTCCGTCTGTCTGTCTGTTTCTACGCGAACTAGTCTCTCAGTTTTAAAGCTATCGAGCTGAAATTTTACACAGAGTCTTCTTTTTGCTGCACACTACAAATGTGTTGGAACCGTCGGGATTGGATGACTATATCTCATAGCTCCCATAGGAACAATCGGTCGGAAAACTAGTTTTAGTGAGAAAAACTTTTTTCTTTTCAATGGAAACGTCTCCAAACTTTGTAGTCGTAGGTTTTCTATGTTCTTTTATAATTCTACCAAGTTTAATTAAAATCGGACAACTATATGGTATAGCTGCCATACAAAAGATAGGTCTGAAAAACAGACTTAGTTAGAACGAGAGCGTAAGTTAAAGTCGGCCCTGCCCGACTTCGAAATACCCGTTACTCAGCTCAGCTCGGATAAGTATGCAACATTTTTTTAACTCGGCCATTTATTATCCGATCCTTTTGAAAATTTGTGAGATTGTAGATATTGGCCACATAGACTACCCTGCAAAATCTGAGCTCGATATCTTAAAAATTGGGGGCGGGAGGGGGCGTGGCCAAAATTTGAAACAAACTTGATCTGCCTACAGACAATACTAACTTACGTATAAAATTTGGTTGCTCTAGCTCTTCTAGTCTCTGAGATCTAGGTGTTCATACAGACGGACGGACGGACGGACGGACGGACGGACGGACGGACGGACGGACGGACGGACAGACGGACATGGCTATATCGACTCGGCTGTTGATGCTGATGAAGAATATATATACTTTATGATATCGGAAATGCTTCCTTCTGCCTGTCACATACATTTGCACGACTTTAGTATACCCTTTTTACTCTACGAGTAACGGGTATAAAAACCAGGGCTGCAAACCAAAAAAATTTCGTGGATCTCCGGCTCGCGGGTTCGAACCAAAATTTACCAATGGTTCAGGTTCAGAATTTGGAGGTTCAAGGTTTCTGGGTCAAGGTTTTGGTTCGAACCTTGGTTCAGCCAAGCTTTATACAAGTTTATATAGTAATCGACCTAAAACCGAAATAAACTGTAAGGAAATTGCGTCGATTTCCGTAACAAAAGTGTTTCCACAGTAATGTTAAGCTCTTATTTTGTGAATAATTCAGTAAGCTTTGGAGAAAAGGATCTTAAAAAACAGAGGCTTGGGATTCTAATGGTAATTCTGAACATTTTTATGGATGCTTACATTAAACCTTCCTGCCGTTTGTAAGACTCAGTCTTCCAGAACCATCAGGATAAGAGAAGAAGTTGCTAGGAAATAGGTCAACTTTTTTCATGTCTTTAATAATTGTTGAACCGAACCGAAATTATAGGTTCGGAACAGGTTCAGGTTCAGCTTTAATACCTTAAGAGGTTCGGTTCGAGGTTCGGTTCACAGTAATCTGAAAGTCGGAATTCCGGGTTCGAACCGGTTCGGTTCAAAACCGGTTTGCAGCCCTGATAAAAACTTTATTGTTTTTAATGGTAGCATCTTGCAATTTTGTATTTGTTTGTTGTACATGCTTTCACATAATTTTACAAATTTTTGGCCATATCGGACGACTATATCATATAGCTCCCATACGAACGATCGGTCGGAAAATGGGAGAGTATTTTTTGAAAATATTTAAGCGAGCATTTGCAAGGGTATAAAAACTTCGGCAAAGGCGACTGCGCTAGCATTAGGTGCTTCTGGGCACCCCTGATCTAGATTATCTAAGGTGAGAAAATTTTAGTTTAGCCATGTAAATAAGAACTTTCTCTTGAGGGGGTAGATGCACTCAGAAGCATAAAAAAAGGTCTATTTTAAAAAATTTATTTTTTACAGTAATTAAGTTTTTTTTATAAAATAAATTATACAGCGTTTTTATGCAATGCTTTAACTTGACATTTATGAAAAAAAAACAAAAAAAAAAAATTATTTTTTGAAAATATCGCCATATTGGTTGGATCATCTCCCTGTGACCATCATAGCAGCCGTCTGGATCATCGTAATTCGAAAAACCAAGGGGAAACCTTTAGTTTAATAATAAATCCAGTCTTTAATCGGAGCATTTTTATACTCTGTACCGTAGGTACATAGAGTATTATAAGTTTGTGCAAAAGTATGTAACATCCAGAAGGAAGCATCTCCGACCCCATAAAGTATATATATTCTTGATCAGCATCAACAGCCGAGTCGATATAGCCATGTCCGTCTGTCCGTCCGTCTGTCAGTCCGTATGAACGCACAGATCTCAGAGATGGTAAGAGATAGAGGTTTGACGTGTATGGGACATATGCTTCTTATGTCTGCAGGCAGATCAAGTTTATTTTCAATTTTGGCCACGCCCCCTCCCGCCCCCGCAATTTAGAAAAAACGTCATATCTCCCACAGTTTTGAAGATAGATGGCTTGTTCCTTCTGGACATATTTAGTTATTAGAATAACTTATCGATCCGCCAAAGGAATGAAGAAGATCGGATGAACGGTTTTCGAGTTATGATCAAAAGACTACATTTCTTGGTACAGAGTATGTTATAGTCGGGCTTGACCGACTTTCTTTCTTGTTTTTAAAGTAGATCTTGTTTAATTTTGGTGTTAAGTATCTAATTGAATGGAAAATGTTAAATTTTGCGTAATTTTATCTGTTGAATCCGAATATCACAATTTTTTGCTGATAATTTGTACATTTTATTGTTTATAGCTAATTGTTTAAATAATTTCTTTGAAAAATTTAATTTTTTTAAATTGATTTTTTATTTTCGTATATTTTAAGAATTTTTAAAGCGAAAGTATTATTTACAAAGTTTGGTTAAATTCCAATATTCATCGAGTTATTACACTTTGGCAAATTTTTGCTAGAAACATTTTCCATCTAGTCACAATCGAGAGGTTAAATGTTGCTTCAGTAATTACTAAATATCTTGAAAACTACTCATCGGATTGACTTGAAATTTTTAGAGAATATTCTTAAAACATCATACTTTAAGAAAATGAAACGAGAACGTAAGTTAAAGTCGGCTCTGCCCGACTTCGAAATACCCGTTACTCAGCTCAGCTCGGATAAGTATGCAACGTTTTTTTTTAACTCGGCCATTTATTATCCGATCCTTTTGAAAATTTGTGAGATTGTAGATATTGGCCACATAGACTACACTGCAAAATCTAAACTCGATATCTTAACGAGAAAGCTAAGCTAACTTCGTCTGTGCCGAAGTTTTTATACCCTTGCAAGTGCTCGCTTAAATATATTCAAAAAATACTTTTTTCCCATTTTCCGACTGATCGTTCGTATGGGAGCTATATGATATAGTCATCCGATTTGGACAAAAAATTGTAGAATTGTGTAAAAGCCCGAGAAACAAACAAATACAAAATTATAGGATGCTACCATTAAAAACAAAAAAGTTTTTCTAACTAAGACTATTTTTTAGACCTATCTTTTGTATGGCAGCTATACCATATAGGTGTCCGATTTTGATAAAACTTGGTAGAATTATAAAAAAACATATAAAACCTACGATCACAAAGTTTGGAGTCGTTTCCATTTAAAAGAAAAAAGTTTTTCATACTAAAACTAGTTTTCCGACCGATTGTTCCTATGGGAGCTATGAGATATAGTCATCCGATCCGGTCGGTTCCGACATATTAGTAGTGTGCAGCAAAAAGAAGACTCTGTGCAAAATTTCAGCTCGATAGCTTTAAAACTGAGAGACTAGTTCGCGTAGAAACAGACAGACAGACAGACGGACAGACGGACGGACAAAGCTCAATCGACTCAGCTCGTCATCCTGATCAAGAATATATATAGTTTATGGGGTCGGAAATGAATATTTCTATGCGTTGCAAACTTCTGGGCAAAATTATAATACCCTTTGCAAGGGTATAAAAATTGTGGGAGTTATTCAATATTTTTTATTGCGGTGGCGGGAGGGGGCGTGGCCTAAATTTGAAACAAACTTGATCTGCCTACAGACAATACTAGTTTACGTATAAAATTTGGTTGCTCCAGCTCTTCTAGTCTCTAAGATCTAGGTGTTCATACAGACGGACGGACGGACGGCTATATCGACTCGGCTGTTGATGCTGATGAAGAATATATATACTTTATGATATCGGAGATGCTTCCTTCTGCCTGTTACATACATTTGCACGACTTTAGTATACCCTTTTTACTCTACGAGTCAAAAATTCTAAGAGCATTTATCACCTTAAAGAGCAGATACAATCTAAAAGCAGGCCTGAAACTGGTATAAAAGTTTCTGAATCGCAGGATTAACAAGCCGCAATTGTTAAACAACTAGAGGAGCACCCGTAGCGTGAATTTTATCGTGTCACGATGTGTCACGACGTCTAAACAGCGTTTCGTAAGTGAACATCTGCGATGCGTGCGATTTTCTTGAGTTTTTAAGTACTCACGAAATATCTGACAAAATCGTCTTGCTATTATAATTATGTATGTGTTATAGAAGAAAAGACGATATAAATAGAAAGCCATTGGAAGGATTTAAAAGTTACAAACTTGGCGACACCGCAAAACAAACAAAACAGTCTGGGTAAAATGATCAGTTCCGAAAATGGAACAAGACAAGACATAGGCTGGGACTAAGAAGTTAGATAAATTTCCGACTCCGAACCGGCAGGCTGAACCAGTTAAAAAGTGGTTTAGGTCCACAATTTATTAAAGCTGTGAACTGTATATTTGGGTTGTGGGTTGGAGACGTGATATAAAGGTAAGGCGCTCTTTTAAGTACTGGGCTTTCGCTCGAACCTCACGCTTTAAGAGTACGTAATACACTGAACGTTTTAAGTACTTCGTTGAGGGCGCACATTGCGAGCTCCCTACCTTTATTGTTGTATTATGGTTGGAAATATGAGCTACAGTTTAATACTTTCCCAATTTAATAGTGGTTTCGGAACTAGTTTGGATGTTTGCAGCCAGTTAAAAATCGTGAAAATATAAGAAGCATATTCACCCAATGAAGAGGACCCGGGCGTTGCCGGATATTCAGCTAGTGGAACAAATATAGGAAAATAGGCTACACTCCAGAGTGATTCCAACTACATTTAATTTAGTTGTGTTATTTTACGCGTTATTATACACCAAATAGCATTAGATAGATGGGTGAATGCACATATATCAATTTGACTGAGTTAAAATAAATAAAAAGGTACAAACCAGACAGACACTTTCCAAAGTTTGTAAATAACTGATAACATTCAAAGTGTTGCCATGCGAACAGTGTTAAGTGCTACCCAAACCACAAATTTGACCATATACAATAAAGCATCGTCACGCATTTACCAATTTGGCCGCACCCCAAAACCAAACGTAGCGATGAGCAGTCCAAGGACTTGCGTTTCCAGCACCGTGTTGACCTTTAGCACACTTTCCACCAGTTTTGCTGTATTATCTTAATTGGTATGCAGGCAACGCTATGTTGTGTTGGTATTAGTACGTATTCTTGGGTGTATGTGTGTGTGTGTGTGTGCGACTTCGCATATTTCATTACTCAATTACAAAGTAAACCGCTTGACAGAGCAAGAGAGACCCAGTGAGAGAGGGCAAGATGGAAAGCAGCTACCGTTTGCAATTTTCAATTAACGGGAGAGTGTTAGAACACACAAAGTCATAAGTCAACCTCAGCCTAAGGCCATGTATAATCGATGAAGGGGAGGAGGGGGGGAGCGAGCGTACGAGCTTATGCCTTGTCACAGATGGATTGATGCACAGACCCACGCAAAAAATCAAATGATTTAATGTACGAGGGGTTTGAGAACGGCGGACGGGGTTTGTTTTTAATTAAGAAATGCTTTCACATAAATAGTTTCAAACAAAATGCATACTTAATGGGAAATATAAGCGCTAATTTGAATTGCTCTAAGTAGGTCGGCCCCCACTTTTATATATCTGTATCAGTTTGTTAGAATAACAGATAGAAAAGCTAATATTTTAACTAAGTTTCTACTTTGCTCTAATTGGTTCTCTAAATAAACTGCAAAAGTCGTGTACCAAAAATCAGCTTTTCTTAAACCATTATAAATCACCGATGGTCATGCCTGGCCCGCAGCGGCCGAGTATATTTCGTTCTACACACTGATTCGAGCCTGGCGCATGGCCTAGGCTTAGCATAAGAGAGCAAACAGCGCGGTTTTTGCTTGCAGTCGCAGGCTAGCAGTCGAAGACGGCAGGTCAGAGCTAGTTTGTGTAGCTTTATTTGTGAAAACCACTAAACTCTAACTTTTTGGGCTCGATCTACTAAGGAAACCATGCTCTAAATGCCAAATTATGACTTTTTATCGTAGCTCGTTTCACATTTTGTCGAATTCTATAAAAAACGAGAGCGTAAGTTAAAGTCGGCCCTGCCCGACTTCGAAATACCCGTTACTCAGCTCAGCTCGGATAAGTATGCAACATTTTTTTAACTCGGCCATTTATTATCCGATCCTTTTGAAAATTTGTGAGATTGTAAATATTGGCCACATAAACTACACTGCAAAATCTGAGCTCGATATCTTAAAAATTGTGGGAGTTATTCAATATTTTTTATTGCGGGGGCGGGAGGGGGCGTGGCCAAAATTTGAAACAAACTTGATCTGCCTAGAGACAATACTAGCTTACGTATAAAATTTGGTTGCTCTAGCTCTTCTAGTCTCTGAGATCTAGGTGTTCATACAGACGGACGGACGGACGGACAGACGGACATGGCTATATCGACTCGGCTGTTGATGCTGATGAAGAATATATATACTTTAATGATATCGGAGATGCTTCCTTCTGCCTGTTACATACATTTGCACGACTTTAGTATACCCTTTTTACTCTACGAGTAACGGGTATAAACATATGCAAGAACGCATTTTCCATGCAAATTATACGGGATTTTTATTTTATTAGAAATTAAGCCAAATAAGTTCAAGCACTTGCTAAGCGTTGGACCAAAGAGTTGTAAAAATAGTTAAGATATCAAGCTCGTATTACATTATAGTGCAAGGTTAAAAATTTTATTAAAAACGTTGCATACTTTTCGGAGCAGCATTTGCTAACATAATGTTGATATGGATACATTAATGTTAAATCAAAAGGAAGTCTAACATAAATTCCCCTAAGTAACGAAATTAAGAAGGCCAATCGTTATGTACTTTTTGGACAAAAGAAGAGCAAGTAACTGTTGTTCGCCTGCTGGTTTGTTTCAAAACTACTTAAAGAGGCAACCCAGCCCAAATCCAGCACCTCAATCCCATTTTTCTTAACCCTTTATTCAGAATCCAGCTTTTGTTGCCCAAGCCTAATGCAATTATGTGGCCATAACTGCAGCCGGTGGAAGAGGAAGGCATTCTTAGCCAGTAAATGTGTTTATGGTTGAAATGAAAAACACGCGTAATTCAATTTCTGTTTTAGCTGCTGCCGTGGCTGATGTGGCGGCTGGCTGCTTGGGGCTCTGTCCTCTCGTTTTCAATTCAATTTTCGGGTTTTCACCGCTACCGAGACGCTAACGTGCTCAATTAATTCTGTCAACAAGGCAAACGACAGACAGAACTGACAGCAAACTCCTGACATTTTGATGTCATGCTAAACTCTTTTTATACCCGTTACTCGAAGAGTAAAAAGGGTATACTAAAGTCGTGCAAATGTATGTAACAGGCAGAAGGAAGCATCTCCCATATCATAAAGTATATATATTCTTCATCAGCATCAACAGCCGAGTCGATATAGCCATGTCCGTCTGTCTGTCCGTCCGTCCGTCCGTCCGTCCGTCCGTCCGTCCGTCCGTCCGTCCGTCCGTCCGTCTGTATGAACACCTAGATCTCAGAGACTAGAAGAGCTAGAGCAACCAAATTTTATACGTAAGCTAGTATTGTCTGTAGGCAGATCAAGTTTGTTTCAAATTTTGGCCACGCCCCCTCCCGCCCCCGCAATAAAAAATATTGAATAACTCCCACAATTTTTAAGATATCGAGCTCAGATTTTGCAGAGTAGATCTATGTGGCCAATATCTACAATCTCACAAATTTTCAAAAGGATCGGGTAATAAATGGCCGAGTTAAAAAAATGTTGCATACTTATCCGAGCTGAGCTGAGTAACGGGTATTTCGAAGTCGGGCAGGGCCGACTTTAACTTACGCTCTCGTTTTTTTTTTGCTTCTTCCAGTTGACCTTTTTTACTGCTCCCAACATAACTTTTAATGAGCCTTGGCTTTAATTTGATTTATAATCAAGTTTTTACTTATCTTATTGATCCATTTTGTGTACTTGACAGGCAATCAGGCTAACGGCAAACGGCAAACCTTTTAGCCCAAGAAACTTATTACATTTTCATGCCCCGCAGCGTTGCCAGAAAGGATCTTGAGTTTATCTAAAAATAACTGTCAGAGTTGCCGCCAGAGCATAAAGTTATCTTTTGTGGCATGGGCTCCCTTGTGGGTGCGTGTGGTGGTGTCTAAAAGCTGCTGCTGCCAAAGAGCCGACAAACATTTTATGGCCAATACAATTTCCGCCCCAAGGCAGACTTCGCCTCTTTCACATGCCAAAAATTTTGTGTTTTTATTTTTATTTTTTTGGTCTGTTTGTCAAGTTGAAAAGCTGCAAAGGGGTAATCAAGGTGCCAGAAACTTATACGCGAGCGGTAACTTTGCAAATTGTAAATGGGACATCACATTTGGTATTTATTATTTAGTTGCTAAATGAACATAAGAATCGATGATTCTAAGGACAAGTTCATGATTAGGATAGTAAATAAAATGTGCTTGTGTTGGTGAGCATTACAATCGATATTTGGACCAAGTTGATTCACACGCTGTAGAAGCAAACTTCTTGAAGTTTTGAAAAAAAGCTCTTGCTTGCAGGACAGAGGTGAAGAGAGAAAAGCGATACAACTACACCTCTTTCCCACAATCGGAAGCTTTTACAAAAACTTCTTGAAGTTTGCTTCACCGTGTAAATCCAGTCTACAGCTTAGTTCACACTGGCTAATTAGTTTACACAAACTGTCATGGCTGAGTTTGTCTGATTTGTGTCCGAATTTGTCAAGGTGTTCACACACACGCCAAATTAAATTGCAAATAAGTTTGTCGGAACTTCGAAAGCTTGCATTGAATTTGGCTTGGTGTTCAGACTCACAAACTTGGTTTACTAACGTTTTGTGTTTCCCACAAACCAATTGGTTTGTCTAGCAGTTGACAAATAATCGACTTGGTGCGATATAAAATATCGGGCTAGTCAAAATTTCTAGTTGCTTAATATTTTTGCAAAAGTTGACATGGGCAAAACTGTAACGAAAACATGAAAGAAAGTCGGTCAAGCCCGACTATAACATACTCTGTACCAAGAAATTTTGATCATAACTCGAAAACCGTTCATCCGATCTTCTTCATTCCTTTGGCGGATCGATAAGTTATTCTAATAACTAAATATGTCCAGAAGGAACAAGCCATCTATCTTCAAAACTGTGGGAGATATGACGTTTTTCTAAATTGCGGGAACGGGAGGGGGCGTGGCCAAAATTGAAAATAAACTTGATCTGCCTGCAGACATAAGAAGCATATGTCCCATACACGTCAAACCTCTATCTCTTACCAACTCTGAGATCTGTGCGTTCATACGGACAGACAGACGGACAGACGGACATGGCTATATCGACTCGGCTGTTGATGCTGATCAAGAATATATATACTTTATGGGGTCGGAGATGCTTCCTTCTGGATGTTACATACTTTTGCACAAACTTATAATACTCTATGTACCTACGGTACAGATTATAAAAATTTGTTAATTATTTGCCTTGGCGCTGCATCGTTGCATGCCCTAACAATGAAAGCATATATCGGCAACAGAGATCTGCACGAGTGCCTGTTCTTCACTCGCTGAAAAAGCGGACGCAGTACCATTCGACACTCAAAATGTCTAGTCAAATGACATACTCACTCATTTTCGTAATAGTACTTCTGTGACTGGTGTCTGTTTTGAGCGGATGTCAAATTTGATTGTCTCTGCTTTGAGCGACACTGCATGTTGCTTTCGTCTTTGAGGTAGCGGACGCACTCGCACTTTGCAGTATACATACTAATTTTGCTCAGAGAGCGAAGAGGAATACGCAAAATACTCCGTGCTCTCAGCTCACACACTACTAATATACATGTATGTATTGTGTATTGCTCTTTGCATATGTTGGATTCCTACAAGTAACTGTAAATGAGAGAACTGTTGTTGAATTTGCATACATGCTGCCATGATGCAACTATATAAGGTGAGGCCAAGCCAGTGTGAGTTCTCTGCAAAGTACCTTCACGTTCAGTGCTGCGCGTACTTTTATAGCGTAAGCTTTTGGCAAAAGTACGCATCACACTGGCTTGGCCTCACCTTTTATAGTTGCATCATGCATGCTGCTCTCGGACCTCCTCCTCATACAATGCAACAACAATGCGCACAGAATTCGGTTCTGCTGACGTCGACGTCAAAGCAGAGTCGTAAATTAGAGATCAATTTGCCGAGGAAGGAAAAAGACGGACAGAAGCCGAAGACATATCAGAGAGCGGACACACAAAGCCAGCAGTAAAAACAAAAAAGAAAGTCGGTCAAGCCCGACTATAACATACTCTGTACCAAGAAAATTTGTCTTTTGATCATAACTCGAAAACCGTTCATCCGATCTTCTTCATTCCTTTGGCGGATCGATAAGTTATCCTAATAACTAAATATGTCCAGAAGGAATAAGCCATCTATCTTCAAAACTGTGGGAGATATGACGTTTTTTCTAAATTGCGGGGGCGGGAGGGGGCGTGGCCAAAATTGAAAATAAACTTGATCTGCCTGCAGACATAAGAAGCATATGTCCCATACATGTCAAACCTCTATCTCTTACCATCTCTGAGATCTGTGCGTTCATACGGACAGACAGACAGACGGACAGACGGACGGACGGACAGACGGACATGGCCATATCGACTCGGCTGTTGATGCTGATCAAGAATATATATACTTTATGCGGTCGGAGATGCTTACTTCTGGATGTTACATACTTTTGCACAAACTTATAATACTCTATGTACCTTCGGTACAGAGTATAAAAATACAACAAGAAGCAAGCATGAGCAAAAAAATTACTCAAGTGAGTGAGCGACAAGTAGAAAATGCGTTGCCAGAATTGTTGGTGGATAATTCCACACTCAAATTTTTGAGCTCTCTTTTCGTATGAGTATTAGCAATAAGCAACGCGAGTGTTTTTGGCACTTCGAGTGCGAACCACAAGTATGCCGCGAGTAGAAATACTACTGTATACATTTTGTTGCAGTGCTTGGGACACTCGGGTGTGAAAATATCAAGTACTTATGCAGTGCAGTGCAGTGCACTCGTGCAGATCTCTGATCGGCAAGCGAAAAGAGTGCGATAACATTTTTGCATAGGGCTGAATGCTTGTAGCCATGCAACCCTTGCGATTTTACAATAAAACATTATTATTGTACTTACTTTTACACGATTTTGCTACTTCTTATCCAAACGGAATACTAAAATTGTTTTGAAACCGTCTAAGCAACTTAAATTACTCAAACAAGCATCACAAATTTAACATAGTTTGTTCTTACATATGCCTTGTAAGAACAAACTCGGCAAATGCGATAACAGTGTGCAAGAGAGTGTTCACATTGTGTTCAGACAGCAAGCAAATTTGTCGAAAACTTGGCTGTGCAAACTCGGCAAACCGTTTGACATAAGGGTTTGGCTGCAAACTAATTTTGACAAATTTTCGTCATTTTCGACAAACCAATTTGCCCGTGTGAACATAAATAGCTTAAGGCGCCTGTGCCTATGTTTATAAACTGACCAACAAAAAAAAGTGCAGAGAAGTCCGGATTGTGTTATGATGGTTCAAGTATCACTTTATTGGGAAAAGCCATTACTGTGCTAAGTGATCAAAGTTACTTATCAGTGCTTACTTTTAAGCAAAAATGTTAAAAGAAAAAGCTTATGAAAGCTCTCAACCTGCTCTATAAATATAGAGAAAGGCTTTTAAAAGCTTTCAGCCTGTTTTCTGAATTAATGCGTATCCGAACATTTTCTCAGTTGCCAGTGGCAGCTTTACTGCTCGTATTGCCGACCCCTGCTTTAATTTAAATTTGAAGAAGAGACGTATAAGAATATTTTCAAAGTTGCCTGACGTACTTTTCTATTCATATTGTCGACCCATGATTTAAATGAACCGAAAAAAGAAACATTTACGAAGATTTTCTCAGTTGCCAGTGGCAACTTCACTGCTCATATTGACGATACAGGGATGCAAACCGGTTTTGAACCGAAACGAACCGCTTATTCCAGCTGGTGAACCGAACCGCAAA
The DNA here is from genome assembly GCA_035044985.1 of Lordiphosa fenestrarum. Classification (NCBI taxonomy): domain Eukaryota; kingdom Metazoa; phylum Arthropoda; class Insecta; order Diptera; family Drosophilidae; genus Lordiphosa; species Lordiphosa fenestrarum. Next base: position 147,259 of record JAWNNO010001512.1, on the reverse strand, counting down.
CCGAACCAAACCGAAAACCACAAATAAAAACGGTTCGGTTCGGTTCAGTTCTCTGACGAGTTGTCAGAGTTGTTAATTTGGGAATTTGAATCGATTCCCTTAGATAATTTTTCTACATTTCGTTTGACTCTCTACGTTCTTACCGATGCCGGAACTTTAAAGGATGACTTGGCGAAAAATTAAGAATAAGTAATCCTACAAGTCTTCTGTAATTGCCCTCCGATCTCTTAATATACATACTATACCATCAATCTACGTTCTTTCCTCTAGTGGACGATATTTGAAATTTTCTGTAATACTTCTTCACCTTAATTCAATGCAAACCAGGAGAGTTTTTATACTTTTCTATTCTAATCTTTTCTGGCCGACATTCTCTGTTTTCAAAGATCATTCCTCTAGGACGAATCCTTTGAATCTGGCACAATATATTTGCGACATTCTTCTAAGGGTTTTAAAGATATTCAAATGGATTATAGGAATTCAATTTGAAAGTTTGTAAAAGTCACATGACAATAGAAATCATAATGTACCTTTGTGAACCACTGAACCGAACCGGAACCGCGGTTCAGTCAGCTCCAACAACCATGTAATGAACCGAACCGGCGGTTCAAAAACTGTCTGAACCACTGAACCGAACCAGTACTTATTTTCGAGTGGTTTGCATCCCTGGCTTAATATGACGATTTTTTTGTTTATATTGCCGTCCCCGGCTTTAAATGCTTTGGAAGACGTGACATATTTAAATATTTAACTCAGTCTCTGCTCATATTGCCGACCCCTGCTATAAATGAAATCGTAGTAGAGACGTACATGAATATTTTCTTAGTTGCCAGTGGCTAATTCTCTGCTGTTATTGCCTTTGCTTTAAATGCTTTAGAAAAAGAGTCGTATGTAAATGTTTTACGCAGTTGCCAGTGGCAACAACTAAATCTTCTCTGCTCTCGTTGCCGGTCCCTGCTTTCAGTTGTCAGTGGCAACTTTTCTGCTTGTATTGCTGACTTTTGCTCTAAATGAATTTAAATGAAAGACATTTCTCAGTTGCCAGTGGCAAAGTCTCTGCTCATATTGACGACCCCGGCTTTAAGTGCTTTGGAAGAAGAGATATATAAAGAAATGTTTAACACTGTTGCCAGTGGCAGCTACTCTCCTCATATTGAAGTAGAGAAGTATATGAAGTTTTTCTCAGTTGCCAGTGGCAACTTCTCTGCTCTTTTGCCCCCGCGCTTTAAATGCTAAATTCGGAGAAGATTTTGTAAGAAACTTACAATGAGTAAACTTTTCTGATTTGAACTTTGAAACTGTCTAATCAACTTAACACCAATTTCAGTTTTTGTTGTGCACAATAATTTGACTGGAAAACTGAAACTGATGTTCGCCCTGTTGGCCTACTTACCCACCCAACAGCACCAATTGGCGGTCAATTGTGCCGCAACCAGGCAAGTATGCCACTTGCCACTTTTTGGCAACCGCAACTGACTTTTATGGCACACACACGCAAAGGACTACAATTTTATTACTCTTCTCTTCGTCGTAAAGTGACCCCAACTAAGCACTCAGAGGAGACAGGTGCTAATAATGCAACCTGTGTTTCCGATTTAAAGTGAAATTAAATTTGATCAGCATATGGAGGAAACGAGACCAAAACATATGTTAGCATAAGGAAGGATAAATGGAAGGAGCACAAAGGACAAGTGAAACAGGAAAAACAGGCCAAAGTTATACAGCAGCAGCTTTTCGTGTCAGAGCAGAGTTAGACAATGATAAAGTTACATTAAAGAGAAAAGCGTTGGGAAGACATTAATATTAACGCACAGCGGAAGTGACAGTCAAAGTAATGCCTGCAAATGATGTGAGAGTGTGTGTGTGTGTGTGTGCGTGTGTTTGAGTGTCAGGACATTGCACGCACACACATAAAATTGTTATATCTTTCTCCCTGCGAAGTCCAGAAATGCTACAAAGTAGCAAATTGCGCCGTATCGTAAAAATGGCAACCGACTACGTGTTTTTCATCTTTTTACTTTTTTCTCTCGTTTCTATTTACTTTCCCGTACAGTTCAGGAAAAACTTTGGAAAAAAAAACTGAAGTGTTGAGAAATGTAAAGAGAATTAAGAGGATTAACTTTTTAGTGTATTTGGTGGAAAAGAATTAAAACAAAACCTTAAGTGGGTTGTTTATTTTATGGCAGAAAGTTGAAACATGGTTCATTTACTTTAAGTTTGATTCAAAAGCGTTTCATGGAAGGTATATTGGAAAGGATTTAGGCCCCAAAAATATGCTTAATGTATGAAAGAAGGTTTCGCCCAACAAATACACACAAAATACATTTAAAAATTTACATAAAACTCGCACGCTCTATAAAATGCCAATAAAAATGAAACCGTTTGATAAGCTCGCGCTCCCACTACATACTCCAAATTATTATTCACATCCAAAAGCCAGAGAGAGGAGCAAGCTGAGGGCCTCTATTTGCATTGCGTTAATGGCAGCTCAGTTGGCAGTTTTTGAAAAGCCAGTCCCTAAATTGCTCATGTGTCTGGGATGATGTTAAAACACACAAAACCCCCGAGCGTTGGTGGCGACCATTTTAAGTTTACTGAATTTTGTTGCTGCTGCTGGCTGCTGGGGCGGTTGTGGTTCATAAATTTGCTAGCTCGGCTTGACTCGACTTGGTTTGTTGCTGCAGTTCAAATTTATGACTGAACCTTTTCCAGCTGTGGGACTAATTGCCGAGAATTCTTTCATCTCTCGTCTGCTTGCCACCCGTTGGTTGGCAAAAACTCACAAAATTAATTAAGTCAAAAGTTTCAATTGTTTGTTATTATTATTCTAAGCAAAAATTGTATAATTTTCTTCTTCATCCTTTCAAAATATATGCCGGAATAAGAACATAAGGTCTTAAACGGATTTAGATTATGGAATTTTCTACGGAAGCGTTTAGATTGTTGCTCAAAATTAGGAATGAAAACAAAAGCTTACCTAGTTTCAAGACCAAAATAGTTATTCTCACATACAACATTTACATTGTGCTTATGTTTTCTGACATCGGGAAAATAAGTGTCCAACTATTTCGCATAATAAAAATTTAAACTTTCTCGGTAATTTATCAAAATTTTGTAAACATTCCCCTTAACAAAAGTCTATGTAAAGTCTAAGATCTCTAGGTGCTTTAGGCTGTGGGTCTCAGTGAAGATGTCAGTAAGAAATACAAGAAAACTAAGCAAAGAAACATCATATAAAAATCAAGTAAGAAAGTCGGGTCCGACTGTAATACCAACGAAAGTGTAAGTGCTCAGTATGAGTTTTGATCCAGCTAAAAGCAGCGCTGCTTCTTCGACACATTCTTTTGCTCATAACTCGACCCAGGTCAGATTTTGCGCAATCTCTCTATTTAAACCATTTTGAGGAATCCACTAAAAGTGCCAAGTCTTCTAGGGGCACATTTGCCAGACTGCCCAGGTCTTCTGAGAATGGTTTACCCAGATGCTGGGTGCATTTCCTAAGAAGTGCAGGGCAGTCGCATTGAAGGTGTTGGATGCTTTCTAGAAGTCATGATGGGGTAAGCGATCCAGGTGGCCATTTGACAGATGGTGCAGTACCCCGTTATGACTCCTACCATAGTTCATATCCTGTTCTTGCTAAAGTGTAGGAGTTGGGAAGTTCTTTTGGGTGAGTATCTTGGCCAGAGTGATAGGGAGGTCCCATTGTCGTGCTGTTGGATTTGGTTCAGTGCTGACATTGCTGCGGATGAGGTAGCTCTTTGTGGTGTTTGATGACAAAGCCATAATGGCCAAGATTGAAATGTTCCTAGGAGTTTCATCCAAGGTGTATATCAATTTAGCCAACTGTCAGACAGCATAAATCTCTGCTTTGACATCGCTACACTAGTTCGGTAGACTGAATGAGAGCTGTGTCGCAAGTTCTTCGGAGAAGATGCCAGCTCATGTGCCTTCTTCCGTTTTTGAACCGTCTGTATAGATGGAAAGCTCGTTCTCCCTGATGGTACGTGTCTTGCTTCCATTCCTCTCTCTCCGGGAACCGTGTTCCAAAGTTGTCGTTCCATTTCTGGGGGATCGCAGGGATCCCGTAAATCCCAGGCAAGCTGCTTCATACCTTATGAAGGTTCTTCGCCTTCCACCATACCAGCGCTCCATAGGTAACGATGGGTCTGACGACCGATGTGTATACCCAATGAATGATATACGGTTGCAGTCCCCACGTCCTATCAAAAAAATGCCTTCCTCATTCTTTCCTCATAGTTTTTCTTTCAAGAGAGTTGTGAGTCTGATCAAGTAACAGAGGAACAATTTTCGTCACGATTCAACAAGATATCCAAGAGCTTATATGAAAATCTCTAAAAAATTTATTGGACACCCCTGATAATGTTACAATTTTTGATTGACACACAGCGACAACTAATGGTTCAAGATTTGCTTTAGCTATTTTTCTGGTCATTAAAATCTAGGTGTTCATACAGACGGACATGGCTGCATCGACTCGTCTGTTGATGCTGACCAAGAATGCTTATACCTGGTACTCGCAATCGGTTTGGTACGCGGAGAGCGTAGCCTTTAAAAGGAACATCAGATTGTAGACCAATGGATTCAGGTCTGGGCTACCAACAGGCTAATCATCAGTAGAAACTTGGATCGGTACATGTTAGTTTAGCTATGATTGAGTCGTTTTAGATGATTTTAATCCTAAGGATTTCAACTTTTTTGTAGTCGCTTGTATGCAGTATGCAGTCCAATTACGACAACACGATTTTCGAGCAAGCCTTATTCTATGATTGCAAACAATTGAAGCCAAAAACTTTTGATTCAGTAATATAGCTTAGGTGACACTTGTCAAAAAGCTTGTACTCCCGTTTCCTTGGTCCGAAAATCGTGGGCAAAGTTTTCAAAATTTAAAATGACAATACCACGGAATTTTTACAGCTGATGTAACTTTCAACCATCTAAATAATACCAAAAACTCAGATTTTTTTAAGTGGTGCAACAATGTCAAATATTTAAAAAACATACGAATATATATATTTTACTTCAATATAAATATGGATTTGGCCCTTACTATAGAGGGTCACATTGCTTATACTTCATTAAGACTTCCAAGTTTTTTTTTCTGTTCGGGGTTGTCAATTGTAAATCAACTTGAAAAAGATAAAATCTTAACTGAATTGTTATTTTCTTCGATTCCGAACTTCTTATAATTATAATGATAATTCATTATAATCATAATTCAATGTCATGGCGGAAAAGTGTACCAGCTGCCACCACTGGCTGCGCAAGCTAAAAGGTAAGAATAACACATCGTCCCAGGAAGATGCCAAAGAAGTCAGCAAAAAGCTGGGAAAGGTCATTGGCGTTGGAAACACGATATGTAACACTTGCAAAAAGATAAAGACTACAAACCAGTATCATCTAATTTTCATATTGAGGACGAAGAAATGATCAACCTACCAATTTCGGGATTGATTTCAACACATAAGTTTTGTTGCATTTGTCGAAAAACCAACCGCTTTATAGTTGTCCCAAAAGAAGCTAGATTACAATGCTTCGCAACAAAAGGTCTCTATGTTCCGAAAGACAATCGTTGCTGCAGGGACCATATTATAAAAAGGAAATTTTTTCGAAAATGAGCTAAGTAGTGTGACTCCATATTGCAGCTTCAGTTCTGTTCATCAAATATACACCTAATGGCCAAACTCTTGACTGCATAATGGGTCACTACTGCACCTGCCTTAATGGCATGCGAACAGTTGGCTGTTGCCCACATATAGCTGCAGTTATATTCTACCTGAGTAATGCAAGGTTTAAGTCATTAAGCCTGCCGAAATGCTGACCAATATATTTAAATCAACTGGTGTACGTACCATTATAAACGAAAACAGCGATGAGGACTAAAATAAATTAACAACCTAAATATATAATAAGGTTGTCAAAAAAGTCTTGCGGTATTTCCGCAAGCTTGTCTTTGCAAGCGCGTAGTTCTAGTTGTATTCGTCGCATCGGTTCACGCGAGAGCTTTTTGGAAAGCTCTTTTCACGCGCTAACACGTGTTTGATTTATTGTTGTTTGTTTTTAGTCGTTCGTGAGTTATAGCGTCGCAAACATGGAGCAAAATAAAGAGAAAATACGGCATATTTTACAGTACTACTACGATAAAGGCAAAAATGCATCTCATGCTGCCAATAAAATTTGTGCAGTTTATGGACCCGATACAGTTTCCATTTCCACCGCACAACGATGGTTTCAACGTTTTCGTTCTGGTGCAGAGGTGATCGAAGATGCGCCACGGTCCGGAAGGCCTGTCGTCGAAAATTGCGATAAAATCGCTGAATTGATCGAAAGAGACCGGCATAGTAGCAGCCGTAGCATCGGCCAAGAGCTGGGCATGAGTCATCAAACCGTTATAAACCATTTGAAGAAGCTTGGATTCAAAAAGAAGCTCGATGTATGGGTGGGTGCCACACGACTTGACGCAAAAAAACATTTTGGCCCGTATGGATGCATGCGAATCGCTTCTGAATCGCAACAAAATCGACCCGTTTTTGAAGCGGATGGTGACTGGCGATGAAAAGTGGGTCACTTACGACAACGTGAAGCGCAAACGGTCGTGGTCGAAAAGCGGTGAAGCTGCCCAGACGGTGGCCAAGCCTGGATTGACGGCCAGGAAGGTTCTTCTGTGTGTTTGGTGGGATTGGCAGGGAATCATCCACTATGAGCTGCTCCATTATGGCCAAACGCTCAATTCGGACCTGTACTGCCAACAACTGGACCGCTTGAATGGAGCACTCATGCAGAAGAGGTCATCTTTGATCAACAGAGGCCGAATTGTCTTCCATCAGGACAACGCCAGGCCACACACATCTTTGGTGACGCGCCAGAAGCTCCGGGAGCTCGGATGGGAGGTTCTTTTGCATCCACCGTATAGTCCGGATCTCGCACCAAGTGATGACCACCTATTTCTGTCCATGGCGAACGAGCTTGGTAGTCGGAAGTTGGCCACAAGAGTCCTGTGAAAATTGGCTCTCCGAGTTTTTAGACAATAGGGAAGCGAGCTTCTATAAGAGGGGCATTATGAAGTTGGCATCTCGTTGGGAACTCGTCATCGAACAAAACGGCGCATATTTGACTTAAATCGCATTATTATAACCAATTTTATGAACAATTGAAAATTCAATAAAAATACCGCAAGACAACCTTATATATTCGTATGTTTTTTGAATATTTGACATTGTTGCACCACTTAAAAAAATCTGAGTTTTTGGTATTATTTAGATGGTTGAAAGATACATCAGCTGTAAAAATTCCGTGGTATTATCAAATCTGGAAAGTGGTCATTTTAAATTTTGAAAACTTTGCCCACGATTTTCGGACCAAAGAAATGGGAGGACAAATTCATGAATTTTGTAATGGATAAGTACGTTAAAGATATTTCATTATTTATGTTTCAGTATTTCTGCATATAACTCGTCAACCAATATACCTATTGACTTGAAATTTGATGTCCATACCCTCCAAGATAATAGCTACAATCCCTGATTCAAAGTATTCAAAAATCTCCTGGGGCACTTTTCCCAGGCTTATTCGGCTATGCCCTTTGTAGTCGCTATTCTTATATTCTATCATAAAAGATGAGCCGCGTAATTATTATTTTTTATTGACAACTCAAATAAAAATACAAAAAAATAGCTCTGGTTATCGGTGGAAGAAGTAGGCGAGATAGATAAATCGCAGCAATAATGTCAGAGATGGATCCAATAACCGTAAGCTAAACCTAGAAAAAAATATGGCCTAGAATTTAAAGTTTTAGGCTATATTTATCATATTATCAAAGTATGTCTTAGGTCTTAAAAATCTGATTTCGAAAATTCTAGGAATCACTTTTTTCAGAGTGTACTTCTCTGCAATAGCCTTCTGTTGTATGGAAGTTTGTAAGAGGTCTATGAGTCTCTCATAAAACCGTCTTTAATTTTTTAAAGATCAAAAGAGCTTTCAAAAGGTAAGTTAACATTTTTAAAACTCTTTTCCGTAGTCAAAAACTAAAAAAATTAAATATATAGATAGGTTTTTAGTTGGAGCTCTCTTCAATTCAGATAGGTGAAAACTAGCTAAAGCTTTGTAGTGTAACGCGTGACGCGTTACTCTTAAGATGAGCTTTTAAGCTTACTCGTGAGTTTTACCAGTTAACCATGAGGCTTGAATTAACTTGTTTCCCCAACTTTATTCACATCAAAAGTTTACAATTAAATAAAACCAAGCCTTGTCCACACCCACACTAAATTATTGTCTCTGGACCCACCTAATTCGATTCCCTCAGGCAACAGCTCCCAGTTCAACAATTAAATACACAAATTAGTTTATTTATATGACCTGTTTTGGTTACAAAACAAACGCCCAGCCCCCAAAGGTAATAAATATTAATTTAGTGGACGAAAGCAAGCAAAATGATTTAAATGCAAGTTAAATGTCATAAATAAACGGACAAATATGTAAATTCAATTAAGTGTTTCAGTTATTTAATAGAAAAAACAGTGATTAGTTTCTTTTTAAGTTATATGAAAATGTCCAAGTCGCACACGCTGCCCCGTTTTTAGTGTCCTTGGCATGAAATTTTAATAACGCCTCTAAATTTAAGTAACCTCAAGTTGTGGGTGTCGTTTCGATTCTTTTTTTCCATGTTATTTTTGGCAACGTTTCAAATTCCTTATTTATAAGTCTTTCTTTTTGTTTTTTGGCCCCCCAGAGTGGCGGTCTGCATTTGCTGTTTATTTATTTATTTCGATTGAGGACATTGCTTTGATTTTATTATGCGCAAGGAAATACCAAAAAAAAAAAGGAATCCAGGTGTTGTTTATATAAGTGAGCTGTCTTTGATTTGCAATTGAAACAAAGTCATGTTTGGTTTGGAAATCATCTTGTGTTAGTGTAAGAAATGTAAATTTAATTGAAACTTCAAATATTTGTTCATACTCTTGATATGTTAAATGGTAGGGCGAACCCTTGACTACTTTTCCACTCAGTAACTGGGAGCTGTATGAATCCTTTGCCTATTTGGAGGACTTTGAGAAATGCAATGAAAGTTTTGTTACATTCCAAATAGGTCTCTGAATTGTTTCTGGTTTGTAGATAGTTGTAAGGTCACATTTAAAAATAGAACATTGAGGCGAAAGAACAATTTCAAAATATCCCAAAAAAAAGTGTGCTATAGTTTTTTTTTTCCCCAGCCACAATATGCTATGCCGTGCCTCTTGCAAAGCCTTTGGCTGTTAGCATTTACATTTGTACACTCATACATACAAATATGTATGTCTCTGTGTGTGTAACGCCATGGCCAAAGTTGTTGGCGCTTTCAAGGACATTTTCACTATTTGCAGTTTGCTCTCGTTACTCAGTTATGTATGTGTATGCGTGCGTGTATGCGAATGCCCTTGCCTTTGTTGTTCACTGCTGACTGCCTTCTACTTTCTGCGTATGTCTAAATTATGCCAAAAAGGAAAACATAAAATTCGCAAAGAAACTTTCATGTTGCTTTTGAAAATTGCTTAGCAAATAAGCAGGACAAACGACCTGTGCATTTTTAACGCCGCTTGACACTATTTTAACTTCCTTTTTAAGCAAACTTAACCTAAAGCTAAAAAGTAAAGTAAGTCGTGACAGTAGAGGGGAAGTTTTATAGGCGAGAGATGCACTGAGAAATGTGGCCAATTTGCACTTAATGTAGTAAAAGGACTTGGAAATTATCCGAACCATAAATTGCAAAAACTAACGCCGAGTTTATAGAATGGAGGTGCCCACGAGCACCTTATGCTAGCGTATTTACCAACACAAATAAAGAAAATAATTCTGAAGCAACAAAAACTACAAGAAAACGAAAGAGAAACCCTGTGGCTCTCAGATGCTAACGAAATCATTCGGCGCACAACAACAAATGTTACATATAGGCATTCCCAACAAAAGAAGAACATTTCCAACAAGAAAGAAAGTCGGTCAAGCCCGACTATAACATACTCTGTACCAAGAAAATTTGTCTTTTGATCATAACTCGAAAACCGTTCATCCGATCTTCTTCATTTCTTTGGCTAATCGATAAGTTATCCTAATAACTAAATATGTCCAGAAGGAACGAACCATCTATCTTCAAAACTGTGGGAGATATGACGAAATTGCGGGGGCGGGAAGGGGCGTGGCCAAAATTGAAAATAAACTTGATCTGCCTGCAGACATAAGAAGCATATGTCCCATACATGTCAAACCTCTATCTCTTACCATCTCTGAGATCTGTGCGTTCATACGGACAGACAGACGGACAGACGGACGGACGGACAGACGGACAGACGGACATGGCTATATCGACTCGGCTGTTGATGCTGATCAAGAATATATATACTTTATGGGGTCGGAGATGCTTACTTCTGGATGTTACATACTTTTGCACAAACTTATAATACTCTATGTACCTTCGGTACAGAGTATAAAAATTTTAACTGGCTTCATTCACAGCCCATTTCGAGATTACTGAATAAAAAGTCCCTTAAGCACCATTTCTCTCATTTATATCTTTCTTAACAAAAAGGTGCCTATTGATTTAATTGAATTTTGAAAGCTAAAATTGATCGAAAAGTGCTAGGAGTTAAAAAAGAAATGCAGAAGAAGCCATTACAAACCATGTCAATGCAATTGACTGCAAGCTTTTGCATTGCATTATAACAGAAACCACATTAAGGCAGCGTTCAAAGTCAAAGAAACTAATCTTTTTGTGATAGAAGAATCAAAACCATTTGAGAGAGTCGTCAATGCACAACATTCTAAATTAAGGCATATTATAAAATTGCCTCAGAATGCGGTAGTATAATCGTTGATACTAATCCCCTGCGAATGTCTTGGTTTTTTGCAATTATCTGGAAAGCGAAAATTTCCAAAACTAAACAACTTTCATAAAAATTGTAAGCTTGACTTATTCTCCTAACAAAAATCCGTTTAGTTTTAACATTTTGCTGAACTAAAATAAGTTCGACAGTCACGTTCGACGACATCATGGAAATGTCCGTATACAATCTCATGTTAATTTGTAATTGTGTTCAAATCTGCATGAGGCATAGAATAGAAAGAAATGAAACACCAGAAAGATACTGCTACAACTTTTATATACGCATTTGAATGGCCTTGCGCGAAACAACAACAAATGCGGCCGATGCGTATAGCCTGCGTGCACCCCTCTTTGAGACTAAAACTAAAGTATTTTACTTGTGAATGAGGAAATATTTTCATATTTCTTTCTTTTTCTGCCTGGTGTGTCCCTCTACACGAGTTACTTCCCGTAGCCCGAGGCGGTCTAGGCGGACAATAGAATGTAAATAAATGTTCACCAAACACGACCCTCAATAGATCCATGATTTCGCCAGCCGTGTGATTTGTGGCACCGTCTTGTCGAAACCGCATGTCAAGCAAGTTCAATTCTTCCATTTTGGGCAGAATAAAAAGGCTGGTTCTTTGCTCCATTGACTGTACGGTCCAATGATGCCGCCGGCTCTCTAAACGGCACCAAACAGTGCATTTTCCAGGGTGCATTGGCAGCTCTTAATCTGCCTCCAAATTCGGAAAATTCGGTTTATAAACAAACTCATTGAGCCAAAAATAAGATTCTTTGCTGATGACAATTATTCGATAATAAAAGCTAAAACTTCCTTTGAAACTTCAATTTAAAACCCATTCAGAAAGACGTTGTGAAAGGTCTGTAGACTTCAGTTCTTGCACCTGCTATATGGTTTCATAGCGACGTCCTTACATAAAATATTTCAGATGGTCGAAAAACGCAAGAACTAGGCTTGAAACGCTGTCAGATAGCTATGTCCATTAACACTGGCCGATACAGCAGCAATATACACCTTTATAAGCATTTATGGTTATGATTTATGGCTAATAAAATGAAACTGGTTCAAATTTTGGTCACATTGACTTGAATATTCTGTTCAGCGCACGAATTTTGATAATAAAAAGCAATTATTTGCAAGCGCTTTCCGTTTGTTAGACTAAGGCAAACCTTATTGAGCATTTTTTGCATTGCCTCATGCTACGAATCACGTGTGAGGAGTCAAAACATGTACACTGAAAAGCTAAATGGCACAAAAATCACATTTTATGCTCAGCAGGGAGGCAAACCGGTTCTAAAACGCACCTAGTCCAACCATACTTAACTGCCTATTTGTGCTTGGAAAACGAACCAGTAATCTTATGATTCTAAAGCTATAAAAATTAAGTATAAATCGGATAATGTGGGGCTTCTTAGGAAACTCACCCAGCATCTGGGTAAACCATTCTTTGAAGACCTGGGCAGTCTGGCAAATGTGCCCCTAGAAGACCCAGCTCTTTTTGTGGATTCCTCACAGTCAATTCTCACTACCCTCTCCCAAACCACCGCCAAAGTCTTTTAATGGATCTACGAAACTACAATCTCTAAAGTCTTTAACAAGTGTTCATAACAAAAACCAGACAATTTGCCTGTGGGATTCTCTGCCCTCCTGAAAAACATTGTTTAAATAATATCCGGCTCGAAGGACCATGTCGTACTTTGAAGTTCGCTCTTTGACATTGGTGCAGAGAAGGATAAGCTTACCTCTCTTGGCTTGGAGGATGGTTTATTTTTAAGGTCTAATTCAAGACCTATCATTGTTTGTACTAACTCTTTTTAAATTGATTTTCGAAGCTAGTCAAATGTTGTCTTGTACCAATGGTTCAGCTGAAAATTGGAAAAATAGACATCTTTATTATAAAAAGTTTGAGAATTTTTCGATGTGGAGCCATACCGAACCAAAACTATGGGTTGTCTACCAGTAAATACCATGAAATGAACCGAAACGGAGGTTTACAAATGTCTGTAAGTCACCGAACCGAACCGAACAGATTTGAATTCTCGAACGGTTGGCATTATATAAATACACTGTCAGAAAATCTTGCCTCAGCCAAATCTGCTTAACATAGAGTCTAAGATTGAACATAGACCTTTTTATAGGAAATCCCATCCCGAAGTGGTTGAAAATATACCCAGAAAAGTAATGTAGAAAGCATTTTATGCTCAGCAGGGCGCTTGCCGATTTGAAAGATAGCGAAGCTGGAAGTATACAAATCTTGCAAGCCCAGCAATATATATAGAGATCTATACCTGATATCCAATAAAATATCTTCGTTGTGGTGGCCAAGGTCATGCACTATGGTCCAGACGGCTACTTTTGTTGGCCAAAACCTCATTTTTAAAAGTTAAAAAAATAACTTACTTTGGATCGCTCTGCATCAGAAATAGAGTGACCATCTTGCGTACCAGAAATACCCATAAATGGCGCCACTTTCGCGAAATCAGCTGTTAAACCTAGCGGTTGTTATTAAGCAGAGACTAATTGTGTGTCGTAGATTAAATAATTGCTGTTGTATTTCAATTTTGAAGTTGATCCACTTTTGTCCACATCTCTTGTAATTTGCATTAATAGATCATAACCTCAAATTCAACAATGCGGAGTTGTTTGGCTTGTGGAGTTCAGAGAGGAGCAAAGCAGCCAAGGAAAATGCTGTGCTCGAATTTATGAAAGCGAAACTTTGTGGCGACATTTTAGATGATATGAGTACAGCTGTTGCGGTTGCTTCTTTGAGATTTTGCTACCGTTTGGCGGAAAAATTGAGGATGTGCAGGTCATATGAAAAGGTCTTCAAGCGAAAGCATGCGGATTGGCTAAATGCACAAACATGTGTAATCGTTCCAAATACCTTTAAGTCAGTAGGACGCCCTGCATTAACGTATCCCAAAAAAAGTCGAAGAGCACGAAGGAGGGAGGAAACCTTAATTTATTGCTTCAAGGGGCTAGCCTGGCCGCCAGAAAACAACACAAACACGATCTCGCTTATGTTCTGAAACTGTTATCCTTATGCCCAGTAAAGGCTAAATTAATTCGCAAGGCAGTACAGAACCCAGTGGAATGGCCGACTCCTATTTCACCAAGCTAAGCATTGGCCCTGCTCCTCGACAAAGAACTCAGCAAAGTTCAGTATTGCGCAATAAGGGATCAATCAAAAAGCAAAAATAGCGACATATACCCTTCGTATAACAAAATTGTGGACCAGAAAAAAGAATGCCGACCAATTAACATTCTAATATCGGAGACAAAAGCAGAGGTCTGGCTTCAAAACCTTTTAGCCCACACTGCTGGTAGAATTGTTCGCTTACAAGAAGAAGTTATCTTAAATGTAATGCAAGGACATGGAGTGGTCTTTTTGGTTGCAGATTTAACTTTGAGTTATGGTTTTAATGGTAGCAGTGGGCAATCAAACTACAATCAAGATTCATTTGGAGGTCAGGCATTTGATATGGACTCCAGCATTTTTGCCACTACAGTCACTCCATTAAGGCTAGTAGATTCCTCTAGGAACATACTGGGGAACAACAAAATTCTGACCTAAAGAATGAGATTGAACAGTTACAGCGTTTTTCTTCTTGCGGAAACATTCGAAATGTTTTTTTTTATTTTTAATAAAATTATGTTTAAAGAAATATGTAAAAATAAAATAACTTAATATTTATTTTGTCATTCCCTATTACTGATAGTTCAAATATGCATTTATAAAAAAAATGGGCGGTGCCACAGCCATTTTTTTTTTGTAAATCAACTTCCAACTGATCTTATATAAGGTTGTCAAAAAAGTCTTGCGGTATTTCCGCAAGCTTGTCTTTGCAAGCGCGTAGTTCTAGTTGTATTCGTTGCATCGGTTCACGCGAGAGCTTTTTGGAAAGCTCTTTTGTTGTTTGTTTTTAGTCGTTCGTGAGTTATAGCGTCGCAAACATGGAGCAAAATAAAGAGAAAATACGGCATATTTTACAGTACTACTACGATAAAGGCAAAAATGCATCTCATGCTGCCAATAAAATTTGTGCAGTTTATGGACCCGATACAGTTTCCATTTCCACCGCACAACGATGGTTTCAACGTTTTCGTTCTGGTGCAGAGGTGATCGAAGATGCGCCACGGTCCGGAAGGCCTGTCGTCGAAAATTGCGATAAAATCGCTGAATTGATCGAAAGAGACCGGCATAGTAGCAGCCGTAGCATCGGCCAAGAGCTGGGCATGAGTCATCAAACCGTTATAAACCATTTGAAGAAGCTTGGATTCAAAAAGAAGCTCGATGTATGGGTGCCACACGACTTGACGCAAAAAAACATTTTGGCCCGTATGGATGCATGCGAATCGCTTCTGAATCGCAACAAAATCGACCCGTTTTTGAAGCGGATGGTGACTGGCGATGAAAAGTGAAGCTGCGTGAAGCTGCCCAGACGGTGGCCAAGCCTGGATTGACGGCCAGGAAGGTTCTTCGGTGTGTTTGGTGGCATTGGCAGGGAATCATCCACTATGAGCTGCTCCCTATGGCCAAACGCTCAACTCGGACCTGTACTGCCAACAACTGGACCGCTTGAATGCAGCACTCATGCAGAAGAGGCCATCTTTGATCAACAGAGGCCGAATTGTCTTCCATCAGGACAACGCCAGGCCACACACATCTTTGGTGACGCGCCAGAAGCTCCGGGAGCTCGGATGGGAGGTTCTTTTGCATCCACCGTATAGTCCGGATCTCGCACCAAGTGATTACCACCTATTTCTGTCCATGGCGAACGAGCTTGGTAGTCGGAAGTTGGCCACAAGAGAGTCCTGTGAAAATTGGCTCTCCGAGTTTTTTGACAATAGGGAAGCGAGCTTCTATAAGAGGGGCATTATGAAGTTGGCATTTCGTTGGGAACTCGTCATCGAACAAAACGGCGCATACTTGACTTAAATCGCATTATTATAACCAATTTTATGAACAATTGAAAATTCAATAAAAATACCGCAAGACTTTTTTGACAACCTTATATATCCAATACAAACAAGAAAGAAAGTCGGTCAAGCCCGACTATAACATACTCTGTACCAAGAAATTTTGTCTTTTGATCATAACTCGAAAACCGTTCATCCGATCTTCTTCATTCCTTTGGCGGATCGATAAGTTATTCTAATAACTAAATATGTCCAGAAGGAACAAGCCATCTATCTTCAAAACTGTGGGAGATATGACGTTTTTTCTAAATTGCGGGGGCGGGAGGGGGCGTGGCAAAAATTGAAAATAAACTTGATCTGCCTGCAGACATAAGAAGCAGTCCCATACACGTCAAACCTCTATCTCTTACCATCTCTGAGATCTGTGCGTTCATACGGACAGACAGACGGACAGACGGACATGGCTATATCGACTCGGCTGTTGATGCTGATCAAGAATATATATACTTTATGGGGTCGGAGATGCTTCCTTCTGGATGTTACATACTTTTGCACAAACTTATAATACTCTATGTACCTACGGTACAGAGTATAAAAACCAAATCAAAATATCTTGTTTCGTTCGCGAGTTATTAATTTTGGCCAACAAAAGTAGTCGGCTGGACCATAGTGTCATGGTCTGACCCGTTTCAAAACTTAAGAAAAGAAATCTTATCTTATTTATCAATTCAGAAAGTTAAATTATGAATTATTCCAAGTTGATGACCAGATTACAGTTTGAAAACTTTTCCTCTAAACAAAGAGGAGATATTTTTGGCTAACTCAAACTTATTGTATCTCTCCCGAATTTCTTGACCCAACTTAAGCGAACTTTTTTAAATAATCCCGCAGCCCACTTTCGCGGGACAAACATATCTAAACGAAATCGATTTTATGCTCAAATTTAGGTAGAAAACAACATGCCTACTCGAAAACCCCTTAATGAGCATCATTTTATGCAAGACAACGAAAATTAAATAAATTAATTCAGTGAAAATTACAGAGATTTAAACGTTGATTGCTTGCTCCCCTTCTAATGCGCCACGTTTTCTGAATGCACAATTATTAAATAGGCTAGCTAAAAGGCAGAAGGAAATGGAAGAGTCCCTCCTTTTGTGCTGTACGGACATATCACATGTGCACATTTCGTTGTTGTGCAGAGAGAAAGTCGCGAAGCTCTCGCTCTCTCATATCGATCCACAAAACAAGCAAAAGTCAACTGGAAACTGGAAAGCAACCACCGTAGAAGAGAGGGCAGGCAGAGTCCTGCCTGACCCCCCACCCGCCCCTCCATTGACATTGGGTGACAAAAAAAGCTGGTCAAAAAACTGAAACTGAACTGGCGAAAAGTGTAGAGGGGGGGAGGTCCATGACTCAACATTTTGTGGTTATGCACAAAGCCACGTGCAAAATAGAATTTTTTGTTTTGAAGGGACCACGAAGCTTCAACTAGGCTTGTCAATGTCAATTGATAGCGGGGAGCCGCCAGCCGGGAGGCGTCACGGCACACGACATCAAAAGACGTCTGGCAGCAGCTGTTGCCAGCTGGCTAGGAGAACGTGCCCCAACACACACCCAAACACACGCACAATTAAATATTAATGCGCGAAATTAAGTGAAAAATGGCATTTGAAGTAGGCGTGGCATTAGTTGACTTTACTTGGCTTTTGGCTTGTCTAAAGGATTAGGCAACAACTTGTGGCATTAACAGGCACATCACTTCTACTAGCTTAAGTTGTCCTTTTTAGGCTTCACCAGAACCACAAAAAAAACACAACAAATAATTAGTTTTTCTTTTCTTGTTCTTGTTGTGTTTGGTTTTGAGTAAGAGGCTTTTTCGCAGGACATTTGAGTTGGACAAGCCAATTGATGAGGCAAGACAAGACAAGACAGGGCATGGCATGGCAAGGCATACAACCGAGTTTGAGTGTTAAATTATTTACAGTCTTTAAGAGATTGATGAAGTGTGAACCTTTTTAAGGGCAGAATATTTAAACAACACTTGTGCCACCTATTCCCGTTTTTGGTGCTTAGTAGAGAGGTGGGCACAGCACTTGGTGAATGTTTTACCAATTTTGGTAACTTGATTGGGAAATTAATTATGAATTGTTGTCATACAACATTCATATTTCCATTAGCGACAAAGTGAGGAAACGGGCGGAAAGAGATTATAAAATTCTAGTTACGGGATGACCTTAGGTTATGATCTGAGACAAAGTACAGGGTTGTCCATATTCGACGGACCCATCTGGCAACGCCATAACTTTTGACAGAGATGTCAGATCGCTTAATGACATACCGCGTTTGAAGCGTCAGTCCAAGCAGATTTTTACCATGGAACAATACACGCCACGCGAGCGCTCTGAAATAGTTGAAATTTACATTCAACAGAACAAGTCAATTGTGAAAACTCAAAGTGCTTTTAAAAAATTAAAAAATGTGAATAAGAAAACCGTAAATAAGCAAAATTGCCGTATTTACGCCACTGAAAATCCTCAGGAGATTCAAGAAGTGCCTCTTCATGACGAAAAAGTCACAGTTTGGTGCGGCGTTAGTGCGAAAACGGTCATTGGGCCGTTTTTCTTCCAAAATGAAAATGGCCATGCTGTTACCATCAACCAGGAGCGTTATCGCGACATGATGACCAGTTCTGGTTTCAACAAGACGGCGCTCCACCGCACACAAGTCGCATAACAATCGATTTTCTGAAGAAATTGTTTCCGGGCCGTTTGATGTCGAAAAGTGGTGATTTGGACTGGCCACCGCGTTCGCCCGATTTGACGCCGCCTGACTTCTTCTTGTGGGGATATTTGAAGTCAAAGGTTTACGTTAACAAGCCAAGGACCGTAGAAGAGCTCAAGGACAACATTCGTTAAGAAATAGCCGCTATTCCGGCCGAAATGTTGGCGAAAACGATGGAAAATGCTGCAAAAAGGGCACAATACGCCATCAACGCCAGAGGCGGCCATTTGAGAGATATCCTATTCAAAAATTGATGTAAACAAATCTACTTGGAACAAATTAAATGATTAAGATTGCCAACCGCCAAATTTTTATTTTTTTCTTTGATTTTTTTAAAAAAAACATGGGTCCGTCGAATATGGGCAACCCTGTATTTCTCTTAACTGCTGAGGCAGTATCAATCTTCGCTCTGCTTTGCAGCAGTAGCAACGACGCAAGAGCCGAACACACAGCTCAGCGTCGCGCCGAAGCAACACAACAAACTTACACTGTGTGTGTGTGTATCGACTGCGCTGCTTTTGAGAGTGTGCCTATGCCCAGTAGATGGCGACCTGCCGACCTCTGTTCTAAAGCCACAATGCATTTCTGCTACATTTAGACAAACTTTTCGAGTAAAATACTAAGTGTAAAAGAGTCCTATTGATATGCGGCTTCAATTCTTTCAGTGACTAATATTTTGATCGGCCTTAAACTTTTTTAAAGCCCACTGAGTCATTTGAACGAACGGTTCATATAAAGTCTGCAATCCCATCAACAATTGTTGGTTTTTCAGGCCGGTTCGAAAGCTGTTTAGCAAGGGTTCAAAGGTGGTTCGGAGGCATGTATGTATATTTACAATAGAACCATTTCATTTCTCAGTTATTTTTCGAATCAATTAGGTAGAAAATCAAAAGCACTATAAAGGTACCTACACTGAGAAAAAAGAGAGCGTAAGTTAAAGTCGGCCCTGCCCGACTTCGAAATACCCGTTACTCAAGGCAATTAGTGTTTAATAACCTCATGAGGCACAGATAAGTATGCAACGTTTTTTTAACTCTGCCATTTATTATCCGATCTTGATGAAAATTTGTGAGATTGTACATATTGGCCATAGTGCATGTACTGCAAAATCTGAGCTCGATAGCTTACAAATTGTAGAAGATATTCAACATTTTTTATTGCGGGGGCGGTAGGGGGCGTGGCCATACAGACGGACGGACGGACATGGCTATATCGACTCGGCTGTTGATGCTGTTGAAGAATATATATACTTTATAATATACCTGTTACATACATCTGCACGACTTTAGTATACCCTTTTTACGCTACGAGTAACGGGTATAAAAATCTATTTAATACCAAGATAACAAGGTAACAAAAATGCACAACCCAAGATGATAAACTCAATTTAACTCTTAATTTAAAAATTTTGGATAAAGATCGCTTATATCCGACTTAAAGATGCAACAATCTTATTTTTAGTATGAAAAGAAAAAGGCTAAAAAAAATATTTACTTCTTTTTGGTTTTGTTAATACTTTCTAAATTTTCTTGAACTCGCGAATTTCCAAGGCAACTTATCCCACTGGGATATGAGACAAATGCTAGACGCAGCGCCGAAACTGAATAAAACCTTTCAAAAACGAAAAAAAACGAAGCGTCTTCTCATCCTAAAGGGCATGCTATACAGCGGGTGGGGTAGGACTTCCCATTTTAGCTTTTCCATGGCCGAGAAATGTCAAGATTTAAAAAATTACCTTGTAGTGCCTTTGCTTGTATTCTGGTAGCAAATCAGGTGGCACAAGGGATTATTAACTGGTTTGTACCGCTATTTTTTCAAGTAAATTGAAGGGCGAACACAAAACTGTTTTCAAAAATGGTCCGTCACTTCTGGAATTTTGGTAAATTGGTTTTAAATTAGCTTAATATGCATATTATGACATTTTTCAGGCTAAGTGAGGCACTCAGCTTAGTTCGGCAGGCCTGAGAATCAACAGGAGGAAGACGAAAGCGCTCAGCCATCCTTTCTCCACAATCCTTTAAAGGAGGGACTTTGGGAAACTGTCAGCTATTTGGCGATGCTCGTCATATCCACGCTGGCTCAAAATCAGGCTTTTAAAGACCAACGTAATGGACCAGTACTTCCACTTGGAAGATTACAGCTTCCAGAGTGTCAAAACTTCAAACATTTGAAAACCGCTGCCTACGTCGCGACGTATATACTGCTTATTCTGGCCTAACAAAGTACGAAATTCTTACTCATTCGACCGAAAATGGAGTGTCGACATAATAATACGTAGAATGAAATGGAGTTGTACAGAACACGAACACCATCGCAGGGAAGGCAATGGAATAGAACCCGTTGGTCGGACTGGGGCGGGCACCTGGCAGACCCAAAGAAACTTAGAGGAGGACTGTCGATAGAGAACTAAAAGCGACGGCTAACAACAGAGTTCGCTGGAGAGGAGTAGTTGATGCCCAATGTCCCGTCTAGGGATTGGATTAGAAGAAGATGGAAAAAGTGGGACACAATTGCAGTTACTATCAGCCATGCTCCGGTTTTCACTTATTTTTGCGAATTGCGATTTCAGCAAATTCGTACGATTTTAGTTTAGAGCGCTCCGAAATTTGCAAGTTTTTGTCATCGATAATGTTCCATTCCCATCTTGTTTTGTGTCATTTCACATAACAAAAACACCTGATGAGCGCCACTAGTCATGCTATCGATAGTCATATATCGATATATACCATGGCCAAATCGCAAATTGTTGTTATTGTGAGCAGTTTTCCATCACGCTCAATTTTGTGTATCTCTATTAAATAAATTGTTTAAAATATTGCCTCAATGCGAATTGAGTGGATGAGTCCGTAAGACAAATCTAAAAAGATTAAAGAACTGAATAAAAATAGTTCCGTGGGCTGTATGTTTGTGCATCAACCTATATTTTGCATTTACTTTTCATTTCACGGACTCAGATGTCGCCGGATTAAAAACGGCAAAACTTTGCGATTTCCAAATGTCGGAGCAACAACTTTTACGATTTGGTGATCAAATCGCAAAGTTTTTGCGAAAGCGACAATGGGAGCATGGCTGTATATTATCGTAAAGTACTCTTTTGTAGCTTTAAAATAAACTAATCCATATACTAGTTGTTGGGATTACTATTCAATTTGTATTAAAGATTTTTAATGCGAAGAATATATATTTTATTATTATTATTTGAAAAAATTGATACGCAATTCTAAATTGTGTCCAATTGGAAAGCCATAGCAACGTGGGCCTTAGGCTAGAAGATATATCATATTTTTTTTTTTTTTTACGTTTGTTCTAAATTACCATATTTAGTACCGCCCATAGATATGCGCAATGGATGCTGTTGGGAAATTTAATGCAAATGACTAGCCATAGTGATTTTGCATAGCATATTTTTGGGCAGTGGACAATTTAATAATTTGTAACACATATATTCAAAATGGTATATCTTCGCTTTAAAAAAATCACAGAACTGTTTGAAATAGTTTAGTTTAAAGCTAAGGATTAAAACTATACGATTATATCAAAAAGAATTAAAACATTAGTATGCGTTTCCCATAAGGCTTGCCCAAAAAGGTTCAAAAGAGGCGTTTTTTGGCCAATTTATACAACTAAGCTCAAACTACTATAAAACAAAACGTGATAAATCTTTTCCGAAAACAGATTTGTGTTCAGCACGCGGAAATAAACTAGAATCAATAACAGCACTTCAATATATTGAAAAAGTCTTACTTTGTCGCTAGGTGAAATTTTTAAGAATTTTTGAAACTAAAAACGAGAAAGCCAAGCTAACTTCGTCTGTGCCGAAGTTTTTATACCCTTGCTTAAATATTTTCAAAAAATACTTTTTTTCCCATTTTCCGACCGATCGTTCGTATGGGAGCTATATGATATAGTCATCCGATTTGGACAAAAACTTGTAGAATTATGTAAAAGCACGAGAAACAAACAAATACAAAATTGCAGGATGCTACCATTAAAAACAAAAAAGTTTTTCTAACTAAGACTGTTTTTCAGACCTATCTTTTATATGGCAGCTATACCATATAGTTGTCCGATTTAATTAAAAATTGGTACGATTATAAAAAAAACATATAAAATCTACGATTACAAAGTTTGGAGACGTTTCCATTGAAAAGAAAAAAGTTTTTCATACTAAAACTAGTTTTCCGACCGATTGTTCCTATGGGAGCTATGAGATATAGTCATCCGATCCGGTCGGTTCCGACATATTAGTAGTGTGCAGCAAAAAGAAGACTCTGTGCAAAATTTCAGCTCGATAGCTTTAAAACTGAGAGACTAGTTCGCGTAGAAACAGACAGACAGACGGACGGACAAAGCTCAATCGACTCAGCTCGTTACCCTGATCAAGAATATATATAGTTTATGGGGTCGGAAATGAATATTTCTATGCGTTGCAAACTTCTGGGCAAAATTATAATACCCTTTGCAAGGGTATAAAAAGTTGGGTTTGAAAAAATGATATACTTGAACACAAACTCTATAGTTTGTTTTTGATTTATCTCCAATTTGGTTCAAATGGATTACTTATTGGAGCTACTGGGGCTTTGAAATGTGATAGAACCTTGTTTAACAAACGGTTATTCAAATATCTGTTTAAACTTGTGCTAAGGGAAAAGGGACAATTGATCTGAATTCAGCGCCCAAAATACATAATAAAGTTCGTTGTTTTTCTCTGCTGTAAAAGCTTGCAATCCTGAGATATAAATTTGTGTTATAAAGTAAAATATTGGAGGAGACACCTCAAAATAAACTTTTTCGGGTTTGAAAATTGAAATTTCAAGGTATTTATGGTATTTACAATGTCAAAAATACATTCAAAATATTATTTCTTTATTTTTGATTATTTAGATGTGAAGTTTTTAATTTCAATTTAAAGTACATATATGTACATATAGTCAAATATGCCTCAGGATAAGTCCAACAGAAAAATATTGAATATTTCGAATCACATTTGGAAGATTCAACAACATGGAACGTAAATTTCTGTTAAAAATTTTTAATCTTATTATTTTGGACCAAAAATGTTGGTGCTCGATAGGTTTTTTATCAACTGAATAATAAGCAAAATTCGAACCGAAAATGTAGGTTTGGAGCAGAAGAAGAAGAAAGATTTTGATCTTTTCTGTTTGAAACTTTGATATAAAGCTTAAGATATAATTTCTTCCTCTCTGAGAAAAGGATGGTTAAATTTTTGGATTCTATGAATGTCAAAAGATTTGAAAGACCGTTTTTTTCTAAATAGTCAGATAGTTATAATATTATAGCTCCCTCTACATCGTTTGCTTTAAATACTCTTACCTAAAGACAGCATAATGATTTTAACAATAATCCAAAATCGAAGGTGTTTCGGAAACGTTAGTGAAATAATCTACAATATTTCGATTTTTCATTGAGAGGCCCCAAGTAAACAGCCTAGCCTAGAATATTTCAAGAAAGTCCAACCAATATTTGTACATAAACCAAAACCAACATATGGTTCCAGATGGTGGGGTCGAACATA
This sequence comes from Lordiphosa fenestrarum, assembly GCA_035044985.1. Taxonomy (NCBI): domain Eukaryota; kingdom Metazoa; phylum Arthropoda; class Insecta; order Diptera; family Drosophilidae; genus Lordiphosa; species Lordiphosa fenestrarum. Next base: position 123,148 of record JAWNNO010001512.1, on the reverse strand, counting down.
TGGACTACAACGACTCTAAAGGTGTTGTCATAAAACCATCAAGCGCCATCAAACACTCGGGTTACGGGACAGAAATAAAACATTATACAGACATTTATCAGGTATTCGCCTTGTGTTTGAAGCAATTATGTTCAGTCACGTGAGCGCGTGTGAAATGCAATTGCAAGTCTTCCCCTAAGCTATGACAAATGGGCAACTGGGAGGCAAGGAGTGGGTCGAAAATGTTAAAAGGTACAAAATGCAAGGTCAAATCGTCACGCAAAGGATTTGCTAGAATGCCAAAAGGCTAAATTAGAAGACATCTTACTCACCTTTTGGCAGCCTCCTCGCCCTCGAGTCCCTCACCGCCTGCAGCAGCAGCAGCGGCGGCGGCGGCAGCGGCTGCATCCTGTTCTAGTCCAATTGGGGCGGTAGCCACCGCCTCAGCTGAAGTGGTGGCAGCTGGTGCAGCATCTCCTGCGGGAGCGGGCACATCCTCGTCGCCAGCACCGCCCTTGACGGCGCCCACCAGTGAGGTGAATTGATTTGTTAGACCCGAAAACATTTGGATTTCGTTTGTTGTTGTTACTGGTTGTGATGCTGCCTGCTTGAGAGGATTAGGCTTTTAGGCCTGGCTACGGCTTCGTGTAGACACGATAGCGACAGCTTTCGGGGGCTCTCTCGTTGGCTCTGTAGTCAGTCGCTCGCGCTCTCTTGCTCTCTTTTTGTGGGGGGGATTTTGGGGGGCGTCTGCAAACGTTTCGTTCTTAACTTTTTATTACAGAAATTTTGTAATAGGGTTCTTTTTTCTTTCTACGGAAATTTCACTTTCTTTGGCTTTGAGTTATGTAAAATCTTTGGTAAATTATTTTCGCACGCTGCAATGGGAAATTAAATGGGAAAAACAATAAATATTGTTCAAAAGAAAAATCAATAAAAATCACATAAATTGTGTAATATGGCTTGTAATTTGGTTTTTGCACAAATTTCACGTTTCAATCGATTTTCACACCGTGTTGGGCGACAGATGAGTTTCTGGTTGTTTTTACCACTTTTTGCTTTGAAACATTTCTTTTAATACTTTTTTCCCCCAAAGTCTAACAATTGCTGTTCTCGATTTTGGTCGCCTGCCTGCGTCGAAGGTCCTCTGAAAACTGACTGTGTTCAGGCATGTAAATTGCTCAAATAGCTTACTTGGCGTTGGCGTCCTCCTCTCTGGAAAGCTGCAAGTCGCGTTTCGGGCCTTTCTCTGCCTTCGCACTTCTCTGCGTTTCCTTTCTTTTTTTTGGTGGTGGCTTTTTTCCTTTTCCTTTATGTGCTGGAATTTCTGACTGTTGGCTGGTGCGCATGGGCCAACTGTTAGTGGCTGCTTTTTTTTTTGTTTGTTTGGCAGTTCAACAAAACTTGACACGTCTGTTTTGATCAACAAATAGAATTGCGTTGTTATAAATATCCAATCATTCATTCTATGCGGTATCAGTGCTGCCCATTGATCAGCTGGTTAGAGATGAGCTTTCAGTCACCATCAAATGATTGTCTTACACAGTGACTAAGACACACAGTCACAGCTGGTGCTTCGATTTCAAAAACCATTGATTTTGCTATAAATATATATATCTAACACATAAACAAGCAAAAAAATATCAAGTTTATCTAAGCCATAGCAGCTATATAAGAGTTGCGAAAACGGACCTTAATGAAACTACAAAATAAATTATTGAAATTATAATAACAATTCGAAATTCATCATTTTCATCATTTTTAACATTTTTGTAGGACCCTTATTATCATTATCCAGTTGGCAGGCTCCAATAGTCCGCAGGCTAGTTGATCTTTGTTCGTGACTTGAAAAAAAAGCACTAAAAGAGGTCCATAATTCGTCATTTCCACCGAAAGCTCTAAACACACTTACAGTTCAAATTGTTGTTGCTTAAAACCCATATATTCAAAATGTCTTCCAAATCCATCGTAGATATGTTTGGGATAGCATATTTCAAAGATAAGGAGTAGTACTCTCCGATATCAATGTGAGTCAAAACTAAAGAATGGAATATCCGCATTTTAAGAAACTTTAAGCTTAAATTACCAAACACATTAACTCTGAAATTGTACAGTGAAATTTTTAAATAAATATTTTAAAAACATAAAGTGAAAGTAATTTTTTGCTTTTTTAATTATTTTTGCTTTAAAAATTAATTTTTTTTTTATTAATTTAAAAAAAGTTATAGCGCCTCCTGATTTAAGCCCTTTGTTGTGTAGGATGGAAATATGGAGATATATATTTTACTGGAAATATGGAAATATTAATTTTACTAGAAATATGGAGATATACATTTTACTGTTTCAATAGCGGTAGGCGAAATCAAAATTGTTTTTAAAAGAAACATATGAACGCAATTCTTAGGAGCCGGGGGACACGAACCAGCGTATAGCTAATTGTTTAATAAAGTTAAATAACCTACATATTTACAAAACAGATTATCACTAGTTTGAATACTGAAAAAATCAAATATCTATCGATAAAACAAGTACGTCCATTTTTTAAATATAGTCAAAGTAATTGATAGCCGTCTCAAGGTCGAATATAAATTTTGTAGTTGCAAGTATAAAAGTAACGGAAATTATTTTTCACTTTTCAATCACTAATCGCGCACCATAAACATCGTACAACTGCTCATCTCTAGCAGCCGGCAAGTCAAACAGCTGTTAGAACTGAAATTTTCAAATATTGCATGAAATTGCTTTATTTACACGAGTTGAACACAGAATCAACCTTATTCTTTTTGTTCATAAAAGTCTATTTACAGCAAACCATTTAGCGGCATTCGTACTTAACATATAAACATTTCGTTTCATTAACAAATTAGTAGCTAGTTGCGTTTTTGAGGTGCATGTGGCGGTGGAGGGGAGAGCAATTATTGCCGCTGCCGTCCCCTGCTTTCAGGCGCCTCCTCGGCCGCTGGTTCCTTGGGCTGAGGCTCTTGACCTTTCAACTCGTGATCTATTCGCTCCTTGGCCCGAAACACTTTTGATTGTAGATAAAAGGATCCCCCCTTGGCGCGATCATTGACATTGAACAGATGTTCATAGTTCTTAACGACGCTGTCCACGCTCTTCAGGTCGTCCACATTAAGAATTTGTTTGGCCTCCTCCAGAGTCATGCCTGAAAGTGGATGCAGATGAACATTTGTACCATTTCAGTGTGTAGTTACTTACCTGTGCGCAAATTAGATTCGGCACTTTTGTCGCCTTGTCGACCGCCACCGGCTCGTTTGGCTGCCTCCTGTGAAGCGGCAATTTCTTGTTTCAAAGCCTTTGCAAAGGCACGGCCAACGGCTTGACCGCCCATTACAATGATCTGTGCTATATACTTGGCCATGGATATGGCTGTTTCGACTCCGGCGGCAGGTACGTGAATTTTGTGTACACAATTAATGTAATATTTTGATTTTTATTGACAAAATTCACAATTCTAAATTATACAACACAAGTTCACGTTTCAGGTCTAGAGATGAGCGCGTTGAATTAAGAGATGAGCAATATAGGTACGGGTGTTACGTGAGTACGTAAGCGGTCACAGTGAAGCGGTGAAAGCTCACTTGAATTCTGTTTGAATAATCCTACAAAGAATCGTATTGAAAATTGTTTTTCAAAATTACGACTTAACAAATTTTGAGGGAAACTGTTCACGAAAAATTTGCTGATTTTTGTAAAACGAGAACATATCAAATGTTTTTTTACAAGCTCAGATCCAATAATTTCGGTATTTTTTTTTATCACTTGGCAACATTTGCAAGTGACACATCAAATTTAATAGAATTATCGCAATAAACGATTATTTGTACGGCAGGTATAAGATATTTTACATACTCTCGCACATTTTTGGACTGTTTGCTGACCATATCTTCAGTAAAAATCTGTTTTTTTTTAAGTAAACAAAAAAATAAACTAAGGCAGCTAAATATAACATATAGCAATCCGATCCCACGCAAACTTTAACAGATCAGTTAATGTTCTCTAAAGCAATTATGGAAAATCTAGTACCCTATCAATTCATTACTTAATTGACTCCAATAACGTTTCAGAGTTGAGATAACGAATAAAATCTAAGTGTACCCATTGAAAAAATTAATTTGAAAACGACTTCCAAAAAATATATGCTCGTAGAAATGGATCGATTGGCTGTAAACTAGTGCCCAACGCGTTGCTAATTGTTTACATATTTTATTAAAGAATTTTTGATTTACAGACGTTCTCTTCTTACAAGTGGGTGTGTGTGTTGTCTATGGTTTAATTGTAATAATTGTAAGTTGATTTCGTTTTCTATTTTTTCCTGTTTTTAATTAATTTGCAATATTTGATTAAATCGCTAGTCGTGTCCTTTTCCAATTGGTATCTATGTACATTACAATGCATATAAATATTGTTTATATATATGTAAAGATCTAGTACAATAAATACAGTTTACAAGCTTAGATTATGTATTAATTTAATATATATGTAAAAAATCGAAACTCGTAACGTAGCCCGGGTTTTTGCGTTACCTTCTGTTCACCTTTTGTTTACACATGCGATTTCGAATTGCATTTTGTTTGGAACAGCAACAAAGTTAAGCGTGAGGAAAAAGACTATTACAAATATATATATGTATATATATATCGGATGCATATTAATTGTTTATAAGTTCAAATATCAAGCTTTGTCTTCCTAGTCCAGATACATATTGTCATCGTCAAAGGTAAAGACATTATTCCGTGCCGGAGCGGGAGGTGGCTGCTGCTGTTGGGCGGGAGTGGTGGCTGCTGCTGCTGAACTTTGGTGTGAGTTGCTGGTATTGTTGTGCATTGGCTGGCTGGCATTGACCGCATCCATAAAATAATTATCCTCGTCGTTGTCATCGCTGCCATCGTCGGCCAGGGATTTTCGGCAAATGGGGCAAGTGCTATGCAGATTCAACCAGGGCACAATACAATTCTCATGATACAGATGCGAGCAGGGCAGCTTGCGCACCGTTTCGTCCATTTTGAAGTCGTCCCAGCAGATGGAGCATTGCATTTTTTTGTCCACCTCCTCGGAGCTAATTTGCACTTTGGGTATTTCCTGGATGCGCTGGGCAGACAGTGGTGGCGGGCCCGAGGTCTCCATTTGATTGAGCATTTGTGTGACAATCGTGTCCAAGCCCTCACGTCCCCAGGCATAGTCGCCGGGATTGCCCATGAAGAACATGTGCGAGTTACCGCCGCCGCTGCCACCGCCGGGCACACCCGGTCCAGCCACTATCTCTGCCGTGGCTCCGGCCAAAGGCAAACTCTGTAGGAAATCAAACAAAACATTGTCCAATCGATCCAAATTGGCCGGACGCACACGTCCGCCGGCTGTTAAGCCTCCACCAACACTGCTACCCGATGGACCACCGAAGCCACCCAAGTGCAAAACATTGCTGTGCCGACGATTTGGTTCGATAGTTATCTCCAGATTGGGCACGTTCCTCATGTTCAGCAGCGAGACAATGTCGTTCCTCAGAGATTCCACATTGGCATGCGAGCCGGCGTTGGACGATCCACTGCCGGTGGAACCGGACGAACTGCCACTGGTTGAAGCGCCCGCCGCAGCTGCTGCTGTTGGTGCATTTGGCGGCAACTCTTCCACAAATCCGTCCGAGCACAGGGGACAGGTGAAGTCGGCATTTGGAATGTTGATCTCCACATTGCACATGTGACAGAAGAAACGTTTCGGCCCTGTGGACCGATCCTCAACGACCATAGCCTCTGCCATTTTATCCTCCCTTTGGGCCCCTCTTTGTCACCCCCCTTCTACACCCTTGTCCGGTGTTGTTGTGCAAGCTGCAGCCGCTGGCTAGTTGAAAGAGGGTGAGTTGACAGCAGCTATCAAGATGTTGGACAATGTAGGCACGGCAATGTTTTCAAAACATTGAGTTTATTACAAAATAATACGGAGAATTTACTAAAAATTTTAACCTTTGCTGAAATCTAAAAATAAGGCCGAACACTGTTTAAAGTGGCCAGCTTAAGGAAAGGAAATACCTGTAAGGGCTGGTCACTCCATTTGCATTAGAGATGCGCAAAAATAGAATAGGAGGCTTCCCGATAGGAATATTTTTATCATTGACAAATGGGATTGTGGAATGTTGCCTTTATCGGATATACGGATCTTAAAGCTTTTCGAGGAGCAAATTCGTAGTAAATCCAATTTCGTTTTACGTGGTAATCAGACCTATACCCATTTTTAATAAGATCACTCTAAATTGGAACTGGTAGCTGTTTCCGATTCCGAAAAACGATTAAAATTGAAAAGATTTGCCATAGAATCAATGGAATGAAAAGCAAATTTCAATTTTCTAGGCAACGGTTATACCTTTTAATCTCGCAAGTATTTTTATTTTATTTTGTTAACATGTCGAATATTGTGGAGATTTGAAGTATTCATATATAAACCTGTGCCTCAGAAATTTCCTGAAGCAAACACGATCGAAATTAGATCAAAATGCGCTTACGCAGCATTGAACGAAATGAATTCAATTCAATTTTCAAATATAAATCGTTTTCAATTTCACTCAGAAACACCGCAATAAATCGTTTTACTTGGATATGAACACAGGCCTGGATATGCCAATTTTGGTTTACCGTATTACAAGCGCTTGCAATCCTTCTCATCCCTAACGATATTTTTTGACATTGCCAGACCAACGAAAAAGCTGCCAGACTTTTGCCTTAAATCTTTAGTCATATTTAGCACATTTTTATTATTGTCAGTCCGGCAAGGCCAGGCAGAAACAAAAAGTCATCTTGTCCAGGCGGCGTTTAAGCATTTTGAGCAAAATTTCACATTTTCCAATCGAGAATTTAATATAGACAAATTCAGCTATCATGTCGATTCTGGCCTATAACGGTGGTTGTGTGGTGGCCATGCGTGGCAAGGACTGTGTGGCCATTGCCACCGATCATCGATTTGGTGTTCAGGCTCAGACCATCTCCACGGACTTCAAGAAGGTCTTTCACATTGCTCCGCGCATGTTCCTGGGACTGACGGGACTCCAGACTGATATACTAACAGTGCGTGACCGTCTGATGTTCCGCAAGAATCTGTACGAGACGCGCGAGAATCGCGAAATGGCACCCAAACCCTTCTCGTCCATGTTATCGAGTTTCCTGTACGAGCATCGCTTCGGTCCCTATTTCATAGAGCCTGTGGTGGCTGGCCTGGATCCCAAAACCATGAAGCCCTTCATTTGCAACATGGATTTGATAGGCTGCCCCAATGAACCAGATGACTTTGTGGTGGCTGGCACCTGTGCGGAACAGCTGTATGGCATGTGCGAGACATTGTGGCGTCCAGATCTGGAGCCGGATCAACTGTTCGAGGTGATTGCGCAGTCGATGATGAATGCCTTCGATCGTGATGCTATGAGCGGCTGGGGAGCCACGGTCTACATTATAGAGAAGGACAAGATAACGGAGCGTTCGCTCAAAACTCGCATGGATTAGGAGGCATGGAGAGAGGCACTTGGGTGTATTTTTTATGTAATCCATATAAACACAAAACAGATAAAATATACAAATTAAATTTGGGTACAAAATAGTTTTTTTAATATTGATTTGAACTACTTTTCCTCCGCCGGCCACTCAATGCTCTTCAGGGCCATGGCCAGGGCCGCCTCGCGATTCTTCGCTCCACCAATAAACCCGCTGTGGTGTACGAAATCTAGGTCCTTCAGCCCAGCCTTCTCGTTCAGTGCCTCATCGCGCAGGCCACGCCAGGGCTCGGGTAAAAATTGGCGTCCCACAAAGCTACCAGGCGTCAAAGGCACTCCAGCCACTCTCCAGCTGGCGCCATCATTAAAGATCACCAATTTTGGCACACCTTCCACTTTGAGCTCCCGCTCCAGATCAGCCAAATGAGCCTTCCAGGGACAAAAAGTCTCGAGCAAGAGTATCTGCCCACTGGGATGCAGCGTCTTGGCTTGTTCTAGGGCCAACTGTACATGATCTCTGGCTGCTATCCAGGATGTGGTGACTTCCAAAACATTTTCTACAAATTCCTTGCCTGCCACTTCCATGGCCTGGCTAAAACGTTTCTCTATATCCACTCCCTGCTCATGCCAAGAGGGGTTCAGTCGACCAATCCGTGCCGAGAGGTGAGTGGATATCTTATAGCTGGGCTCTCCGCCCTCAAACATGGGCACTCCATTGTCTATGGCGTCCAACTCGCTAATAAAATTCCTATAGATTTGCAGAAAAGCCAGCGAAAGATTTTCGGGCGACAGCTGCTGATTCCGTTCCCTTTGCAAAATGCGTTGGATCACGCGATCGCCGTAGTGGCTGAAGATCAATCCGGCGCTGCTGAGTCTGTAAATGGCAAGCAGTAATGGTAACTGCTGTGGAACTATTTGAGCGGCCTCACCTTATGTTAAACTCCTCCCTAATCTCGGGATGCAAAGTGTTAATCGTCTCTTGGAAGGTTTTCTGATGATGATCATACCACTTCTTGCCATGATCATATTCCCCACCCACATCCACAATGATGTCACAGGTTTCCCTTAAGGTCTTATTATCGCGGCTGCGGAAAATCTCTGCTTGCTCATACTCCGGCAACTGTTTGAGCATAAAACAGGCCACCACCTCGTCGCAGTGGAAGGTTCCGTTGTGAGTGCCAATTTTAAGAGGCGCTGAACGCTTGGGAGGTGTGCCGCCGGTCATGATAGTTACTGCTCTGGTGTAGCTTGTGGATAGGGTGGCTATAGTTAGGATTTTAAACCATTGTAATTTAGAATTGGTTAATTTTAATCCGCTTACTTAGAAAACGCGGCAAATGTGCTCTGATTATGTGCATTAGAGATGAGCAACGGGGATGAGCGTCTGGCTATTGTTTTTGACTATCTTAGAGATGAACGATTGGCTATTGTTGTCGTTACTAGTAGATAATAGAGATGGGCTGGTGGCTTTTGTTTTAGATTACGAGCAATTTAATTTCGAAGGGCGCTAGATTTTTGGGGCTCCAGAAACACAACAATCAAAATTCACTTGGATTTCTTTTTATTTACGTCAGCCGTAAGCTGAAATTACTCTCACGATCCGTTTTACATCCGAAAACGCTTTGCTGCGTTAACCTAAGGAGTGAAGCACAACATTAACAATTTTTAAATTCTACACAGAAAAATAAACAGATACAGTTAAAAGCTATTCACACTATTCACCTTTTTCCTATACAAAAAAAGCTGATTGTTGGCTATTAACGCATATCGCACTCCTAGTTTAAATAGCTTATAAATCAGTTTTATATCAGCTTTTAGATTCAATTTGAACTAGATGTATCCATTTTTTTATATCATAATATAATCTTATAAAAAACATATGGCTTAACTTTTCATTGGATTTTCGGTGCATAAACTTAAAATCTTGCAAGATTTGTCCAATCAAGAGATCGATAAGCAAGCCAAGGAAGAGAAGAGCTGCGTCTTTCGTACAATTTCCCACAAAATAGTTCCATAGGCAGAACTCCTATATAATACATATGTGAAGCATGAAATTCTGACCGAGTTTCAATAGGATCGGTCAATTTTTAGACGTAGTTCCCATACGAAGTCAACAAAAAAATATTTCCTTCTCATTGTGATACTGTCCACTATAGGCTTAGTGACTTCCGTAAGGGTCTAGAAATAACAATCTTTCATTCCCGGTCCCAAAAAGATAAAACTATTTTTTTAGACCGTTTCACGCTTTTACCTACAATCATATGTAAATTCAATTATCAAAGAATAAAAAAAGTTAACAGGAACCCTAAAGACATGAATTCATAATCCTATCATGGAGACTTTATAAACCATACATTTTCGATCTCAGGGGCTAATAAGCCACTGTTTAATTTCTGCGAGTCCAAGTGAGCACTGTTAGCTCTTAACTTAGCTTTTTCTGGCTATAGGCAGCACTGGTCGATATCGATCGCTTGCCTGTCGACAACGCTCCAAATTTAAAAGGCCTAATCCAAATGTAATGTCTAATTAAGCTAATTCTTGTTTTAATAGAAATTTTAAGCCCCTTGGCTTTTAGCAAAAAATAAAAATGTTAAATTTAGCATGCTCAAGCAGAATTAGGCACTACGGCTACATGGGATATGTGCGTTCGTGTTGATCTGAACAATTAACATTTGGAAGCTAATTTGTTAAACAAAATTTTATTGGTAAGCTTTGCAATTTTTTTTATTATCACAAATTTACTAGCTTTCAGACTAGACTTTCAGTAGGCTAACACACGTCAAGATCTGCGCATGGATATTGCATGATCCTGTGAGAATAACGGATTAGGAAAAACTTATTCTAAAATGGCTGAGGCACGTCTGCGTCGAAACATTAGTCGGCAAGTTCCCGCAATGTAAGATAAAACAAAAAAACTTAAATTAAAATCATATTTCAAATGGTGTGTTAATTACAAACTAACTAACCAATGCGAGCCCATTTTGCGTTATATAATCCAGACAATTAAATGACTTAAATCATTTAAATTAAAATTTTGCATTTCCGTTGATTGTGAGCTGAGCAATTAAAAAAATGTTTGTGTGTGCGCGACTAGAACAAACATAAATCACTGCTGATGACAACGATCACGTGTGCTTACAAACAAAAACAGTCAAAAGCTGCGTTTAATTCCAGCTAACAAAAAATGTTTCTGTATCCCATGACCTTCGATTGCATGTGCGAGAGTTGTAACGGAAACAACAACACAAAACTTGTTTTTTTTTCCAATTCAAACATTTTTCTTGTTGTTTATGGAAATGCAACTCAAATTACTTGACAATTTTATGTGATGGGTTGGTGTCTGGAATGAGGAAGAACTGATATTGATGCTGCTAATCTTAATTATAAGACAGGGTCGTTGCTTTTTCTTTAAACAAATCTTATCTCATTTGAAAAACAGGTTCATTGTTCTACAAATCCAATCTTGACGCGCAAAACTCGCTTAAATATTTGTTAATTGCAGTTTTAATTTATATTTTACACCCTTCGAAAAATGAGTATTTTGTCTATTTACCCATTTAAGTTAAATTAGCAACTGCCGCTGTTTTTGTATTATTTTTTGTTTATTTGTTCTCTAAAACAAATGGCCTTATACTGGCAATTGCTTAAACAAATATGTGGTACAAAGAAGAATTATATGAATCAGAAATATGCTAAACAGATAAGAGGTCTGGAAAATTCCTATCGCAGTTCAAAAGGAACTATGGGAAATCACCAGGTTTTACTTTTATTTACAACAAGAAAAAACTAGCTTTGATTATGGAATTGGGAAATTCATTAACCAGATATCCGGGAGTCATCGAAAAGAAACGGACTAACTTAGACTCAGACCCATAAAGAAACAAGTTATTGGCTTAGAACTTTAAGAGATTCTTAAACATAAATAAAAAAGAAAGAAAGAAATACATTTCGTAACGCTTAAAGTACTTTATTTTTATAATTTGTATTTCTGGTCCAAAGAGCTGAACAAGTCAGTATTACAATTAAATGATATTTATGTTTGTGGTTTGTAGGTGAGACTGTAATTTAATCCTAAATTGTGTGGCGTTTTTAATAGTCTTCTTATCGTATGAGAGTCGGTTAGAAAAATGAACAGCATGGATGAAAAAATTATAGTCTGAATATAAATTGCTCTTCTTAGATTACTAAAGATGAGTTTCAGGTTTATTGTTAAGAATTATTTTATGTCTTGTTTAGGTAGAAATCACACATCTAGAGACAGGTAACTAGCATTAAGATTCGAATTGATGACCTAAAAGCAGGGACCGAACAGTTATGGACAACCATAAAATTACTATTTAAGATTCCAGTGTAGTTATCTCCCTCCCCCAACACTAATCCACTTTAAGTTATAATCAAATCGAGTAGGCCCGCAACTGTTTGTTTACTCAAATAATTGTTAATAATTTATTGTCAACAATATTAGAACAATACACATATGTACAGAATTGTTAAACTAATCTGCTCACCATTCCGATTAGGGGAGTTTTATTTAATGATATGCTCCGGCTCACATCAAGTGAACTGAAACAAAAGAATTGTAAACCCAATCATTGTTATTAGAAGCACATGCTCATCATGCACGAAACAGGTCATTCCCACTGAGTGTCGCCTCATTATACTCTGTACCGAAGGTACATAGAGTATTATAAGTTTGTGCAAAAGTATGTAACATCCAGAAGTAAGCATCTCCGACCCCATAAAGTATATATATTCTTGATCAGCATCAACAGCCGAGTCGATATAGCCATGTCCGTCTGTCCGTCTGTCCGTCTGTCCGTCCGTCCGTCTGTCCGTCTGTCCGTCTGTCTGTCTGTCCGTATGAACGCACAGATCTCAGAGATGGTAAGAGATAGAGGTTTGACATGTATGGGACATATGCTTCTTATGTCTGCAGGCAGATCAAGTTTATTTTCAATTTTGGCCTCGCCCCCTCCCGCCCCCGCAATTTAGAAAAAACGTCATATCTCCCACAGTTTTGAAGATAGATGGCTTGTTCATTCTGGACATATTTAGTTTTTAGGATAACTTATCGATCCGCCAAAGAAATGAAGAAGATCGGATGAGCGGTTTTCGAGTTATGATCAAAAGACAAATTTTCTTGGTACAGAGTATGTTATAGTCGGGCTTGACCGACTTTCTTTCTTGTTTTATCATGGAAATTAAATGATATTACAGTTCAAAATTTTAAATAAAATTGGTCAACAGAGTCAGATTTGTCTTTCGGTTGTTGAATGTTAATAATAATGTCAAATTATGAATTTAAATAATGCTTAAAGTTCAATCTAATTCTATGACAATGCCAACTGGTTTCCCGTTCGGATTTAATACTAAATCTGGAAAATTGGTGAATAAAATTACAATTTATGATAAAAATGAATGCTGAGCACATCTGACATCTAAAGGGACAAATTTCGGCGGGGCTAATATTAAAACTCATGATATTGGTACAACCTACTACTTTAATTATACATTTTAAACCCTTGTTACACTAGGAGTGCGTTATGCGTTAATAGCCAACCTTCAGCTTTTTTTGTATGAGAAAAAAGCCGATTGCTAGCTTTTTTGTATGGGAAAAAAGCTGATTGTTAGCTATTAACGCATAACGCACTTCTAGTGTAAAAGCTGAATTACACTAGGAGTGCGTTATGCGTTAATAGCCAACATTTAGCTTTTTTTGAATGGGAAAAAAGCTATTAACGCATAACGCACTCCTAGTGTAATTAGCCCATAACAAGGGTTTAATCAGCTTTTAAATTCTTCAAATCACTTAGCTTTCTTTAAGCAAAAAAATGATTTTTTCAATTATCTTTAAGCTCATAGCTTCTTCCTTATCAGTTGGTTAGCTGCTTCTGTAAATACACTCATATTGTTGTTTACATTTTTTTACTGTCGTCGAATAATGCTACAAATACTTAACGTAAATTCACACTGGTTTCTTTAATTTAATTGATTCCAGTTCTGATTTAATATAAAAGATTTAGTCGTAGAGGATTGATGTGACATTTTTTAATAGCAAGCCGGTTTTACCTTTAGTTATTTTCCTGATATATGTGGAATATTTCAGTCATATTATTCTTATATTTTATAGATTGCACAACAGGTCGAGGGCCGCTTTATAGCATATTTTCTTGATATGAATACTTGGCAGCAGTTGGCGTGCCTTATAATAAAAGTGGAACTAATTAAACAATTGAGTTGAATTAATTTGTAGATAACATAAAGTCGCTAGCATGAAATAAGAAAAAAGCTGAGTCTCACCAATGGGTTAATTAATTGCTTCTATTTCCAAGCAAGTTGCTCGCTACAAATGCATTATCAACTACCCGCGATATTACTTCCACGGTAACCAGGTGTGTGTTGATTGAGGCTTAAAAAAAGTGTGAAAAAGAAAGTCACCGGGTAAAAAGTAATACTAAAGAAATGATTGAGAGAAGTTGCTAACAAGCATGCCCTATTAATTGGTCTTATTGATGACTCAGTCTCCACATTCGTAACAAAAAACCCCAAAAATGAGGAGATTGACGGGCTGGGTAATAAATCGTAGCCCACTGAGGCAGACACTTTTCGGTTATTTATTTTATTTTGTTGTAATGCCATAACATTTTTTTCTAAATTTTTTAAACTTTTAATTATAGATATATCCATTTTGTAAGTTTACTTCTTTTTAGGCACTAGGAAATTTTGCTCAGATGCTTCGAAAGGGGTATATCTTCCACAGTTTTATAAATAGAAGGTGCGAACCTTCTAAGCATATTCAATACTCATCCATATTTATCGATCCGCGTAAGGAATGGTAGAGATCGGACCAACGATAGTCGATTTAAAACGAAAATAAACAATTATGCTGGGCAGCACTTCACACGCCTTAACACCAACTTTGAGAGACCCAACATTTCAGTCACAACCGCTTGACGGTCTCGGCCTCTGCAAGTAATGCCCGCCAGTGGCCTCTGTCTTGTGCAAGCTGGCACCAGTTGGTTACCTCCAGCGCCCCAATATCTTCCAGCATCTTTTCATCTCAGTTTCGGATTTCACACATTGCCTGTTTTCATTGCTGCCAATTTAGCTTTTTTCCCGTCAAATCTAGCTTTTTTCGAAGCCCAATTGCGGGAAAAATATGTGAATAGCGGGAAGCGAGAATTCTGGCTTTTTAAAAATGAATTTGGATTTTTTTTCGCGTTTTTTTTAATGCTGGCATCAATTTCATGAAAACATGTAGCAGCACGGATGCAACTTGCAAAAACAAAAAAAGTTTGGTATCAAAATATACCATTTTCGATAAATCTGTGAAAAAAGTATACAAGTTTTGGTAGAAATATACCAAATGTGTGTAAGAGTGGCAGCTCTATCATACGTTTATATCGATATTTGCCAATATCACCACCACTACTTTACGCAAACTGTCATCACAATCACAATAAATAGTGCGCTGCTTAAGTGGGATTTTTTCGGGGACAAAAAATATATAAGAATGCCAAAAGAATACAAACAAAAGTGCCGTGATGCTTGGATGAAGAGCGAAGAATTTTAGGCGTGGCTTCGCAGGAATGACACGGACGACAAAAGGGTCTATTGCAGCTACTGCAAGACAACAATAACTGCAAAGCTGAGCGATCTGCTTATTTATTTTAATATAACACAGATATGGTTTGCGAAGACTGGGCAAATGCTGCTATGAATATAAAGTCCCTTCAAATTATCTTCGCATGATCGGTACCAACATGTCGTACGATTGTGAAACCGATGCTAATCGCGAAGAACTAGACGACGTGCTGAAAATCTTATAAATAAAACAAAGAAAAAAAAAATTAAACCATAAAAACCGCTTTTTTTACGCTTTTTTCAGAAATTTTTCAGCTTTTTTTGCCGTTGCTTCCATCCAGAAACTGCTTTTTTTTCCGGAAAAAAATTGGCAGCACTGCCTGTTTTCCCAAATTCTTTCGCCCTCCGTTTGTAGACTTTTTTTTGCTGTAGCTTCTGCATCCATACGAGTAACATGTCCAATCCAGCACAGCCGCTGCTGTTTTATGAGCTTGACTAGATCAATGTCCTAATACAACTCATACATTTTGTCGTTCATTCGGTTACGAAATTCAACGCCAACTTTTAGAGGTAAAAGATGGAGACGAAGCTGTTAGCATTTGGGCACTGGCGTAGTATACATTCCATCAGCAGATTGTAGAAATGGCAGATTGTAGCTTAAATGGCTTTTATATTTTGACAGAGTTTTGTGTGCTTCTCAACGTCATCATGCAAAGTCAAACGTACTTTGCTGGTATCCCAAAAAAAGACAGGGCTTTAAAGAACTTTTACCTTATCGGTGTATCGAATGCGGCTGTATAATCAACAAAAAGATAATGACTTTTGGTCTTTGTCTCATGGGTTTTCCCCGGTATTTGTGGCAATGTGAATTTCTAGTCTGTTGTGGATTTACCAGTTATTAAGCCATACCCTTGATTAGCACAAGTTCGCGTTCACTGCAATTGTTAGACAAAATTTCCGCCTTCCACAGATTAGAGGTCTAACTTGATTTTATGGAAAATCACAAGGTAGTATTCTAAAAGATTTTAAGTTTTTTGAGCTACTGACCATTAAAGGGTGTCATTTAAATATGGTAACATGCAACGATTCCCCGCCTTTAATGAAACCAACATTTACCGAGATTTTTAGAATTTCTCATAAAACTCATACAGGAGCTCAGTACTGAAATCAGCTAAGGTCATGATGTAGTAGGACATGTGTGTGTTAAATTCATGGCTGAAACTCCATGTTATGAAATCTGTACCAGTCCCTCCATTTCAGGGTTAATTCTAAAATGCCTCCAAACGACAAGCTAATTTAAAAGGCTTTAATATTTCGAAGCTGGTGCTTCGTATCTAGTCCCATCGTAAAGTTCCTGAGTTGCATAAGGTGTTTATCAGCTAAACATTAAACATCTTCTTGAAATTATCACAGTATGTTCATGTCGATCAGGAAACAATCTTTAAAAAGCTTCAAACCGGTTGAACTGTGGTTCAGAGCCATAGCACAGAAACTATTTGAGTCTGACACTGGCACTGTACTTAAAATTGCAAGTACACGCAGAGAAAAAATAGTGAATTTCATACTTGGAACAAGAATGTTTGATGTCAAAAGTTCGATAAGAACTGAAATTCTTGATCCATGAGCAAAATTCTTGATCTAAGTATGAATTTTGGATCCCGGTTATCTTGATCCAAGAGCTTAACATACTCAAATCAAGTACGGTAATAAAATTCTTGAATCAAATGCCAAACAAATTCAAATTCAAGATTGTTCAATCCTGAATCAAGAGCAAACTGTCAAAGACCGAGAATGTTCTTTCTAGTATCAAGAGCTAATCGGGTTCAAGAGTAAGATCGTTTACTCTTGAATCAAAAGCTTTACAGATTCCAATAATACAACAATTTGAAATCAGTTGTTTTGCCATTTTGTTTAAATTTATTTTATTGTCATGGTTTATGTAGCAAGTCTTAACAAAGCATCTTCATTCTTTGCCGGTCAACTGTCAGTGGAACAGCCGTCTCTTCATGCCAGCAATGCCATAACTGCTTGGGAATTCCAAGGCAACATGAGTGCAAAAATCAATGGCGCTCTCCGCTTGGTAGTATCTATACTCACCACTCTACCATTAACAAAAAAAGAAAGTCGGTCAAGCCCGACTATAACATACTCTCTACCAAGAAAATTTGTCTTTTGATCATGGCGGATCGATAAGTTATCCTAATAACTAAATATGTCCAGAAGGAACAAGCCATCTATCTTCAAAACTGTGGGAGATATGACGTTTTTTCTAAATTGCGGGGGCGTGGCCAAAATTGAAAATAAACTTGATCTGCAGACATAAGAAGCATATGTCCCATACATGTCAAACCTCTATCTCTTACCATCTCTGAGATCTGTGCGTTCATACGGACAGACAGACAGACGGACGGACGGACAGACGGACATGGCTATATCGACTTGGCTGTTGATGCTGATCAAGAATATATATACTTTCTGGGGTCGGAGATGCTTCCTTCTGGATGTTACATACTTTTGCACAAACTTATAATACTCTATGTACCTACGGTACAGAGTATAATGAATGTGCTCTCAAATTTTTGAGAACAAATGTTCCGAATGTTCTCGAAATGAGCACAATTCAGCTCATCACCGAAGTGGACAATAGCGTAACGAGCTTACACGTCCGCCGTCGCGTCGTTGCGCGCGGTGGTCTTGGGCTCTACTCCCAGTAAGTCCGAAAATTTTTTCTTTCTTTAATTTAATTATCTAAGGCAGGTGGGGTGTTGTACAAGGCGGGGAGGTCTCTGCGGACTTGGAGCTGGAACTGGACAAGACATATACTACAGACTTGGAAAGGGAACTGGACTTGGACTTGGGTTCTCCGGACTGGAGCTGGCCCCTGGTATCTGGGACCTGGACGCCTGGACCTAAAATTTTTTTTTTTTGAGTTTAAAATGTTCTCGAAAACTGAACATTTCAACTCACATCAAGATTTTGCGTTCTCAAAAAAAAGTTCTCGAAGTGAGAAATTGTTCTTGAAGTGAGAAAATCCGGTCATGATTAGTTTTTGACACCGAATGTTCTCACTTTGAGTCCAAAAGCCTCCATTTTAGCTGAGTAAGGGGTATATCGCAGGCGGTCATAGCCAACTTTGGCATACTAGAGCTTAGACTTCGTTGCGTGCCATTAAATATGAAACGTTTAAATAATACAAAAATAAGCAATTGCTTAGGCACATCTAGTTTTCTAGCCTACTTACAATTCCAACTCAAGCATTGCTTCATCATTTCCTTTTTTTTTTGGCCCACACGAGCAGGTCACTTTTTTTACATTCTTATTTCAAAATAAATTGGGGTAATTAAATTTATTGCCAAATTTTTGTTTTTATTTTTTGCTTCCACATTGGCTACAAATGCCATCAGGCGTTTGCAACAACAACAACAACAACCATCGAGGTGACTTGCCGCTTTGGCCCAACGTTTGAACGTTTTGTTTTACTGCAATTGACTCAAGCCGCGAGCTCGGCTACCGCCGCCACCGCCGCCGCCGCCGCCGCCGACGCTTTTACAAGCTGAGCTTATGCCTCAAACTTCTGGTTTCCATTTCAGTTTGTTTTGACCGTGCGACGTGGAATGATGTTAGCTTAAGGCAACGAATAAACGTGCAGATCTGTAATTTAACTCGAAATTGAGGCAACACGTGCAAGTGCAAGGCGAAAAATTGAAACAAGAATTGAAAATTATTCAAATGACTCAACGCATTCAAATTATTTCCGTCAACCAATACCAAAACATGCAACTCTGATGGCAATCTTAACCCACTTTCGACCACTTGCCTACCCTTTTTACACATTTATGCAAATGAATTGTTGTTAGAGGTGTTTTTTTGTTGTTTTGGCTATTAAACGGAATTCGATTTTTTTGTCAAGAATCTGTCAATGAAATTTATCCAAGTGTTTATCTCAACCAACTGGTATCAAAAACCAAATAAACAACATCCAGCAACGAATCCACAAGTTGAAATAATCGTAATTTATGACCAACAAGTTGTGAAAGGTGTTGAACTCAGCTGAGGAGCGGCTTTCTGAACTCGAGTGAGATGCCAGGCGAGAGTTAATCAAATTCAGTCCCAACTGGTGAAGTGAAATACGAACTTTAAATGCACTTTCAAACATAGATTTACCACATCTCTCTGGCCTTGATTTGGCGGCAGATCTTAACTGGTTTTTACCGGCTTCAGTCTGTGTCTTTATTTTATTATTTAGTTATGAGGGCCGTCAGTTGACTTAAGTGTTACACAAGTTTAAACATAATAAAATGTGAATTATATTAGTTTTGTATAATCATTAATTACAGCTGCAGTTCCTGAAACAAAGTGTAAATACATTTTTACCTGAAATATTTATTACTGACCCACTTAATAGGGGGGGGCTAAACATACAATCTTAATTAGGGTGACGTGCAATCGTTTAAGTGCTATTAAATTCATAAAAAAATTTTAAGCTAATCCAGTATTTTTGAAACGTGCTGTATATAATAGGCATTCTTAGCCATAGAACTTTCCTTGAATACTACGAGTCCAGAGTGACATTAGCAATGATGATTTAAGGGATGTGCTTTATCCCTTTTTTCTAGTTTATCAGTGATTTCAGTATTGTTCCACTCAATTTTACAATTGTGCTTCTTTTTTTAGGTTTTAAGGCCTGTATCCAGCACTGCGGAAAATCCCTGCCAGGAATTTGCTATTTATTTTGATTGTGTGGAACCCAATTGAAACAAACTGTCAAGCGGAGCGTTCTGTGTCTCTCTCTGTTCTCTATATTCAAGCGTTGTTACAGTCAGTCGCTAGCAAGCATCTATAACATTAAGGAATTCAACAATTTTGAACATAATATTCTTTATTTATTTGTGCAGCAACACTTTCCCAAGCACTTTTCACAGAAATGTTGTAAAAATGCTTTTTCTCTGTGATTCGCCTCAACTGCTTTTATTTGATTTTATTTATCTTCTCCTCACGTTAAAATTTTCAATTCTCCTTTTAGTCTTGCGCACAGTTTTTGCCTCCATCTTTTGCCTAATCACTTCCAAAATAATTGTCAGCAATATATTCCTGGCCTGAATATCAGCTGTTTCTCGTTCCACACACGTTTCCGAAACGCCGCTATTGATACGCCGCTATCTATACAAGTGTGGATTTCGTTCGTGTTGCTGGATACACAACAAACGAAAAAGCAAACTAAAAATTCCTGGCACAGTTTTTTATACTCTGTACCGTAGGTACATAGAGTATTATAAGTTTGTGCAAAAGTATGTAACATCCAGAAGGAAGCATCTCCGACCCCATAAAGTATATATATTCTTGATCAGCATCAACAGCCGAGTTGATATAGCCATGTTCGTCTGTCCGTCTGTCCGTCTGTCTGTCCGTCTGTCCGTCTGTCTGTCTGTCCGTATAAACGCACAGATCTCAGAGATGGTAAGAGATAGAGGTTTGACATGTATGCTTCTTATGTCTGCAGGCAGATCAAGTTTATTTTCAATTTTGGCCACGCCCCCTCCCGCCCCCGCAATATGGAAAAAACGTCATATCTCCCACAGTTTTGAAGATAGATGGCTTGTTCCTTCTGGACATATTTAGTTATTAGGATAACTTATCGATCCGCCAAAAAAATGAAGAAGATCGGATGAACGGTTTTCGAGTTATGATCAAAAGACAAATTTTCTTGGTACAGAGTATGTTATAGTCGGGCTTGACCGACTTTCTTTCTTGTTTGTTTTATATATGGGAAGTCTCTAAGTACTAGCTTTTAAGAAGATCTTCGATTAGCTTTTTATGAAAAGCTTTTAAAAATTGTTTTTAAAGACATTTTGCCGAAAGTTTAGAAATCTATTTATATATATTTAAAAAAAACGTTTTTTGAAATCTATAAAAAAAAGGTGATTTTGCTTAAATCATGGATTTTTTTTTTAAATATGAATGACATTTAGCCATTCAATAAATCAGGACCGATATTGCATGTATTCCCTAAAAAGGTCCACCCCATTGAAAATGCATTTAGCTAAAAAACTTCAAAGTGTCAAATCTGTCAATCCTGTTTCCAAACTATAATTGCAAAACAGGGACGCAAACCGCTCGGATATTAAGACTGGTTCGGCTTAGTGCACACCGCAGCGGTTCATTATTTGGTTTTTGGAAAGAAGTGAGCCGCAGTTTCGTTTCGATGGTTCTTAATTGGTGAAATATATTATGAGGGCCCGTTTTTGTTTTGAGTTTCGGTATATCGTCATTTCTGAACTTTATAAGTTGAACTTCCTCAAAACCAAATCCATTCAAATCCATTTGGACTTTATATTAGTTACTATCTTTCCTTTGATGTTAAAATCCTTTTTAACGAGAAAGCCAAGCTAACTTCGTCTGTGCCGAAGTTTTTATACCCTTGCAAGTGCTCGCTTAAATATTTTCAAAAAATACTCTTTTTCCCATTTTCAGACCGATCGTTCGTATAGGAGCTATATGATATAGTCATCCGATTTGGACAAAAACTTGTAGAATTATGTAAAAGCACGAGAAACAAACAAATACAAAATTGCAGGATGCTACCATTAAAAACAAAAAAGTTTTTCTAACTAAGACAGTTTTTCAGACCTATCTTTTGTATGGCAGCTATACCATATAGTTGTCCGATTTTAATAAAAATTGGTAGGATTTTAAAAAAACATATAAAACCTACAATTACAAAGTTTGGAGACGTTTCGATTGAAAATAAAAAAGTTTTTCATACTAAAACTAGTTTTCCGACCGATTGTTCCTATGGGAGCTATGAGATATAGTCATCCGATCCGGTCGGTTCCGACATATTAGTAGTGTGCAGCAAAAAGAAGACTCTGTGCAAAATTTCAGCTCGATAGCTTCAAAACTGAGAGACTAGTTCGCGTAGAAACAGACAGACAGACGGACAGACGGACAAAGCTCAATCGACTCAGCTCGTCACCCTGATCAAGAATATATATAGTTTATGGGGTCGGAAATGAATATTTCTATGCGTTGCAAACTTGACTTGAATATTTTCACCATTGATTTAGCGTTAAATATGGAATTCGTGTATATAAAGAGGGGACACTTCAAATTTAATATTGGCAATAGTTAAGTTTAACATGGAAATAGTTAAAAACTTTTTTTTTTTAATTAAAATTTTTGCCAGCCAACCTTAACTCAAATTTCTTTGTAATGGGAGGACGGAGGAGGAGATAATGTCCAGGATTATAAATTCTTTTAGATTTGGTTCTGAAAAACTGCGAATTATATTAATTTTATAAAAGTTTCAACTTACTCTGTGTGGGACTCGAACTCGGGACCTCTGGACTTGAACTCGATTAGAATGCCGTCTCAACCAGTTGTGCCATCGCGTGTGCTGGCTGATCGACGGCTAAAATACTACATATATTGAATAGACTACAGTTATTTATAAATATCTTTCTGGCATTTTGCAAAAATACGGCTGCTTGTAATTCTCAAGTTGGAATTCCCTGCATAGGGAATATAAAAGGGAACACTGAAATTCACCGAATTAATATGTTTTTAGTCAATTCAATGTGGTTTTTAGTTCATTTAAATACAAAAGGGGCATAGTAAGATCAAATATGATTGTGTTAGGTTTTACCATGCTATTTTTCCCTGAGTGTACCCTTTGCAAGGGTATAAATATTGATTTATCGATATATCGATAAAATGTCGACAACCCTACCTCAAACCCTAACCTGCTAGTTTTGTTTCCATTGATGCCTTGGAGACGACTGGGGATTCAATTGATGTGAAAAATTTGATTTTGGGCAAGATGCTTTGAGTTTTGAAAAGTATACGAACAATTTAAAAACTACGATATCAATATGGTCTTAACAGAAGGCACATTTATGGGAATTCTCAAATGGGAACAGGAGAGAACCACTGTGGAGAACCCTTTGCCTAAAACCTTCGTTAATCACCTACCAGTAATTTTAATTTCTTGTAAGGAGATAGCTGTCTTAGGTCCGGTATTTCTTCAACTACCCTCTTATACAAAGGCTTTAAAAACAAGAAAGAAAGTCGGTCAAGCCCGACTATAACATACTCTGTACCAAGAAAATTTGTCTTTTGATCATAACTCGAAAACCGTTCATCCGATCTTCTCCATTCCTTTGGCGGATCTATAAGTTATCCTAATAACTAAATATGTCCAGAAGAAGCAAGCCATCTATCTTCAAAACTGGGGGAGATATGATGTTTTTTCTAAATTGCGGGGGCGGGAGGGGGCGTGGCCAAAATTGAAAATAAACTTGATCTGCCTGCAGACATAAGAAGCATATGTCCCATACATGTCAAACCTCTATCTCTTACCATCTCTGAGATCTGTGCGTTCATACGGACAGACAGACGGACAGACGGACATGGCTATATCGACTCGTCTGTTGAAGCTGATCAAGAATATATATACTTTATGGGGTCGGAGATGCTTCCTTCTGCCTGTTACATACTTTTGCACAAACTTATAATACTCTGTGTACCTACGAAACAGAGTATAAAAACATTATTACATTACTCTTTGAGCCTTCATTCTAAGCTTCAAAAGTAGAGAAATACTAAAATTCGACATGGTTGGGCGAAAGCTAAAAGGCCAATCAAATTGATGTATAATTTTTTCAATCACCTTATGTAACCCCATTTAAAATGGAGTGCGTGCACTTTTCACACGATGTGTAATACTTGTGTCATGCTCACTTAAAAAAAGGCAAAGCATTTTGATGGTGGCATTCCTTAGGGTCATAAATTAGAACGGGTTTCCAAAAATTATTTTGTATTTCATATTCCCCTATTTGCCGATTGTATTTGCACATTGAAACACGTAACATTAATTTGTGTCAACCATCAACCAAAACAAAAAAACAACAAATAAGTATTTCGAGCGTTTCCCCAATCGCATAATAATAGCCGAAACGAAAAAAAAAAAGAGAGTTTCAAAGAAAGCAAACACTCAACAGACGAACCATTACGAATTGAACAATTAGCCACAACAAATTGCAATGAAATTTCGGCTTTGTTTGCATATTCACTTAATGATGGGTGAAGGGTGCTTAACTTATACTCGTTCATTTCGCAGACTAATGTTAAATAAATCATGAATAATGATGGCAAAACTATGTTAAGCATATGATCAAAAGCAAACACACCAGGCAAGCAAGCGAAAAAGCAGTGCAAACAAAAAGCGCATCAAGTATACGCCACGATGTTCAATGGCAAGGCAAAAACGGCAAAAGCGGTGGCCACAGCTGAGAAAAATGGGTAAAAACAGAAACCAACTGCCAACTTAATTTACTGAAACTAAAAAAAAAACAATGAAACTTTAATCAAGTACAATGTCTAGTTTAATTACTAATCACTTTTATGTTTTTGTTTTGTGCTTTCCATTAGATCCCTTAACGATCGACCATTGTTTATGCAAAATGGCGGCAGCAGCAACATTAATCGACGCATTTCGATGGTCCCAGAGGTGGAAGTTAGCAACTTTAGGCGCGCCTTGCCACAGTTTCTAGCTGTTAGTATTAAGAACATATTGCTATTCGGTAAATAACATTCAACTTTAAATGGTTGCATCGAATATATATGCTGAGAGCACTTCCAGTGCCAGCCCACTTGAAATTAAGTTCCAGCTAAGTGATACATATTCTCTTTATTCCAGGCTATGGCATGACTCTAGGATTTCCCACAATTGTGATACCAGCCATTCAAGGTGGCGAGGGACGCGGCGAGTCCAATGGCGAAATAGTACTTAATAAAGAGGAAATATCTTGGTTCAGTAAGTTGACTAATTATTATAAGGGTTGTCTTATTGTAGCATTAATATATACAAGTTTTATTGTTCGAAATGGCCTAACCGCTGGTCATTTGGTTTCTACTTCTTCTCAACAACAGTTTCCCGAAATCGATAACTTTAACAAATCGATTTATCAATTGGTTAAAAGATGACCGATGATGAGTTAACCTAATCACCGCTGAGACTCTCAAATTCGTCAAATTTAAAGTTCATTAACCGGTCTTTGAGAAATCGGTTACGAAGTATTATTGTACAAGCCGAATGTAGTACCAAAAATCCATGACGCCTCAGGGCGGAGTACTGTAACACCTTGTATGAAACCTTGTGGTCAACGAACTACTCATGAAACTCCGCAGACAGTCACGCTTCGATGGTGGCAAGCTACAGAGATATTCACATACCTAAAGCTGATATAGCGGACCCAGAACACATCATAAATTACAACCCCCTGGGTATCCAATCACGCCATTTTGCACAAAAGACTGCTTAGCGTCTATGTGCGGCAGGCACCATGGCGCCACAGCAGAGACACAGTAGCGAGATCATTAGTAGTATGGACTACATTATCCCAAAATTTTACTCCACATCCAAAAAAACTGGAGTACAGGACTGGCCCAACAAGCGACTCACTTATTTACAGTCGGCTCAGAGATGTACGGAACACTGCCGTAAACTGTGAAGTGTTAGAAATGAAGCTCTCCTATAAACTGCCAAACCACTGCACCGTATTCCAAGCGAAGGTCTTCGCTGTAAGGAAATCAGCAGAGTTGGCACTCCCAAAGAAAAAACAGCCAAATCGGCCTAAAATTTACAAATTCGAACTAAAAACGAGAGCTTAAGTTAAAGTCGGCCCTGCCCGACTTCGAAATACCCGTTACTCAGCTCAGCTCGGATAAGTATGCAACATTTTTTTAACTCGGCCTTCCGATTATCGGAAAATTTGTGAGATTGTAGATATTGGCCACATAAACTACACTGCAAAATCTGAGCTCGATATCTTAAAAATTGTGGGAGTTATTCAATATTTTTTATTGCGGGGGCGGTAGGTGGCGTGGCCAAAATTTGAAACAAACTTGATCTGCCTAGAGACAATACTAGCTTACGTATAAAATTTGGTTGCTCTAGCTCTTCTAGTCTCTGAGATCTAGGTGTTCATACAGACGGACGGAGGGACGGCCGGACGGACGGACAGACGGACAGACGGACATGGCTATATCGACTCGGCTGTTGATGCTGATCAAGAATATATATACTTTATGATATCGGAGATGCTTCCTTCTGCCTGTTACATACATTTGCACGACTTTAGTATACCCTTTTTACTCTACGAGTAACGGGTATAATAAAAGATTAAAAGGCGAATCACCATATGTTTTAGAAAAATAATTCCTTATAAATAATAGGACTGACGCTTTCCTAAATTCTAGCTAAAAGTAAATATTATCTTACCAAAATTAAGAATATTTTAATTTAGATAATATTTAATATTAGCTAGCAAATAATCTCTTAATTGTACGCAGAGAAAAAAACGTATATTAAAGAATATCTATAGGATGATTTCCGGTATCCATTTGGACGGAATTTGTCTTAAATATCCTTTTAATCATCAAACGGAGCTAAAAATCATCCGAAGGATATGAGAACTGATGATAATTTGGTTGATTTTGCAGCTCCGCTGGATGATTAAAAGGACATTAAAGGCATATCCATTCCAAATGGATCTTTTTTTGTACCTTTTTTTTCTGAGTAGAAAAACATTTTCTAGATTTTACAATAACATTTCTAGATATTTGGAAAATATACAGGGTTGCCCATATTCGACGGACCCATGTTTTTTTTTTAAAAATCAAAGAAAAAAATAAAAATTTGGCGGTTGGCAATCTTAATCATTTAATTTGTTCCAAGTAGATTTGTTTACATCAATTTTTGAATATGATATCTCTCAAATGGCCGCCTCTGGCGTTGATGGCGTATTGTGCCCTTTTTGCAGCATTTTCCATCGTTTTCGCCAACATTTCGGCCGGAATAGCGGCTATTTCTTCACGAATGTTGTCCTTGAGCTCTTCTACGGTCCTTGGCTTGTTAACGTAAACCTTTGACTTCAAATATCCCCACAAGAAGAAGTCAGGCGGCGTCAAATCGGGCGAACGCGGTGGCCAGTCCAAATCACCACTTTTCGACATCAAACGGCCCGGAAACAATTTCTTCAGAAAATCGATTGTTATGCGACTTGTGTGCGGTGGAGCGCCGTCTTGTTGAAACCAGAACTGCCTCATACGATTTCGACGAATAATTGGCATCACAAAATTGGTCATCATGTCGCGATAACGCTCCTGGTTGATGGTAACAGCATGGCCATTTTCATTTTGGAAGAAAAACGGCCCAATGACCGTTTTCGCACTAACGCCGCACCAAACTGTGACTTTTTCGTCATGAAGAGGCACTTCTTGAATCTCCTGAGGATTTTCAGTGGCGTAAATACGGCAATTTTGCTTATTTACGGTCCCATTGAATGTGAAATTTAAATTTTTTAAAAGCACGTTGAGTTTTCACAATTGACTTGTTCTGTTGAATGTAAATTTCAACGATTTCAGAGCGCTCGCGTGGCGTGTATTGTTCCATGGTAAAAATCTGCTTGGACTGACGCTTCAAACGCGGTATGTCATTAAGCGATCTGACATCTCTGTCAAAAGTTATGGCGTTGCCAGATGGGTCCGTCGAATATGGACAACCCTGTATATGGTCTAACTATTATATGGGAAAGGGAGTGACAGGAGTAGATACAGAAGAGGAAAGCTACACTAAGATGCGTATAACACCCCTTATATATATATTTTTAATATTATATTTTCTTTCTGAAAATCACAGTGAACTCAGTTACCATTATTTAATTTTCTAACTTATCGCATTCGACTATCACGCACGCGAGTGATTTACAATAAAGAACGCTGTCAAATGCTAAGCACTCAGGTAATTCGAACTTGAGAATTACTAGCGGTGTCTTTTTAATATTTTTCTAAATGTGACTGGTTTTTCTGTGTCCTTTATACTGAGTAAACCTGCAGTTCACCGTTAATAGCAGCGGGGAGAGTATCTCTCACACTAAAATCAGCAAGACCATGGGGACAACCTACACACAAAGGCGACTGTCTGTTTGTACGCTGCCTCTCGATGTTTTTTTGCGCATTCTGCTTTGGGATTCCCAAACGGTTATGGCACCGCTGGCAGGGAGAGACTTCTAAGAAACGTTCAGTTGGTAGGCATTGATCGCTGATTATAGAGGGTGGTTCCTCTTGAAACAGCTGTACGATCTACCAGCCTCCTTTGTGGGGTTGCGTTTCGGTTTAAAGTTGTGCGAAAGCATAACAAGACCTTGAGCCGTCTAAGTCTGCATATTTTTCAAAATTTTAGCGTGATTTTCTTATGAAATTTTTATATATTTTATGACGAATTTTTCACCACGTCGAATATCAGCAAGTTGGGATTTACAAGCGTTGTCTTTATATATTTTTCTAAATTGTATGCCGATTTTCAAAAGTCATTTTTCTATATTTTAGGGCGAATTTCTTAGCAAGCCGAATATCAGCTGCATCTTTTATATTCCGAAAGCAGAGAATTTGAACTTGAAAATAAAAAGCGGTGTCTTTTTAAAAAAATTTTTCTAAATTTTAGGTCGATCGCCTAATAATATTTCTTAATTTTGGAACGTATTTCTAAAGGAAACACATCCTATTGTTCAAAAAAATTGAGCTACGATTAATGATATGATGATGGGTGCTTCAAAGCATGAACATTTTTAAAGGTGCTTCAAATTATGAAAATTTTCCAAAAAATCCATTCAAAATTTGAGCTCAAAAAAGTTTTTATACTCTGTACCGTAGGAGTATAGAGTATTATAGGTAAAGTATTATATGCAAAAGTAGGTAACAGCTAGAAGGAAGCATCTCCGACCCCATAAAGTATATATATTCTTGATCAGCAAGCATCGAACCAAGCGTCGAACTAAAACCTTAGGTTTGATAAGTAAAGCAACCGATCTGAGAACTTAACCTTAGACTTTCCAACGGGTTCGAACTTCGAAACCCCGCAACCGAACATTCCCTAGAATTTCAGAGGTTTCTAGCGTTGATATTTTGTCAAAATTTTGGAGCTTTTGACTCTAGAACGAAGTTTGTAGAACAGCGATTTCAATATCGTCCAAAGTATCGGTAACTATTCTTTGGAAGAAGCGACCAAGAGGCCCCCCAAACAATAATTGGCCTGGATTAAGGACCTTACGATCTATGTCTGACCCCATCTATTGATTTTTCACTATTAGCTTAGACATATTAAAGGCAACCCTCTTACTATATTCCCCCACCGTTGTGTGTTTGTTTCAAAATTGCTTTTCCCCTTTTATTCACCAGGTTCCATCAATTTGATTTGCGTGCCATTGGGCTGCCTCTTCTCGGGTGTGCTCACCCAGCCGTTGGGCAAGCGACGGGCCATGCAGGTGTGTGTGTGTGTATGCCACTTAACCACAATCATCTCCCCTTTAACTACTCCCCGTCTTCCTCTGATCACTAATCACGAATGCAACATTGACACACTGAACTGGAAATGATCCGCCTGACGTTGTGTTTTAGTGTTATGCAATTATGTTGATGCTCTTTTGCCTTTTTGTTGTTGTAGTTTGTCAACCTACCCATTCTGGCTGCCTGGTTAATGTTTCACTTTTCTACGCGAACGGAGCATTTGTATGCGGCTTTATGCTTGGCTGGACTTGGTGGCGGTTTAATGGAGGCACCGGTAAGTGATTTCCAATCCAAAAATATCTCATACTTAGTATAAGATGACCTTGCAAGGGCAGCTTAGGCAACTGCTAATGATCCAAGCCTTTGTTTGGCTACAAATTTGCATTTGATTCCCGTGAAATATTTAAATGTGAAAATATTTTCCCAACTTTAAGTTCTTCCCCCCGATGTTAGCGACTTTGGGATGAAATTGGCTATGGCGATGGGAACGGAAGTGGTGTGTGCATTCCTCATGGAAATGGAAATTCAATGAATCGACAAGTTGCAACAAGACAAGTGGCAACTGATGTGAAGCATTTAGAATGGGGAACTAGTGAGTTCAGTGGTACACTTGAGCTGACCATATGGCATTAACATTCCACTTAGAGTGGCACAGGTGGGTCGTTGCGACACCGGTGCATTCAACAAGAACCAATTGACATCGAACTTCAGAGATACACAGAAGAAAAAGAAATCTGAAATCAATCCGAAAGGGGATTGAAAACAGCGTTATTCCGGAGCAGGCTTGAAGTAATCCTGTTTTTTGGGACTAAAATAAAAAGTGAGAGAAAAATTAATCTTTTCCGGGAGTGTATTAAGAATATACGGGATTAAACTGTTTTCAATTCCGTTTCGAATTGATTTCTTTTTACAGTGTAAGTTAATGCCAAACTCTCTATTTTTATATACAGTGGATTCAATTAGGAAGAGCTAATTACTCAGTTATTAAAAACTTTATTAAGATTCTTAGTAATTACCTGTATGTCATTCACCGGATTATCAAGCACCGTCCACAACTAAATTGAGAGATTTTCAGCTTCAATCATGTCCTCAAAGAGGCAATGTTACCGGTTGCTAGAGTCTAAGTGTCTTGTTTTCCAAAGATATTGATGACGAAGTCAAAATTATATTTTTCTTGCTGTTGATCAACTGTCCCACTTTTGTGTCTTACACTTTTCAAAACCTGTATTCAACTTAAATAAAGATTCGGTTTCAAAAAAAATCCAAGTCGACCTCATATAACAAGCAAATTTTCAATCCTAAGTATTTTCAAAATATGCCAATTTCGAGCTTAATTTAAGCTTACCCCAGCAAAGAACGGTATTAAAATGGAGTTCTTTTTCAAAAGCTTCAATAAGTTGGCGTTATACCAACTGTTGATGGTTTTTCCACTACAATTTCCAATTGTTGATGGTTCCCGAACTTTAGCAAACAATTTTGCTAAATAATCATAGAATCCTTAATGCCAAACCCATAAGACCAAACAATAATGCAAGAACTTCTAAAATCTTTCGAAAAAAACACATAAGAAGTGTTGCGTATCTGACAGCAAAATTGATGTCGGGTGTCTTTTTGAAAATTATATAGTTATCCGATTCATACCAAATCTTCTTAATGTGTTCCCTTAAATATACAAAAAACAATTTGAAAATTGATAAAGAAATTCCTTAAATTCGGACGAAACCATTAAAAGTAGCATTACACTAGGAGTGCGTTATGCATTAATAGCCAACATTTAGCTCTTTTTGTATGAGAAAAAAGCTGATTGTTAGCTATTAACGCATAACGCACTTCTAGTGTAAACAGCCTATAAGATATCAAGTAGAGCAGTTTTATACGACACTGAAATTGGCATATTTAACTATAAAACAAAATTATGCATGTGCGTCAAAATAGCGACGAAAAGTTAGCGACGAATTTGTAACGGTGGAATCCGGAACAAGGAGGGATTTTTTATTTTTTAATTTTCTCTCGACTGCAATGATTAATCTAAAAACTTTAAATGCAGAAATGTTAAGAATTAAGTACTCTATTGTTTTAATTGGGCTGGGGTTGGTTTCAACCTTTTTTGGCATTAATATCGTGGTGTTGAAAAATTGATTTTAATCTAGCTTACAGCTTACTAGGCTACGGGAGCTAGTAATTTTGCTATATCAGCATTTTTCCAAAAGTTATCAATAAATCGCCGCTAAATTAGCCTTTTCTCCCACTGTGGACTGGTCTCGCATTTGTGCTATATATTGCCATGCCAGGCAAGACTTTATCATTATATAGACATGTGAAATAACGTCTGTTGTTACTCATCATCATACCGCAGCCGATCCTTGTAATCTTCTCAAAGAATAAGTTGGCAAATTTTTTCATACAAATTGTAGCGTTTTTGGGAAAACTTAACACTTCATTGAGCTTTATCCCTTTGTGGCAATTATACCATCTCTCAACGAATGCTCTCAAGTCCAAGACTTCCGAGACCTTTCTCATTACATCTGTGGTCTCGGCCACTCGTGGGAAACGTGGCAAATTCACACATTCTGACGAAATTTTGCTATTGCAGAGATTGGACACTCGCATTGCCATTAGGGAGAGTTCTTCGTCCCACTCAACTCTGGGCAGATATTTGGCTGTGGGTATTCCTTTCGGTGCGCTTTTCATCAAATTCTCGCGATAGCTGTTGTGTAGCTGGACAATCTGACTCTTATACCTGGCCAAATTAACGCCCTCGCGTGGTTTCATGCAATTGGGACCGAACTGAAAGTACACGTAGTCTAATTCGTAGGCTCTCCTTCGTATTGGGTTTTACTCACAAAGACTGTGTTGCAGCTTAGATGATCGACACCAACGGGGCATAGTCTGGCCCTGCACAAGTTCACCGGCTTCACTGGCTTGCTGTAATGCTGACGTACCTTATATACTGGCCATTTGGTATGATAAAGACTGTGGGCCTTTGCTGCAGTTGCCTTGTTGCAGTGGTCGAAAGGATTGACAAATATTAAAAGCAATACAAGTAACATGTTCCTCAGCTTTGGGAGTTCGGTTTCAAACTAAGCAGGTGTATTTGAGGGGGTTGCCTTAAGGAAACGTTTTTGGTGGGGAAAATTGAAATTTTCTACACTTTTAGCATTTGGCATGCTCTAAAGTTGCTACGAATCTTTAAAGGTCCACTTTTGATTATGTGCTTTTAGAGACAAATGTGAAAGTTTAAAACCAAGTCATACTCTACATGTTAAGCTTGAAAACTTAGAGATACTACTGTGGGCAAAAAAAAAAAAAATGAAAAATCTTTATTTATTCTTCTAAATCAATTTCATCCCCTTCAAAGTAATCCCCTCCCGATAAAATACACTTATGCCAACGTTTTTTCCAATCCTCGAAACATGCCAAATAGTCCCTTTCCGGTATAGCCATTAGCGCTTTCTTCGATTTTGCTTTTATCTCCTCAATCGACTTGAAACGCGTTCCCCGAAGTGGTCTCTTGAGTTTTGGGAATAGCCAGAAGTCACACGGAGCCAAATCAGGCGAATACGGTGGTTGCGGAACGGTATGCGTCGAATTTTTGATGACTTTTTTGCAAGAAATTGAGAACTTTCGGTACCAAACGAGATTTGACTTTTCGTAGGCCCAAATGGTCTTTCAAAATGGTTTTCACAGATCCTTCTGATATTCCGATCATATCAGTAAGGTCTCCGACGATTTTTGCGCACTAATTCCTCCACTTCATTGACGTGTTGGTCATCTGTTGACGTCGATGGTCGTCCGGAGCGCTCCAAGTCATCCACACGTTCTCGACCCTCTTTGAAGTCTTTGTACCAACTATAAAATTTTTTTTTGTGACATGGTAGAATCACCAAAGGCCTTCCGCAACATCCTCAACGTTTCCGCAGCCGAAATTTCATTCCGCAAACAAAATTTGATGGCACTTCTCTGCTCAATTAAATCAGACATTGTAAAAATCGAAAAATGCACTCTTGGTCGTTTGGAAAACACAAGCGTAAATATATTACTGATAATGACATTCACATGAAATTTGGCACAGATGTCATCAACAACTCCTCCTGCCAACTCAAGAAAACAAGAAAGAAAGTCGGTCAAGCCCGACTATAACATACTCTGTACCAAGAAAATTTGTCTTTTGATCATAACTCGAAAACCGTTCATCCGATCTTCTTCATTCCTTTGGCGGATCGATAAGTTATCCTAATAACTAAATATGTCCAGAAGGAACAAGCCATCTATCTTCAAAACTGTGGGAGATATGACGTTTTTTCCATATTGCGGGGGCGGGAGGGGGCGTGGCCAAAATTGAAAATAAACTTGATCTGCCTGCAGACATAAGAAGCATATGTCCCATACATGTCAAACCTCTATCTCTTACCATCTCTGAGATCTGTGCGTTCATACGGACAGACAGACGGACAGACGGACATGGCTATATCGACTCGGCTGTTGATGCTGATCAAGAATATATATACTTTATGGGGTCGGAGATGCTTCCTTCTGGATGTTACATACTTTTGCACAAACTTATAATACTCTATGTACCTACGGTACAGAGTATAAAAAGAACTAGTCCGAATTGTTAGGCCCGCGAAGTTTAAATTGAAAATGTACTTTACTTTTTGCTCACAGTAGTATTTAATTAAAATCCCTTAATCTTCCTCTCCGCCAAAAGTTTTAGGATAAAAATAAAAGAAAAAAAAAACAAACAAAGCAGCAAAAAAAAAAACAACCAACAAAATCTTTAATTATACTCTTATAAAAGTGCTTTTTTTTTCGACAGTCTGGATACGAAATTCTGTTGTTTTCTCTTGGAATTGGAACGTTTTTCCAGTTTAATTTTTTTGACACTGAACCTGGCCTCTTCTTCAAGCTCATATTCAGAATCCACATCATCTTGTTCCTGAGCCTCAGTGTCCATTTCCATTTCTTCATTGAACATACTTTGTTTAATTCATTTGATTTAACACAAAATCAATTCAATTCTTTTTTTTTTAAGTGAATTAAGTAAAAATCAATACAATTCTGATATTGAAAGAAAAAGAATGATTCAAATTTTTGTTAATTCAATGTGAGTTAAAAATAAAAATGAATCATTCTTTTACAGCCCTGGTATTCAGGTATGTCGAGTTTGGGTTCGTAAAATGAAGATTTTGTAAGGCCCGATTTCTCAAAGGTTACGGTTAGCCAACCACCGGTCAGATTTGACCGTCAAGATGACGAGCGGTTAAGTCATTTGGTTTTCTCAGCAGCAGTTTCGCCTGATATCGGCAAATGCCTATCGCTGCTTCAGTGTGACCATACTGTTTGACTAAACTAACGAGTAGACAGCTGACTCGGTTTGGTTTGTTTGTTTTTTAATGCGATTGGTTGTTGCTGCTCATTGTTTTGCGGAAAAGTTGACAAAAATTCGATGTTCCGCCTCATCGAATTGCATTTCCATTGCGTGGAGTTGAAAAATTCGTTTATTCATAAACATTTTGTGTTGCAGCAAATATTAAAATAAACAAAGCAAGTGTGCGGCCAGCTGTTTGTATATCGATACAAAATATCGATAATTTCATCGGGACAGAGCTCGCGGCTAAAGTTGACCGGTGGATGAGCAGCAGTTAAGTTTGTTCCTCCGGTTACGCCACACACATCATGAGACACTCAAATTCGGTTAAACTGCCTGTCAAGTTGACCAACCGGACATTGAGAAATCGGGCCTAATTATTGAACACTTGATCCCAACCAGTTTGAATCAGTTCCAAAATGGTGAAGGGAACTCGAAATAGAGAGAGGTGACTCATAACGGAACTCTAAATAGAGAGAGGTGACTCATAACGGATATATATAAGAAATTCGATATAGTTGCTTAATACTGCTAGGAAGTGATGCTGGAGAATAAAGATGTACAGGCATGTTCTCAATTCCATTTCCACCCAAATTTTGTGATTTAAAGGCGGTTTTTGTTTTACTAGATTTGGTCTCTAAATCACAAAACTTTTGCGGAAGTGAAATTAATAACAAAGCCGCCAGATTGAAGACTTTAGTTTTAGTTTCAATTTGTGATGAGATTTTATACTAAGAAGGAAGGTTTAAGTGCAACTTCCAAACTCGAATTTCCATAACGAAATCATGGATGAAATAAATACTCTAAAAGCTTGTTACCTATCAACCGGCATGATCGTGGCCCAAGCGCTTGGTCATGCCATGTCAAATGTAACCTTTAACTGACCTTCCAACTGTTTGCTTCTTTTGTTTGCAGGTGCTCACCTATGTGGCCGAGATTACTGAGCCCAAGTATCGTGGCATTTTATCGGCTCTGGGTACCACCTGTGTCATCACTGGTGTCTTTGTCCAATTCATACTCGGTTCGCTAATGGACTGGCGCAATGTGGCGGCGGTGAGCTCGGCCTTCCCGGTGATTACCATCATCATGCTGTGCTTTGTGCCAGAGAGTCCGGTTTGGTTGATCAGGGAGCATCGTTTTCGGGAGGCCGTCAAGTCACTGCAATGGTTACGCGGCTGGGTGCCGGAGCACAAAATCGAGGCCGAGTTCAATCAGTTGTACGATGAGTTGATTACCCAAAAGGCCTTATCCGATGCAGCGGAGGGAGTTGTGGAGGGGCAACGTCGCACGCTGAAGCACCGCCTGAGAATGTGGCGAAAGCGAAGTTTCCTGGTGCCTTTCCTGTTGGTATCCTTTACATTTTTCACCGGTCACTTCTCGGGCAAGACGCCGTTGCAGACCTACGCCGTACAGATCTTCCACACGCTCAAGGCACCGATGAATAAATACCATGCCACCATACTTTTGGGAGTGGCGGAGATGCTGGCCACCATACTGGGTGTTATACTGATACATTTTACGGGCAAACGTCCACTGGTGCTGGTGTCCACGGTAGGCACGGGACTATGTATATTCGGCACCGCCACCTATGCCCATTTCCTGAACGAAGTGCCCGGATTTACGGTCAACAATGTGGTGGTTAATGCCTCATCCTTGGTGCCCAAGGAAAGTATTTTGTCGCAGGCGAATATATCGAAAATCTTTGAGAACGAACAGGATGCCCTGAGGCTAGAGACAGAGGCGGAGACCACCACGCTACCCGAGTTGGAGGAGCTGGAGACCACAACTTGGTTGGACACAGAGTCGGGGAATCGTTCGAAGCGAGAAATAGAAACCACCACCGAATTTCTGGAGGAAGACACCACCCTGTTGAGTTTGCCCAGCAGTAGTGTTAGCCCTCCTACTTCAACCAGTGCACCCAAGTTGCCCATTGTGGAGGAGCTGCTGCTGGTGGTGCCCAAACAGCAGCATAACTATCTGGCTTGGATACCACTCATCCTACTACTGCTCTCCGCCTTCTTCTCCCATCTGGGCATACGCATGATTCCCTGGGTTCTGATTGGCGAAGTATTTCCAGCTGAAATACGCAACACTGCTTCCGGATTCGCGGGCGGAGTGGGCTATGTTTTTGGTTTTCTGGCCAACAAAATGTTTCTGGTCATGTTAAGTACCTTGACCCTGCCCGGCACCTTTGCCTTCTATGCGGTGGTGGCCTTTTTTGGCACCATAGTGCTCTACTTTGTACTACCCGAGACAGAGGGACGCACTTTGGGTGTAAGTATTCACTTGATCAGGATCACTTACCAACACTTACATCGTTTTTAATTACAGGAAATTGAGGCTCACTTCTCTAAGAAATCCGATTTCAATCTCATGCGCAAGCCATCGCTTAAGTCGTGCACCTCTAATCCCAAGGAGCAAAATCAAACGCCAGCCAATGTCATCAGTATGGACAATCTGCAGAATCTTCATGTTCCCATCAGCTCACAGCAGCAGGCGAAGATTATTCATTTGCAGCAAAGCGATTTTGCGCCCAGAACTCTGACAGCTGGAGCTGGAGGTGGTGCCACCAACATGGCCTTTGAGGAGAGCAACACCACGCATCTGTAAACACGTTTCCCACATTCCTTACAGTGATATTTGCAAGCAATAAAGAATTATTTATACATAGCAAAGGATATGGCAGAGAAATGGAGATATAGCTTTGACCAGTGGTGCCCAATCGTTGCTTATGGCAGTGCAATTATCATGACAGAACTTTCCAGGCTTGACGTACCTTTACGATGTTTTCGAGGTTCATTCAAGTCTTTCCATGGTTTCAAAATCAGGTTCAGGTTGAACTCATATCTGGGTTTTGTTCTGCTAATATCTAATTTGATATATGCCCAAAGTCAAACCGTATCCGAACTTCAGATTCATATTTCAGAAACTAGATGAATAGATCGATGGAAATGCTCGAGGTCAGGTCGATTAAGGTAAAGAAAATAGAGGAAAGTTAACTTCGGCTCAACGGAAGTTTGTATACCCTTGCAGTACCTTTTTCTAACTTATTTGAAGGACATATTCACTGAAAACCATAGCACGTAAATAACTCTCAACCCATATTGCCAGACGGCTCTGCTTACGACCACAACCGAAGAAATAAAAAAGAAAACGGTTTCGTTCTTCCCTCAAACGATTGTGTGCTGCTGGCGCGCTCTCTGTTAGTTTGGATGCTGTTGAGCACGAACGCTGGTCGGTCTGACAACAACCCAATAACAGGCCCATTTCAGTCAATCGGTCCCAAAGTGAGTGTTGTTTGAAGACCGCTACTTCAAAATGTTAATCGCAAAAGGTCTCTGTGAGCTTAGTCAAGTGGGAGCAGAGCGTAGCAGTGCGAGAGAGAATAAGAGAGCGCATGTAATGTGCTGCATACATACTTATACGAGGCACATGTACATACATATGTCAATTCGCATTAACATGTAAGCACGCACTGAGTGAGCTCACATACTTGCCGATAAACACTGAATGCTCACCGTGTGTCTGCCTGCCACACACACAAAAAAGACCTTTTCAGCGTTCGGTTGCTGTGAAAAGCTCTGCAAAAGACCAAGACCGAAAAAAAAAAACAAATGTGTTTTTCTCCTCTCACGACCGAAAACAACCAGAGAGCGCGCAGTTGAGGGTTGTTTTTGTCCCTATTTGTAAATGTGCCGCACGAAACCGGTTGTTTTCTGACAACTGAAAAGAGAGGACCGGTTGTTGCGACGTCTGCTGAAAACAAACAAGTTTTTCTCAATAAGACTACTTTTCTGACACTACTTTTGTATGACAGCTATACTATATAGATGTCCGATTTCGACCCAACTTAGTGGAATCATTGAAAAGCAAAGCAAACTAAGAAATACAAAGTTTGGAGGCGTTTTCTTTGAAAACAAAAAAGTTTTTCTTACTAAAACTAGTTTCTCGATCGATCATTCCTATGACAGCTATAACCTATGTTCATCCGATTTTGACAAACCTTTGAAGAATTGTGTGAAAGCTTATAAAATGAATATATATGCCAATTTTAAAGAGGCTTACATTGAAAACAAAACAGTTTTTCCTACTAAGACTATTTTTCTAACCTTACTTTTTTATGTCAGCTATACTATATAGATGTCCGATTTCGACCAAACTTAGTGGAATCATAGAGAAGCATAGAAAACTAGTAAATACGGAGTTTGGAGACGTTTGCATTGAAAACAAAATGTTTTTCTCACTAAATCTAGTTTCTCGATCGATCTATACTATGGCAGCTATATGTCATCCGATCCGGCTGGTTCCGACTTTAAAAATACGCTTTGCTGTGTATGAAAATCCATCATTCGGCTGCAGGAGTCGCAAATTGGCGTATTTTATAGTGGAAGCAAGTCGCTCTGAAGTCACTGAACACCCAGGTGTAATTAGATACCTGGGAGCGAGTTGAGACAGTCCCGTCATGGCCGCCTTATGCGAATGCCAGAATATTATGGGACTATTTTCCCATGATGCTATTAAGTTTAGTTTGCGCTTGCTTCACAGATCACAGATTGACCAAAGCACAATTAGCATAAAATATCAAAAAACGAGAAAGCTAAGCTAAGTTTTTATACCATTGCAAGTGCTCGCTTAAATATTTTCAAAAAATACTCTTTTTCCCATTTTCAGACCGATCGTTCGTATGGGAGCTATATGATATAGTCATCCGATTTGGCCAAAAATTTGTAAAATTATGTGAAAGCATGTGAAACAAACAAATACAAATTTGCAGGATGCTACCATTAAAAACAAAGACTGTTTTTCAGACCTATCTTTTGTATGGCAGCTATACCATATAGT
Organism: Lordiphosa fenestrarum; assembly: GCA_035044985.1. NCBI lineage: Eukaryota > Metazoa > Arthropoda > Insecta > Diptera > Drosophilidae > Lordiphosa > Lordiphosa fenestrarum. The sequence goes on along the minus strand of JAWNNO010001512.1, from coordinate 83,540 downwards.
TGTCCGATTTTAATTAAACTTGGTAGAATTATAAAAAAACATAGAAAACCTACGATTGCAAAGTTTGGAGACGTTTCCATTGAATTTTTCTCACTAAAACTAGTTTTCCGACCGATTGTTCCTATGGGAGCTATGAGATATAGTCATCCGATCCGGTCGGTTCCAACATATTAGTAGTGTGCAGCAAAAAGAAGACTCTGTGCAAAATTTCAGCTCGATAGCTTTAAAACTGAGAGACTAGTTCGCGTAGAAACAGACAGACAGACGGACAGACGGACGGACAAAGCTCAATCGACTCAGCTCGTCACCCTGATCAAGAATATATATAGTTTATGGGGTCGGAAATGAATATTTCTATGCGTTGCAAAACTTCTGGCTAAATTATAATAACCTTTGCAAGGGTATAAAAAATAGCGCATACTGAATAGATATTTGGGCAAACCAAAAAAAACAAGAAAGAAAGTCGGTCAAGCCCGACTATAACATACTCTGTACCAAGAAAATTTGTCTTTTGATCATAACTCGAAAACCGTTCATCCGATCTTCTTCATTCCTTTGGCGGATCGATAAGTTATCCTAATAACTAAATATGTCCAGAAGAAACAAGCCATCTATCTTCAAAACTGTAGGAGATATGACGTTTTTTCTAAATTGCGGCGGCGGGAGGGGGCGTGGCCAAAATTGAAAATAAACTTGATCTGCCTGCACACATAAGAATCATATGTCCCATACATGTCAAACCTCTATCTCTTACCATCTCTGAGATCTGTGCGTTCATACGGACAGACAGACGGACAGACGGACGGACGGACAGACGGACAGACTGACAGACAGACATGGCTATATCGACTCGGCTGTTGATGCTGATCAAGAATATATATACTTTATGGGGTCGGAGATGCTTCTTTCTGGATGTTACATACTTTTGCACAAACTTATAATACTCTATGTACCTCCGGTACAGACTATAAAAATTATAGAAAATTCTGCAGTTAATTGTGAAGATATTAATTAATGCCTGCAAATGGGGAAACTTTCCATAAGTGCTCCCTTCCCTTTCTACTATCACTATCACTCCCTTGTGTAAATAGCACTTTACATACATTTTATGTCCGTTGTAGCCTATTCACACTAGCCCACTTCTACCGTTTACCGTCTACCGTCAAAGACGGTACGTAAGAACTTGCCGTGCCAAATTTTCTCAAAATATTCCCCCGTCGGCTGGGGATGTTCCCATCTCATGCTGTTTCACTCATCGTGAATGCGATATTTCTGTGTCCACCACTAAAAAAATTGACATTCGCAACGAAAACGTAAACAATGTGAGCGCAGCAAGTGATTGTCAATCTTCAAATGTCGACTGTCGAAGAAACGTCTACCAGGAGATGGCCATGCTGATGGAGGAAAGAGGGATTAAAATCCACTGAACTAATGTAAGGACGAAAACTGAATTGCAGAGGAAGTATCACGAGCAGACTCGAAACATTTTGTAATATCTTAATTGGAGAGCTTATAGCTTCAGAAGGACCATCAAATCCATATTTTCGATGTCCTTATCATCCACGTTTCCGCCATTTTCCAGCTCGGCAACTAGTTGGATTAACATTGAGCGGCTAACAAAACCACCAAATAAAATGAATTATTTTCCATTATTTTAGATTATTTATTTATTTTGATTGACAAGTATGCTTCAATCATGGGGGGGAAGACGAAGAAGGCACTGACGGTAGACGGCAGACGGTGGATGGTGACAGTATGAACACGAGTTTCATTTTTTCACCATCTTCTCATCGTTCCGCTGAGATGGACTGCAGTGTGCACTCGTAAATAAAAAGGGTATACACTTGGTCCTCGGTCTTACACGGTTACAAATTGGATCCCTTTCCCCTTTTGACACATTTTGAAAACCTCGTTCTTGCACGATTACAAAATATCGATATTTTATTTTTGCTATCAATTGGTGCTTTAGTGTCTTTGTGCTTGTATCATACGCACGGGGTGCTTGTAGAAAAAGGGGATTCCCACATTTGAGATGTCAGATGAAAGAGTTCTAGTGGGTGTCAAAAGTGGGTAAAAGGTGATACAGCTTGATTAAGTCAAAAAATTAATAAATAAAATACATAAATTTCAGCTTTTTCAATGGCGGACAGAAAGAACAGAGCCCCTTTAAAACGAAAAGTCATTTCTATAGAAACACCGGACTAGGACAAATTGGACCATGCTCATTCAATTGAATGTGAAGGTTTCGACGACATGGCATTTGATAATGTGCAAGAGTTGTTTAAAGATGAAGGAATTGATGACGAATCATTGCTTGATATTGCTGGGAATGAAGCAAACAGTTTGAAATCAGTTGACAGCAGCTCTGAACAAACCGATCCGACTAGTTTAACAATAGAAAAGCTCCGAGAAGGATTCGCATATGCTAGCAGCTTGGAATCGTGCTTTTTAAATTCAGATCCGGTCATTGAACGACGACTTAAGTTTAAGAGAGATTTGGAAAAAGTTCTTTTGCCTTATAAGAAGTGCTATAAAGAAGCTTTAAAAGCCACCAAACAATCGAAAATTACTAATTTTTTTTTTTGATAATTTGAAGTAACTTTTTAAAATTAAAAAAATCATCTTTTAATTTGGAAAATATGAATGTTATACATATATTTAAGGCATAAACATTGTAACTTTTGTTTAGTTTTGAGCAGGGTTCGGAATTGCTCACGAGCGAGCCGCGCGCTCTGCCTCATTTCGGCTCTCGCTCAGAGCTGAGAGCCGCTTTTCGAGAGCCGGGAGCACTAAACGCCTCACAGCTCGTGAGCCACAGCTTCTGGCTCAGAGCAGTGAGCCACAGCTCTCGGCTCGTGAGCCAACAACTGGCTCTCGGCTCGTGAGCCACAGCTATCGGCTCTGAGCTGTGAGCCACAGCTCTCGGCTCATGAGCCAACAACCAGCTCTCGGCTCGTGAGCCACAGTTATCGGCTCTGAGCTGTGAGCCATAGCTCTCGGCTCGTGAGCCACAAAATTTGATGTGATCAAGGGCACACAATGACACAAATAATCAGATTTCTGGCACCACGCCTTCTTTATGTATACTATATACATTAATAAACAAAAAAGAAACTTTGCCAGTCCCGACAGTAATATTGTCTGTATCTAAGAAGTGCTAAAGTGTGTAACAGCCAGAAGGAATCATCTCCGCCCCAATAAAGTATATATATTCTTGATCAGCATCAAATTTTGTGGCTCACGAGCCGAGAGCTATGGCTCATGAGCCGAGAGCTATGGCTCATGAGCCGAGAGCTAAGGCTCACGAGTCGAGAGCTATGGCTCACGAGCCGAGAGCTAAGGCTCACGAGCCGAGAGCTATGGCTCACGAGCCGAGAGCTAAGGCTCACGAGCCGAGAGCTATGGCTCACGAGCCGAGAGCTAAGGCTCACGAGCCGAGAGCTATGGCTCATGAGCCGAGAGCTAAGGCTCACGAGCCGAGAGCTATGGCTCATGAGCCGAGAGCTAAGGCTCACGAGGCGAGAGCTATGGCTCACGAGCCGAGAGCCGGTTGATGGCTCACGGCTCCCAAGCTATGGCTCACAGCTCAGAGCCGATAGCTGTGGCTCACGAGCCGAGAGCCAGTTGTTGGCTCGCGAGCCGAGAGCTGTGGCTCACAGCTCAGAGCCGTGTGCTGTGGCTCACGAGCCGAGAGCCGGTTGATGGCTCACAGCTCCCGAGCTGTGGCTCTCAGCTCTGAGCCAAGAGCCGAGAGCTATGAGCTGAGAGCAAGAGCTGGCTCTCGAGAGCTGCGAGCAAAGAGCAATTCCGAACCCTGGTTTTGAGCAAATCGATTTTAATAATGAACAATTTTTAGGAACATAACCCCTTATTTTGTACTGAATCCATGTTTCACTTACCACTAGAAACGTAACCCGTAAAAATGTTCTTAAAGTGTTTGCCCTTGCATTACAGCTCAAAATTTCAGTTGACAAAAAGAAAATGTAAAATTTTAGCATCAACAAGGCCGACAACCAAGACAAAAGTCACCATGGAATGCACTCTCCTGCTGACCAAGCCCAATGGTCACATTGGTTTCCTTATCAATCGTTTTGAGCAGAAGGGTTACAAATTGTTAGGCCTAAAACTGATGCAGGTATCTCCAGAAGTGCTTCAGAAATATGACTGCCATGTACAAGTAAAACGGGAGAGCTATCATCAACAGTTGCCGCTGTTGGTGATGGTCTGGTCTGGTCTCAATGTCATTAGATTTGCCCTTGAGCTTTTCAAGTTGAACAGAAAACAAGAGATAATTTACACTACAGAAGATCAACAGGCAGCCGAGCAAGAGTTCAAGTTATGGTTTGCACAATAAAGTACTACAAATACCATCTGTTAACTACTTTTCTTTTAATGTGAACTCGGACTTTTAACGTAAGTTTAAAGCATGCTTAAATGTAATATTGTATAACACATTTCCATTTATATATAAATTTTAAAGTAAGTATAAGGAGTACAAGGATAAAGAACAGTTGATCAGGTTTTGGGTCTTAGGTTTCATCATCTTGGAGCTCAAGGAACTGGGTGCAAATGTCTCGACTGCATTCGCCCTTGTTGTTGAAGATGAACTTATAGTAATGACCATCGGCACAAATGGCTGGAATGCAAATAGAATTGAGAAATGAGAGAGAAAGACTTTAGCTTCGTTGGCTGTTCTCTTACCCACAACCGAATTAGGATCGGCGCCAAAGGCACATACACAACGCGGTCCCTGCGGTATGGAGAACTTGACGAAACTCCATTGGCTTGAGAAATACTTGGGTATAATCGGCAACGATGATTCTCTTGGCTTATTATCCTCCAGATTAAAGACGTGTATGGTGCCATGATCTGAGGAGACGACCACCATGGTTGACTGATGGTTAAAGTTGATGCAAAATATATTTGCATGATTGCTGCCCCGACGCAGCTCAGACACCTTTTTGCCACTCTCCGTGTCAAAAATCCGTATGAGTGTGCCCTTCTCGCCAGCAGTGGCCAGTCGTGTGCCCTGCAAATTCAGGGCAATGCAACTAATTGCCGCCTCATGAGCCACCACCTCCAACGGAGCTCGCTCGGTATTGGCAAGATCCACAATTTGGACATGGCCGGTACGTCGGCCGGGGAATGCGAGTAAGCTTTTGTTGCTATGCGGACAGAGCACACACAGGCCATTCGGATTGGAGCTGGTTTCGAAAACATGCAGCTGTTGTGGCTGTTGCGTGAATGTATAGACCTTGATGACACCCTCGAGCACCACGACAATCCGATCGCGACGCAGGCGGACCGCCCGCACAGGTTGGTTGAAGTCCAGCGAGATGGCTGGCGATTTCTTTAGATCGTCCCATACTATAACTTTATTGGGTGGATACAACGGCCGTATGCCACCTCCAACTAATGCCAAATAGTTGCAACGAAACAGCATTTCCACATGGCTGAGACCGCCTGTGTGAAAGACAATGGGGGGAGTGTGAGACAATGGCATAATTGTTATCTGGGTCGTGAACTTACCCTCGGGAAAATATTGCCTTTCTTTTTCCTTTAATGGATCACAGTTGTAGACCCGGAATCCTGTATCTGTGGCACAGGCGAAACACCCTGCAACGCAATATTCAGTGAAAATTATATTATACTTCTTAAAGTATTAAGTGTAGGTGTGTGTGTGTATGAGTGTTTGAATATGTAAACAAGATGTACGCACCTTGGTCCTGATTAAAACCAGCAAAGAGCAATCCATTGCCATATGGATTTTGCTCCGTCAGATTCATTGCACAAATCTTGCAACTCTCCTCTGGCTGATATGGCAATTTTGTTATTAACTTTTAGCAAGAACAGAGGACGGCGGATGATTTTATTTCTTTTTTTTATAAAAACATTCAGTTAGTGTTGGTAAGTACTGCAGGGCTGTCAACAGCTAAAAACAGCTAATCGTGCCAGAGCAAAGCAAAAACAAATAAAGCTAAAAAAGCCAAAATAAAATTACAAATTTTAAATAATGCGAGAACAACTAGAGTTCCACACTGAATTTGGACAGGAACTGTAAGTCAACCAATTACATTATGTATTTAACAGTAAAATTATACCTTTGACCGTTTTTTTATACGCAATTTTTTTTGAAGCTAAGATATATAGCTAAATTACTATAGCTAGTATTCTCTAAAACACGCTTAGCTGTCAGCACTCTCAACTCTGACAAGCATTTTCCAACACATAGAACGCCTTGTGCTTGGTTTTGGCTGCTTCCCTCAAATTGAAACAAACTTTAAAATTAAATTCTCAATATAAGTCGCATTCAATTTCACATGTTAATATATACAAAACATGGACTTTAGCATTGAAGTGGATGGCTTCGACGAGAGCTCCATTGAGCCCTGTCGCACATGCGGCATTTATTTCGCCATGGCCACCCAGGACATGAGTCAGGATCAGGCCATTGTAAAGCCCATTTTTCGTCTAGGCGTTCTCGCCGATAAGGAAACAACAAGTGAAGGCTTTATGTCGGAGATATTGCAGCAAATGCGTGCCTGGAACATGGAGGTATGTAGGAAAAATAAAACGTCTTCAAACATTTCTGAAATTCTTTGCTCAGGTGAGCCGGGACGATGGACGACCCCAATACATGTGCATCAGCTGTATAGCCGAGTTTAAGAAGGTCTTGAATTTCAAGCAAAACTGTTTGGAAACTCAAGAGCAATTCGGGGAAATCGAATTTAGGCGTAAGGAGAACTCAATGATTATCAAAAAGGAAATCGATGCTTCGCCTGAGGCTGGGAAATTCTGTGGATTTATCTATCTGGATACGGATGACGAAGAGCTAGGCAGCAGCGAAGAAGACGGCAGTAGACGTGTGTGTGCTGCCTTTGATATACCGCATGTGCCCATAAAGGAAGAGCACATGGCCCGGGTGCCCACGGCGGCTATCACACCCACAAAATTTCAACCACCACAGCCTAAGGAAGTTTTGCCAGCCGAAGGCACAGCTAATGATTTCGTTCCTGCAGCAGTCGCCACCACTAATGAGGAGATCAACCAAAATGAAAGTGACGAGGAAGAGATCATAAGATTCACCTACGAAGACGATATCAGTGGCATTACCCCGCTGCCTATACCTCTCAGTGAGCCCAGCGTTTTTTGTAAGCTGTGCTCCCATGAGTCCATTGATCAGTCACAGCATTTGGAGCACATGCGTCGCATACACATGAACAAAGATTGCGAGTGTCATATATGTGGCAAGAAATTTGTAAATGCCCCCGACTCGCGCATCAAATTCCATATGAAATGGCATAAGCTTCGAAGTCATCTGAAGTGTCCCATCTGTGGTTTCTTTTGCAATTCAAAGGATATTTTAAAGGAACACAAACTGGCTGTACATACGAAAGCCAAATGCCAGTTCTGTGGCAAAAGTAAGTTCAGCTTGGATCTATATTCTCCATAAGTTTTAATAATTTTAATCTTTTCAGAAATGAAACAGAAAATGCTGCAGTCTCATCTTAAGGAGCATCTGCAGGGTAAATTTTAAGCTTAACAAATCGTTCCAAATTCAGACTGAACCTCTCTCTTTTCTCCAATAGAACGCGAAACCGAACTAGACCTTAAGCTGAACTCTACATCTGGTTCCGGTGCACCAATCGCTCCCATCTCAATTCCAACCATTAATTGCATACGTTGCGCCTTTTGTGAGGACACTTTTGAGGATGCCCAGCAGCTGCAAGCTCATGTGCTGGCCACACATAAATCCCCCAACCGTCCACAGACACCCTCAACGATTCCAATGGAGACCACCGAGGAGGTGCAGGAACTAGGGCAATCGCAGCAGCCCAGCAACGCTGATGAGAAATGTAGTAGACTTTCGCAGTCGGCAGATACTAGCGCTCAAAGCCATAATTCCAGCTTAAATCAATCGCAAAAATCATATTTCCATTGTGCCATATGCGGCAAAACTTTCGATTTAAAAATCAAGCTAAATCGCCATCTCAAACAGCATACAAAGGCGCCATTTTGATTGTGAAATTTTGTTTTTTCCCCCTTAACTGGATGCAACAACTTTGTATCTAAAAGTATTTATTAAGTTAATCCATTGAAGTTTCTTTAAGTTCCTTTCTGTTCTATTTTGTAGTTTAAGTTGTTTTTGTAAGCAAAAGTAATATCAAATAATCATTATGCAGACGTGTGTGCATGCTGTGTCATTCAGTAATCATTTGCATGAGGTAGGTAAAAGTCAAGGAAGTGGATTTGTACAAATAATTTTTGTCTCAAAAAAAAAAACACTTTAATAAACGATTGGAACATAATAATAGATCATATAATTAAATAACAAAATAGTGCTGAATATGATACCCTTACCAATTCTGTACAATCGAATTCTTATGACATCATCGGGCTCCCAATTAACCAAAAAAGATGCATTACAAAGGCTTTGGAAAGGCCAGTTTATGCATCGTTTATAGTTATGCTGCTACATTATAACCAATTTGATTTAAACTGGACCTAAATTTGTGCTATTTGCAAACGAGTCCAAATATCTTTTGAAACTGACGCGAGGGGGGCAAAAGGACAATTGATTTGAGTTCAACTCCCAAATGTTCTTATGCTTGCTCTCTTCTCCAGTGCATCAGTTAACTTTTATTTGTCATAAAGTATATATATTCCTTATCAGCATCAAGTGCTGATTCCCGCCTGTCCGTCTGGCTGTCCGTTCGTATGCACAAACAAATCTCAGAGATGGTAAGAGATAGTACTTAGACCTGTATGGGACAAAACCTTCCTATACCTGCAGGCAGGTCAAATTTATTTTTAATTTCTGCCACGCCCACTCCAGCCTCCGCAATTTGAAAAAAACGTCGTATCTTCCTATCAAGTGATTCGGCTTACACCATCTGCAATTGTATATCGATAGGTTATTTATCGATACCGATATGCGTAACTTGGTGCAGTTTGTACACTTAATTTAAAAATGTTTCTATGGGCTATATATAAACTAAAAAAAATGTATAAAAACTTAAGTTAGACTTTTAATGATATTTCCATGATGATAGGAAGCGGCGCCAATTTCTGCGACGCCTTTGAGAAGTGGTATATTAAAGTCTTTGTCCAAAAATGTAGCACTTCATTCAGCAGAACCTATTTGATGTACTATTTTCTGATACATGTTCAGGGATCAATCCCTTTGGCCAATGTTATGGCTGCTTCAGTCTCATCTTCGAAGATGTATGATCTTTTTCGCATTGTTATGTCCGGTAGTGTTCCAAGCTTCGAAAGAGAAAAAAAGTTATTGCCTGTTATTACCCTGTTTATATATCAAGCATATTGGCCACTTTCATTAAAACGTTGGATATTATTTAGCTCAATCGTAGCCACGATATCTTCCATTAGTAGTTGCCATTCCAATTCCAACCAGCTCCATTATGATTCACGTTAATTTTATTAGGTCTCTCTCTAAGATTAAAAACTGGTTTTCATACAATGCAATTTCCATTCCTAAATACAAATCAATAATTGCAAGCAAACTTTCAGCCTACAATGCTAAATTAAACATTAATTTTAAGCATTAATCAAAAAAATTAAAAATTACAACATGATTAACAAGCCTCTCCTCTGCTGAATGCTTTTGTTCTAATTGCCACTGCCGCCGGCTGTCTTAAGGACCGTGACTGGGACTAATTTTGTGGTCAAGGTTTTGCCAGCAACCACTGTCGTAGTTCCTCCTGCTCCATCGCCGGCTGTAGTTGTCAGTGCTACTTTGTGGCCCCCAGTCGTTCCACCGGCGGTGCCCATCGGTATTACTTTCATGCCGGACAGAGGTTTCAGGTTGACACCTTGTAAGCCGGGCGAGAAAAATAATTGACCGCCATTCCCCTGCACGGCAAATACAAGATTATTCCCAGTTGGTGTGGCTACTGTTGTGGTGGCTGTATTGGTATTCAGCGAACTGTTGGAGCTGGTCAACTTGTTGGCCAATAAAACATTCTTGCCCAAGCGTAACGTTTGTGTGCCACCGGCTCCTATCAGTAGGGTCTTGGGTGCCGTGGCAATGCCACTGGAAGTTGTGGGCAGACTGTTGGAGACTGTAACACCGCTGCTTGAGACCGCAGTGGTTGTAATGTGCCCGCTGCTGCTGCTGGGTGCCAGGCGTAGTAATTGATTGCCCATGATAACCGTTTGCATGGGTGCGCCACCGGCTGTGCGAGAAGAGATCTGTAAGAGGAAAACAGAATGTGATTTAAAAATTATTATTCTAACGATTTAAGAAGGAATACAAAACTATAGTTAGCGTGAGATGCATTTCGATCGATTATAAGTACTGGTACGGTTCAGTGGTTTACCACGACTTTAAACTACATACATGGATTTTAAGGCCTGCAGTTGCTGAATATTGCTTTTTAGCGCCCACCGCTGATTTTTCTAAGCAATCTTCAACTTTAAGACTGAGTTTAGTCCCTATATCAGGGCTGGGTCCAGAAGCATTAGCATTATTTTTCAATAAGCATTAAATTTCATAGAAATTACAATTTTTAGCACTTTTTTATTGACATTATAAATTTCGATTCCGTTTGAATTATTTTGAATTGGCATAGAACTAAAGTAATTAAGATTAAAATTGTTTAATTGGCATTAAAATGAAACAATTTCAATTGATAACTTTGAATTGGCATTAAAATGAAACAATTTCAATTGATAATTTTGAATTGGCATTAAATTGAAATAATTTCAATTGATAATTATACTCTGTACCGTAGGTACATAGAGTATTATAAGTTTGTGCAAAAGTATGTAACATCCAGAAGGAAGCATCTCCGACCCCATAAAGTATATATATTCTTGATCAGCATCAACAGCCGAGTCGATATAGCCATGTCCGTCTGTCCGTCTGTCTGTCTGTCCGTATGAACGCACAGATCTCAGAGATGGTAAGAGATAGAGGTTTGACGTGTATGGGACATATGCTTCTTATGTCTGCAGGCAGATCAAGTTTATTTTCAATTTTGGCCACGCCCCCTCCCGCCCCCGCAAGTTAGAAAAAACGTCATATCTCCCACAGTTTTGAAGATAGATGGCTTGTTCCTTCTGGACATATTTAGTTATTAGAATAACTTATCGATCCGCCAAAGGAATGAAGAAGATCGGATGAACGGTTTTCGAGTTATGATCAAAAGACAAAATTTCTTGGTACAGAGTATGTTATAGTCGGGCTTGACCGACTTTCTTTCTTGTTTTGAATTGGCATTGAAATAAAATAAAAATCCTGCATCTGAATTAACATTTTGTGTAATAAATTCAAACTTTGGGAGGTACTGAGTATGTTATAGTGGGGCTTGAAATGATTTTCAATAGCGTTTTTAGTGTTTTGGATTTCAACAACGTAGAGAAGGTGCCTGTCACTAAACTTAGTTCAAAGTTATTCTGACATAGAAAAACACATTGATTAGAGGGAGACGTACATTGTCAACAAATAAAACAGCGACAGCTAAAAAAGCCAAGAGCTGTTCGTGTGACTTGGGCAAAGGTCTTCGGCTACGCTCTCACGAAATTAAAGCACAGCGCTAGTGCTGCCGCATTGTCATGTTGTAGCTAAATCTAGCCGTTTTTAGCGTTAAATAGCTGTTATTTTAGTTATTATGCATATAAGAAATATGGTTGCTTTTTTTTGTCATTGTCATTTGTCACACAAATGCAATGTTGGCATGTCAATGTAATGGTGCGGACCACTGATCCAAATCCAATTTTTTTCCTTTCAATAGAAATAGCCAGCCGTAGGAATTCGATCGCTACACTTTACTTTTAACACATCTGTTCACTTCAGGCTTGTAACATCGATCTAACTTACTATATGTATGAAATACATAAAACTGAGGTGGTACCGACGTCTTAAGTTTATGGTGAGTTTCTCACAGAGAGAGAGAGAAAAAATGAAAAAGCATTCAGATCAGTGATGCTCACCTAGCCTTACTCCTTGTTGGCTTTAACAAGCTTATAACTTTTCAAGTAACAATTTGAAGACGCAGCAGTCTGTTTCTCTGCGTTCAATTATGGTGGTAAATGTTTAGTGAATTACTAAAAGAACAAAAATTTTATCGGTTTACCGTTTTTCCCATCAGTAACTGCAACAATTTTCTCTATAAGCGATTGTGTTACAGTGATAAATGTCAGCAAGACGTAGGGGGAGTACTATTTGTGCCGTCGAACGAATGAAGCAACCAGTGCTAATAGACAAACAAATCCATTAAGATTAAGCACTCTATTACTCCTTTCATTTGATTTTAAACTATCCTTCCAGCCATTACACATTCAACGTACTGTGGCGTAATGTTGATAATCGTATCTTAAAACAAGAAAGAAAGTAGGTCAAGCCCGACTATAACATACTCTGTACCAAGAAATTTTGTCTTTTGATCATAACTCGAAAACCGTTCATCCGATCTTCTTCATTCTTTTGGCGGATCGATAAGTTATTCTAATAACTAAATATGTCCAGAAGGAACAAGCCATATATCTTCAAAACTGTGGGAGATATGACGTTTTTTCTAAATTGCGGGGGCGGGAGGGGGCGTGGCCAAAATTGAAAATAAACTTGATCTGCCTGCAGACATAAGAAGCATATGTCCCATACACGTCAAACCTCTATCTCTTACCATCTCTGAGATCTGTGCGTTCATACGGACAGACAGACAGACGGACAGACGGACATGGCTATATCGACTCGGCTGTTGATGCTGATCAAGAATATATATATTTTATGGGGTCGGAGATGCTTCCTTCTGGATGTTACATACTTTTGCACAAACTTATAAAACTCTATGTACCTACGGTACAGAGTATAATTAACATGAGCTTTCAACTTCTACTAGACTTATCGGCAGACACATTCTTCAGCCAAGTGTTAGATATCAGCTTTGGAAAAATTATCGTCCATTAAAATACTGAATGGTGGTTGAATAATTTCGAAAATATTATCCGTCTATGTTTTTAGACCTTGAATAACAACCAAGAACGGTGCAAATACATAAATAATCCTACGATGGCATGCAAATTGTGAAATGTCAGCAGAGAATTGTCACAATTTTACAGAAATTGATGAGAGTATTGGAGCTCTATGAATTGTGGTTCATAGTAACAAGATAAAACAGTCCAAGCTAAATTGGAATACTGCTGGAAGTTTGTAAACAAACCTCTTACAGACTTCTACAAAAAGAGTGGACAAAAAGAGTGGACAACAACACTATTGGAGTTCTACATTTAATAATATGGATCGTCCCTTCAAAACGAATCATGTTAATTTATTGATATAAGTCTTTATTTACATTTCGTATGAGATCATCAACAATCCTAGTCCGCCCATTCCAATGTTACAAGACGGCGAGGTTTGGCTTGGCAAAACTTGTCAACTATTTCGTCGTAATTGAATTTCTTCTATTTCATGACCTGTAGTGCCTTAAGTGAAGTCTGAGCCTTTTTCCACCCTGAGTTCCCACAACTCTTGTGCCACAAAATACTTTCTTGTCTCAGCTCATTTCAAGTCATTCTCATACATTTTTGCAGCTTCTAGAATATTTATGATGTGCTGGAATCAAGCCATCTAGAGCCAAAATGTAGGGATGCCGTATATATCAAAAATATATATATCGATATTTTTTGCCCTAAAATATTTATATCGAAATGATACTTTTTCAATATCGTCAAAAATATCGATATATATATTTTTGATAATATCGATATTTTCGATATTTTCACAAAATGAGTCTAAATGGCTAAGTGTCTACTATAAGCTGGTCTATTGAGGTAATTAAGATGTCATTTGACGCATAATAGGAACTACATTTTTACAAAATAGATTAATTGTATTTTTATAAGTTTAACAAAAGATATGTATTTTATTTCATTTACAACAAACGAAGTTTTGGAATCTTATTCACGATACATTCTGATGGGATTGAGGGAAGACGCTTATTAACTTAAAAAGTAAACATATTTTTATGTTTAAAACTTTGATTTCAAATTTAATGCGGTCATTAAACTTGGAGCACACTTAAGTGTAAGTGTAGCTTATTGAATCATCATAACATCAGTTCCACAACTTAATTTTTTGTACTAAAGTGAATTGTTTTTAAATTCATAAAATTTCAATATACAGCTTTTGGGCTGAAATAAACAAAACATAACCAAACATCCACGAAACGTAAGAATTTCTGTTTTTACCAACAATATAAAATATCGCCGAAAAAAATCGCCATAAAATATTCGATATGCGATATATCGCCTCATAAAAATATTCGATAATGATATATCGTCTTTTTGGACAAAAATATCGATATTCGATATTTCGATATTATTTCCGGCATTGAATTTATGATATTGTTGAATCTCAAGCCCAAAAAAGATCTCATGAAATCCAAAAATGGGTAGTAAATGGTAAATCTATAAAAAAAACGAGAGCGTAAGTTAAAGTCGGCCCTGCCCGACTTCGAAATACCCGTTACTCAGCTCAGCTCGGATAAGTATGCAACATTTTTTTAACTCGGCCATTTATTACCTGATCCTTTTGAAAATTTGTGAGATTGTAGATATTGGTCACATAGACTACACTGCAAAATCTGAGCTCGATATCTTAAAAATTGTGGGAGTTATTCAATATTTTTTATTGCGGGGGCGGGAGGGGGCGTGGCCAAAATTTGAAACAAACTTGATCTGCCTACAGACAATACTAGCTTACGTTTAAAATTTCGTTGCTCTAGCTCTTCTAGTCTCTGAGATCTAGGTGTTCATACAGACGGACGGACGGACGGACGGACGGACAGACGGACGGACGGACGGACGGACAGACGGACATGGCTATATCGACTCGGCTGTTGATGCTGATGAAGAATATATATACTTTATGATATCGGAGATGCTTCCTTCTGCCTGTTACATACATTTGCACGACTTTAGTATACCCTTTTTACTCTACGAGTAACGGGTATAAAAATTATTAATAAGAAGGGTCTGTACCACTGTCTTATCAGGAATTTTCATCTCAAATCCTATTTAGACAACAATAATGTTGGTAATTACAAAAATAACATCAAAAGATGATTCATCTTTTCTTGTTTCAAGGTGAGGAGTAGCTTTTTTCACTGCCCGTTTATCATCTCTGCTCCTATAAATAAATATCGATATATCGAACGTTTCGATAGGAATCCAATCGCCCGCATTATTACCACCTCTAGAATGGCGGCTTTGTATATATTTGCTGAAGGGGGATGGAAATTAGGCCGCGATCGGCGGTCTAATTTCATTCTGAAAAATGGTCGCGATCTCAAAATGAAACTTGGACCGCGCGGTCTAAATACATTCTGCAAAAAGAATTTTAGCCGGGCGGTCTAGTTTCATTTTAAAAATGAATTAACGCCGCGCAGTCTAACTTCATTTTGAGGTCGCGGCCATAATTCATTTTTCAGGATGAATTTAGACCGCCAATCGCGGCCTAATTCCTGTTTTTATACATTAAGTAAGACTACGCGGCCTTAATTCATTTTGTGGTGGCGGCCTAAATTCATTTTGCAGAATGAAGTTAAGCCGCCATAATAAATGCGCCGCGGTCTTATTTCACAGAGCCAAAAGTAATAAAGAAAACTTGAAGCCATTCGACTCAAAAATTAATAATAATAATCCAAAAAAGATCAAGTGCATGAAGCCAATAAAAAAATCCTGCTCTTGATAAACTATAGGCTTGGTTTTTACAACCAAGGGAAGCAAATGAATTGGTTTCCAACGAGATTCTCAAAGTAAAAACACTTTAGTTGAAAATGTAACCTAATGGACAAGAAGACTTGTCAGTCAGTGATGGCTGGTTTAATAAATTCAAAAAACGTCACGGCATAAGAACTTTGGCGGTTGCTGGTGAAAAACTTTCCTGCAATGTTGAGTGTGCTTCTACACTTACAAGCAAAGAGGATTATTGCCAAAAATGGGTTTACAACTGTGATAAAACCGGTCTGGTTAACAAGGGTTCGCAAAAGAAAATAAACGCGAAAAATCGCCCATTTGATTGGTAAAACAGAAGATGAATCGCAAATGGCAAATGAAGCAAGGATTGCGAACAGAGATCAAATGAAAGGAAGAGAACAGAATCAGCAAGGACAACGTGATAGAATCCCTTAACGTCGCGGTTGAATGGGCAGGGGAAAATTAACTTGAAAGCAATAAGAATAGGAGAAAAAACAGTTCTTTAAATACTTAATCGTTATTCATTTTACTAATGAAACTGCTTGTTTAACTATAAATCAAAAAACTGATGCATCTTAAAATATTAACTCCCTTTTTTCTATGTAAGCAACTTTTTCTACAACTACAGTGAGCATTCTTTATAAGCAACCTTTACACAAGCAACATTCTATTGAAGCAACCTCTGCATTAGCAACTTTTTTTATTCCAAAATTTCTGTACAAGCAACCATGGTTTTATTTTTCATTTTAATTTTCATTCTTCCGTAAAAATGGAGAAGAAAGGCAGAGTATCAATTTCTTTGAAAACAAAATTATTAATTTTAAATGAACTCCAAGATGGCAAGACACCGACAGAGATCTGCAGAAGCTACAACATCCATAAGTCGACTTTAACGAGGATAAAAAATAATAAAGAAAACTTGGAGGAATTCGCCTCAAAAACGTATGTTAAGGCCCTATTCTCTTTCAGCAAAAAATTTTTTTCGACTTTTTTTTGCATTTTTTTATAGCTTGGACATTTAAGAATATAACCCTAAAAGGGTTTTTTGAAATTCGAAATACTTTAGAAGATATGGCCATTTTTGTGGGGTCATGTCTTCGCTAAAATGAGTAGTTTTTATGTTGCTTCAAACTTTGAACGCGTTTATCTCGAAACCACGTTTTTCGAGCTGGCGGCCACGATTCCGCCAGTTCTACTGAACCGATTTGGATGAAACAAAGTTTAATCGACGTAGAATTGTCACCATTCTGGCCCGTAGTAAAATAAAAATTTTGCGATTTTTTTTACTATTTTTTTTTACACTAAATTACAAAAAAATGGGTCCAAATTCGATTTGTCAATTTCAAGTGGCCGCCATTTTGTCAAAAAAAATCGCAAAATTTTTATTTTACTACGGGCCAGAATGGTGACAATTCTACGTCGATTAAACTTTGTTTCATCCAAATCGGTTCAGTAGAACTGGCGGAATCGTGGCCGCCAGCACCATGCCTTTTTTTTGAGGGCCAACTTTGACGGTGCCATCATCTATGGATAGCCCCTATATCGCGGCGAAAAAAATTTTTATATTTTCTTTCATTCATTACTAATTCAATAAAAAAAACAAAATTCAAATATCTTTTTGCGTTTTCAAATGAGAATTTTTTCAAAAAAGGTCCAAAAACAGCAAGCTGAAGGAGAATAGGGCCTTAATCAAAAAAAAATTAAGCGAATGAAGCCATTAAAAAATCCTGATCTTGATGATAAACTATACGCATGGTTTTTACTACGGAGAGAAGCAAACGAATTGGTTTCAAACGAGATGCTTTAAAAAGGTCACTCAATGGACACGAAGAATTTTCAGCCAGTGATGGCTGGCTTGATAAATTCAAAAAACGCCACGGCATAAGAATTTTGACGGTTTCCGGTGAAAAACTTTCCTGCAATGCTGAGAGTGCTGCTACATTTACAAGCGATTTCAAAAAGATTATTGCCGAAAATGGGTTTTTACCGGAACAGATCTACAATTGTGACGAAACCGGTCTGGTTTACAAAGGTTTGCACAAGAAAACAAACGCTATCGTTTTCGAAAAAACTGCTGTAGGACGGAAATCCATGAAGGAAAGGGTCACCATTATGCCTTGTGTAAATGCAACTGGGACGCATAAACTCGATTTGATGATGATTGGAAAATCTAAAAATCCTCGGTGTTTTAAAAATGTAAATTTACCACTGTATTACAAATCATCCAAAAATGCTTGGCAAACTTCTGCGCTTTTTAAGGAGTGGTACAACGATTTATTCATCCCTGAAGTTTCTCGTCACTTAGAAGCTAAAGGCTTACCACTAAAAGCAATTTTATTGGTCGATAATGCCACCTGTCATGGGACAGCAAACACTTTTTCCCATGATGAAAACTTTAAGGTTATTTTTTTTCCACCCAACAATACACCCTTGTTGCAACCACTTGACCAAAATGTCATAAAATCCCTTAAGCAACGGTATCGAAAGCACCTTCTGTCAACACTCTTGGCGTTATGCGTAAACGGCAATAACGACATGGTCTCAGCTCTTAAAAATATTAATTTAAAAGACGTGGCATTTTTGATAGTTGAAGCCTGGAATGATGTCCCACGATCCGTTGTCATGAGTTCATTTAAACATCTGTTTTCATCGATCGACGCATTAGAATTTAATATACCGGAAAATCATTTTGTGGAAGAGGACGATATCACCCTGGCTAGACTGTACAATTTGGTAATCGAAAATGATTTAACTGAGAACGAAATAATGGAATGGGCGACTGGTAGCAACGAGAGAAGCGTACTTTTTGAAAGAGAAGATGAAATAGCAAATGGCGAGAGCATCGCGAACGAAGAGGGTCATATGGAAGAAGAGAGCAGAATCAGCATCGATAATGTGATAGATTCCTTCAACACCGCGGTAGAATGGGCAGAGGAAAATAACCTTACAAGCAATGAGATCTTGTTTTTGCGACGAATTCGAGAAAAAGCTGTTCTTAAAAGACTTAATATTATTTTAACTATGTAATAAAATATAAAACTGCTTATTTATCTATAAATCACAAAACTGATTTTTCTTAAAATTTATACTCCTTTTTTCTATATAAGCAACTTTTTCTACATAAGAAACTTTTTTGAAAAAATTGGTTCAGATTAGTTGCTTGTATAGAATGCTCACTGTACTTTTGTAAGAAAAAACGGGTTCAGATTAGTTGCTTGCTATTAAAACCAATTACTAAATTTCTTACGACTGAAGTATTGAAAAAAACACGAATAAAAATAGTTTTGGGTTTACAAAAAAAAGAAGAAAAATGATTCGAGTTCGTGATGCAAAAAGTTTAAGGTAGATTTTAAGAATAAAATTAAAAATAAAAGAATCTTCAAAGTTAGCTGGCCAAAGCAATGGAGCTTGATGGATAAAAATAGTATAAAAAAAAAACTAAATCGAGAATTCTAGAGAATAATTGGTGAAATACCATGAATGTGGCGAGTTTTGATAGATATGAAATATTGCACATAAATATTAGAATGTAACAACTTTGTATGGCAACTTCTTCTCATCGAAAAGAATAAAGTCCATATCAGATGAAAGATTTGCTATTCGGAGCAAAAAAAGCAATTGCAATTCAGTATAAAATTAAAGAAGAAATACAACCTCATCGGAGGACGAACAAAATTAAAATGAATTCAGCTAACAAGTTTTAAGGCAAATCAAATTCATTTAACACTTGAGTCAAGGCATACCTGATTGTTCTAACAAAAAGGGTTCACTTATCACTAATCTAAGTAGGTTTGTCAACTACATTTAACTATTTACTATTTACTCACCGCTCCCTGTAGTTTCACGGTCTGTCCACCAATCACAATATTCTGTGTTGTTCTAACCGCATTTGCTGCTGACACAACCGTTGTTGTTGTTGGCGCCGATGTTGTTGTACTTTGGCTGGTGCCCAGTTGCTTTAAGGTTTTGGCATGCAGCAGCAATGGTTTTCCGGGCAATACTGTAGTTTTACCCACAATCCTGGGTACCATTGTGGTGGTGGACGTTGCTGTTGTTGTGGCATTCCCCATTGCACTCACAATCCGTGTCACCGGATGCTTGTTAATCGTTTGAGAGTGACTGGTACTCGGATTGGGCGTTAAGGTGATCACATTACCCGATGTGGAGGTGGCCAATTGAATGATATTATTGCCAGCTGACAGAAGTTTTCCAGCGGTTGGGCTGGATTTCTGTAGTAAACTATCCAAGGTGATAATGTGACCACCGGTGGTGCCTTGGACTGTGTTACCACCACTCGTTGTGGTTCGTATCACACGGGTGGTTTGTGTGTTGGTTGTCTGTGAGGTGGACACAGCTGTGGCAGCTGGCTGTTTGAAGCTTTGCAGCACAATTCTTTGCTGTTGGGGCGAGAGATTCGCTGGAGATTTTGTAATGGGTAGCGCCGTTGTAGCAGCAGAGCTGGTACTTGTATTGCTGCTGGTGAGTATTTTGGGAGCCGCCTTGGGTAACGCTTGGAACACAATGTTTTTGTTGGAGGAAATTGCTGTATTACCTGTGAAGTGAAGGGAAATGGTTTAAGAATTTTAAGAAATTGTAGAAAATTTGGTATAAATCAGATCAGTCTCAACATATTCCATCAGGAAAATCATTTTTATGCTCTCTACTAGAGCTACACAGAGTATATTTAGTTTGTATGTAACAGTCAGAATAAAATTTAAAATACAAAATGCTACCAAAGGATTATTTACTGATTTTCTTCATTAAAACCAGAAATAACTCTTAAATTTTAATTTAAAAATAAAAAATTGTGCTATTTGAAATTTTTTTTAGTAAAAATTAAGTATAAAAATAATTTTCTGATTTTTATTTTAAAGTCCTGTATCCAGCACTGCGGAAAATTCCTGCCTGGAATTTGCTATTTATTTTGAGTGTGTGGAACCCAACTGAAACAAACTGTCACCCAGAGCGTTCTCTGTCTCTCTCTATTTTCTTTTTAGTCTTGCGCACAGTTTTTGCATCCATCTTTTGCCTAATCACTTCCAAAATAACTGTAAGCAATGTATTCCTGGCCTGTGTGTTAGCTGTTTCTCGATCCACACACGCTTTCGAAACGCCACTATCGATACGCCGCTATCTAGACAATTGTGGATTTCGTTCATGTTGGTGGATACACATCAAACGAAAAGGTAAACGAAAATTTCCTGGCACAGTTTCTTTTACATGAAGTTTGGCAGGAAAGGCTTAAGGCTGGTTTCCAGAAAGCACGATTATAAATATTTATGACGGACTTCACATGAATAGAAACACTTTTAAACTATTTTGAAATCTTAAGGTAGGTGTTTAGGAAAAACGGCCCAAAAGTGAGTGTTTGCGAAAAAATTGATTACTCGAAAAGTTTAAGACATATCGGCAAGCGGTTTTTTTTGTTCGATAGATAATTGATCAAACTAAATTTCAAAATTTTATTATTGTTGTTGTTGCAGCGGTTGTTGTTGTAGCCTTTTCAAAATTGACCCCTTTTTAAAAACATAGATGCATGTTGGCATTGATTCCCAGAGAACGCGTCATTGGAAAAAAAATTTTAAATTAGGTTTTGTTGGGAATAGATGTGGCTATGGCCTCAACTAAGATATCTGGGATCGGTCTATATATAGGGGAGTAAGGGGTTCTCAAAGTCAAAATTTCGAAAATTGACCTATTTGTACCCCTTAAAATAGCCCTAACTCCGCTATTTATGGACCGATCAAAAATATCCTAGTTCAGGCCATAGCGGCGGGTATTACGAGCAATTTAAAAAAAAGTATAAGAAAATAGGTCAACAAATGGCCTCGCAATCCGTGCCACCAGGTTGAAAAAATTGGTTCCGAGATAATCGCACTTAAAGTTTCGATTTTTGTTATTTTGCGCCCGACTTACCTGTACAAAACTCAAAATATCTCAAATATGTATATTTTTTTTTGCTTAAAAATTTCAGGGGATGTTATTAACATTATAACGCATGATTTAAGCCACAAAAAAAAAATCGAACTTTTGAAAATGTTTTCCTAAACACTTGAGGTAGGTGCTTATGAACAGTAGTCTTATTTGAATTAATTAGCGTATCGTATTGACTATTGTAAGACTACTGTGCTGGGGATTCGTATTCTACATACGAAAAAATAAATTTTTAATCATTCAATATGCTTTGGTGTGGAGGATCTAACAATAAAACAAAGGCTTATATGGAAAGGGATTCCAATGGTAAATCGAAACATTTTTATAAATGTTTGCATGAAACTTTCCTGCCGATTGTAAGGCTCTCAGTCTTCCAGAACCATCAGGATAACAGAAGCAGTCGCTAGGAAATAGGTCAAATTTGCTCATATCTATAGCTTTTATTTAACCAAAACGAAATTGTAGATTTGAAACAGGTTCGGATTTAATGCCTTCACCGTAATCTGAAAGTCCAAATTCCGTGTTTGAGCCTGTTCGGTTCAAAATCGGTTTGCAGCCCTGCTGAAAACTCTTTTTTTCAAATCTCTGTATAAAATCCATTTTATATATCGTTTCTATATCATAAATATCGTCCAACAGAAATATCGATATATTGATTAAATATTGACAACCCTAATCCAGAGATATTCATCGAACGATACCGCAATTCAGGAAATCCGATGGACTGAAAAAGGGAGCTTGTTGAGAACATCGCCAATCAACGCTCCATGGTAGATCTACTACAGTGGACATGCTTCAAAGCACGTGTTGGGATCTAAGATGATCGTTAGAAGTACTAGATTTGAATATGGAATGAATATAGACTCGGATCCCTATATTCTTGTAGACAACTTACGCAAGCGGTTCAGTGTTTTTTTTTGCCATGTCTACGCTTCGCTGTTGTATATTGCTATCGACTACTGGAAAAAGTGACTTGAAATCATTAAAAAACAAGAAAGAAAGTCGGTCAAGCCCGACTATAACATACTCTGTACCAAGAAAATATGTCTTTTGATCATAACTCGAAAACTGTTCATCCGATCTTCTTCATTCTTTTGGCGGATCGATAAGTTATCCTAATAACTAAATATGTCCAGAAGGAACAAGCCATCTATCTTCAAAACTGTGGGAGATATGACGTTTTTTCTAAATTGCGGGGGCGGGAGGGGGCGTGGCCAAAATTGAAAATAAACTTGATCTGCCTGCAGACATAAGAAGCATATGTCCCATACATGTCAAACCTCTATCTCTTACCATCTCTGAGATCTGTGCGTTCATACGGACAGACGGACAGACGGACATGGCTATATCGACTTGGCTGTTGATGCTGATCAAGAATATATATAGTTTATGGGGTCGGAGATGCTTCCTTCTGCCTGTTACATACTTTTGCACAAACTTATAATACTCTATATACCTTCGGTACAGAGTATAAACATATTGGCCTCTCTGCAAAAATTGTCTTAGATGGATGACAGTTTAAGCACCAGAACAGACGCTGGAACTTTGGTAATTGCCATGCAGTCATATTCCTTCCTTTGTTTCTTGGGCTTTTGACAATCTGTGCTGGTTGAAGTAGACAATGCCCAAAAGTATCTGCAAACAAAGGGCCTTAAGATTGCATTGAGTGCTCAGAGAATAAAAGCTTTGCAGACTACGTTAATAGAAAACCGAGAGGAATGGACACAGGGCGGCACTTCGCTAAGATATGTCTGATGATCTTGGCATATCCATGGAACCCCCAGGCGAAGAGTTTAGAAACATATTTTTAACAATGGCAAATACTGCGGAAACTTTTCGATCAACGGACAAAATCATTGCAGAAATAAAGGAAAGGTTTGTACAACAGCAAGTCTTGGCGAGCAAATTGGCTTACCTTTCCCCTTCTGTTTTGCTCGATTCGGGCGACACCAACTGGCTTAGTTTAGTGCAGTCAGCAGGTAAGATACGTCCAACTCCGACCCGGGCGGCAGACCTTCACCGTAAGCCACTGCCACGTAGAGTTCTTATTTGAACGAAGTGCAATGAACGTAGCTTACAGAGAGACTGGTGTTGGTGTTTCTGTGACTGTGTTGAGTAAGACCTAAATACATTTTGTTGGAGTGTTTCCTTACACTTAGGTGTAAAAATTTCAGTGCACTAATAGTCTGTGTTGCCATTTTAGATATTTAGTTGCTTAGTCTAGCATTTTGAAAGCGAAAAAGTTACCAAAAATCCGTGAAATAAACCGAAAGGGCGAGTAAAGATATGTGTACAGTGTACACCACTCAAATGAACCAGTTTATTTCTCTGGTACTGAGCCCACTTGATGGGTTCTACTACAACCGTAGTACAGCTCGGAATCTTAAAAAGAATAAAAAAAAAACCAAGACTCAGCACCAGAGATCTGCACGAGTGCACTGCAACTACAAGTGCACTGCATAAGTACTTGATATTTTCACACCCGAGTGTCCCAAGCACTGCAACAAAATGTATACAGTAGTATTTCTACTCGCGGCATATTTGTGGTTCGCACACGAAGTGCCAAAAACACTCGCGCCACTCGCGTTGCTTATTGCTAATACTCAAACGAAAAGAGAGCTCAAAAATTTGAGTGTGGAATTATCCACCAACAATTCTGGCAACGCATTTTCTACTTGTCGCTCACTCACTTGAGTAATTTTTTTGCTCATGCTTGCTTCTTGTTGTATTTTTTTTACTGCTGGCTTTGTGTGTCCGCTCTCTGATATGTCTTCGGCTTCTGTCCGTCTTTTTCCTTCCTCGGCAAATTGATCTCTAATTCACGACTCTGCTTTGACGTCGACGTCAGCAGAACCGAATTCTGTGCGCATTGTTGTTGCATTGTATGAGGAGGAGGAGGATTTGGAGGCGGAGGAAGAGGAAAGAGCAATACACAATACATACATATATATTAGTAGTGTGTGAGCTGAGAGCACGGAGTATTTTGCGTATTCCTCTTCGCTCTCTGAGTAAAATTAGTATGTATACTGCAAAGTGCTAGTGCGTCCGCTACCTCAAAGACGAAAGCAACATGCTGTGTCGCTCAAAGCAGAGACAATCAAATTCGACATCCGCTCAAAACAGACACCAGTCACAGAAGTACTAGTACGAAAATGAGTGAGTATATCATTTGACTACACATTTTGAGTGTCGAGTGGTACTGCGTACGCTTTTTCAGCGAGTGTACTCCAGTCAAGAAAACAGGCACTCGTGCAGATCTGCTGCTCAGCACCCATTGCGGGTTTCTGTACCTTTTTGACGAATATTTTAGTTTTAGCACCTTGAAAAGTAATTTTTTGTTGAAGTTATTGTAGATTTTTATAGGCGATTTACACTAGGAGTGTGTTATGCGTTAATAGCCAACATTCAGCTTTTTTTGTATGGGAAAAAAGCTGATTGTTAGCTATTAACGCACTTCTAGTGTAAATAGCCTATTAAGAGCCTGTTATACTAGGAGTGCGTTATGCGTTAATAGCCAAAATTCAGCTTTTTTTGGATGAGAAGAAAGCCGATGGTTAGCTATTAACGCATAACGCACTCCTAGTGTAATTAGCCTATTAGTCTCAGAACACACAGATTTTGTTCCATTTTAACATTCGGCTACTGTTTAATTTTAGCTTTTTCCAGCTTTCTTCGCGGCAAATCTAGCTACTTTTGACTCTAATATTCTGGCATCATTGCTGATAGTTGCTAGTACAGAGTATAAAACAACAACAATCTATTGCATTGACAAATATAGCTATATATAGAATCTAAATCTAAAATCTAGTACAGAGTATAAACAAAAACAATCTATTGAATTGAGAAATAAAGATAAATGCGCATTAAATGTTATATAATAGATTGAGTTATAAAATCTAAATACTCAAACGGTGGAAAGAAAGTTCTAATAAATACGCAGAACTTAAAGCCAGCGATTGTCAGGCCTGACCCGCAGCGTCTAATCGAAACAAACACAAGCCAAACGCGTGCCGAGGCTTGTCCCAAGAGAGTAAACAGCGTGCTCAGGACAGCGATCGATGAGAGCAGGTCAGAGCTAGTTTGAGTCGCTTTACTTTCGCACAACTACACACTCTCACTTTTTGGCCTAGCTCTACTCGACAAACACTGCTTTAAACGTAATTGTGATTATGGTAATTATGGTTTAAAGCAGATGGGAACCGATACTAGACTTTGGATTAAAACATTTAAATCAATTGTAAAAAGTTCGGTTATGGTTGGCAGGCGATTACAGTTTCTGGTAGATCAAATCAAGTTAATTAGTCAACTCCGAAGAATCGATTTCTATAATTAAAAATCTAACCCAAGGTTAATTAGAAGAAGATCACAAAGTACGAAAACAAGAAGAGGATTACAGTTGAAACCTCTAGGATCAAAATCTAAGATTTGCTTATTTAATAGGCTATTTACACTAGGAGTGCGTTATGCGTTAATAGCTAACAATCAGCCTTTTTCATACAAAAAAAAGCTGATTGCTAACAATCAACCTTTTTCATACAAAAAAAGCTGATTGTTGGCTATTAACGCATAACGCACTCCTAGTGTAAATCAGCTTTAAGAGTAAGGAAATCTGCATCCTTTATGTGAAAAATTTCATCATTTTGAAAAAATATGTTGAAGATATAACAATATTTCGTTCGTTTCGGAAATTCTTAAGAAATGATACAGGAGGACTCAAAAAATTCGCAAAATATTAACATTTTTAGTGAATGATGGCAAAAGCTGTGTGATCAACTACAACTGAGTAGATTAGTTGAGTCACCACTCACTCCCCACTTCTACTTACCCACAAGTATCCGATGCTGTGTCGAATTCTGTACAGGACTTGCATTATTTGCGGCCTTCTGCTTGAGCTGCTGCTGTTGAAGCGTGGCAAAGGCTTGAGGTGACATTTTGACAATGGTGCCGGTGCCCGTTGCCATGCCTGGTATTATGGTATTGCCGGTTAACGTTGTGGATGTGGCTGGTTTACTGGCCACAATTGAGACGGCTCCAATTTTCTGTTGCAACGGTCTCAGGGCTGTTGTCTGGGGCACAACACGTGGACCCAGAATTTGCACTGAAGCGGTCTTGGGTTGGTTTACGGTGCTAACTACTCCTCCTACTCCTCCTCCTCCGCCGCTGGCAGCAGTGGGCAGTAATCGTATGATATTCTTGGGCATTTGTTGGCGTGGCGAAATGGTCAGGGATTTGGGTTTCACAGTGGTGGTTGAGGACTGTTGCTGCTGCTCCAGGGGTATAATAAAGTTACCCAGAGGCTGAGCGGGCATGGTGTTGGTTTTCTTGATGGTTAGCTTTTTGGTGGCTGTGGGAGTGGTGGCCAAGTGAACCGTCTGCAGGCCACTGGGTGTGGAAACCAAAATGGGTGTGGTGGTGCGTGTGGGACTTATTTTGGAAATGGTCTTGACTGCTGCACTGGCACTGGGTGCCAGTGGTCCAGGCTTAAGTAGAGACTTTTGCGCGAGATTGGGCGTGGAATTGGGCGAGTTGGCGGCGGCAGTGGCAGCGGCAGCAGCAACAGCTGTTGGTGGTATGTGATATTTGAGGGGCGGCACAGGTGGACATTTTACGGGTAAAGTGGGCTTCTTCAAGGTCAGCAAAGGCGGTCTGACTGCGGCAGCTGGCACCAAAGCCGGCAGTTCCTCCTGTTCGTCCTCCTTTTTCTGGGGTTTATCCAGCTGCTGTTGCTGCAGTTGCTTCCTTTGCTGTTGCTTCTGCTTCACCAGCGACTGATTGTGCCTATGCATACGCTCAAACTCTGCCTCGCTGCGATTACGATGCAAATAGATCCAAATCTTTCTTCTGGCATCATATCTCACACAAGGATCCAAGCCGCCATGCATACGGTCCAGAGCTCCACTCACTATGGTTTGCAGCACATTCTCCGCCGCCTGCTGATTTATATACTGGGAGCACTTGAGCAGTTCCGAAATCTCCGAGCGCGTTCCCTCCCCATTGGGTAAACGGGCGGTGGCATCTCGCACCAGAGTCAGTATGGTGACATATGGCGGCCGATCATCCACCATGACCGCATGTCCGCGTGCCTTGTTCAGGGGCAAACTTTGGGTATAGATGCCCTTGACGGGACCCACCACACTTTCGTAGCCATGCAAGCGATAGGTGAACGGACGATGTGGATGCTCGAAACGTAGACGCTCCTGTCGCTGGAACTCCAGCATCTCTGGCTGGCTGGCCGTACGCACGGTCCAAGTGGTGGGACAGCGTGGCGGTGGAGTGGGTGAAGTATCAACTGCAGTGGCGGGCAGTGGACTTAATTGGGTCAAAGGTGCTGGCACCAAGGTCGGTTCATCTTTTCTCCTTTGCAGCCAGTACTGACAGAGGGAGACCAGCCGGGGATCGGTATCTCTTCCAGCGCCAATCCATTGATAGATGCCCAACTGGGATTTGTGGTCTATATAGGGTACATACTCCACAGGCAGAGCGGGAAAATCGCCAGACAGAAAGTTAATGGCCGACTGCAAGAGCAACGACCAGTCCGGCAGGCTGCGCATCCACTCCAGGCCAGAACTGGAGCTCTCCGCCCGCCAATGACTTAACAGATTTTGCAATTCTCCATAACTGAGACGATGCTGTGGTGTGGACACAAATAAATCTCTTAGCAACGAGAAATAGCATACAGGACGAGGCAGGGAAAGAGGTGGTGGTGGTGGTGCTGCTGGTTGAGCTGGTGCCACGATTGTCACTTCTCTGTCCGCTCTAGGCGGACTACCTGTAACATGACATTGACTCAGAATGTTCTGCAGAGGCTTGGCAGATGGAGCGACTGGTGTGGGTGGCGGAGCAGCAGCTGGTGCACTCAGGGGTTCTAGTTTGGGCATTGTTAAAGGCGCCTCTTCAGGCTCTTCGAGCGAGGAGCGTCCATACAGCTGCTGGGGCTCATCTTCGAGCATGGGCTCCTCCTTAGGAATAACAGTGACGCCTATGGGCACCAAAGCAGGCGGTTCCAAACTGGGTTTGGCTTGTAGGCGTGCCGTCAAGGCCTTGGGCTTTCGGCCTGGCTTAAAATTGCCCACAAACTGGGCGCGGGTGCAAATATCCCTTAGCCGTATGTCAGAGGTATCAAAGTCGGGTAAATCCTGCAAAACAAATGTCATTGAATCTTCGAGTTTGTTTCTTAATCCGTCTAAACTTACCGGCTGCGCCTCTTTCCGTCTCTTGTAATTCCTCAGATATTTCCTAAAGTTCCGGTCATTCAACTGGGGTATGCGCTCTGCCTGCATGCGGCGCAACACCAACTCATCTTCGAGCCCGGGTTGTCGCTTGAAGAAGGTATTGTAAATGCATTTCTTGTCCGCCGCATTCGAGGGTCTCAGTTGATCTTCCTTAACCTGCAGTGGCGCATTCCATAGCGACTCGGTATCGTCCTCATCGGCACTCAAATCGTTGGGCTTTACCTCCAGTTCCTGCAGCAGTTCCCTCAGCTCTTGAACATAACGTTTTTTCGCCCGTTGCGCACACAATTTGTTCTCCAGGGGCAGCGTGGGCGGCTTACGCTTACGTGAGCGCGGCAAAGACTTGAAGTGGACGCCATCTGCGGGCGGGGCTGAGGTGTAGGCATGCTGGAGTAACTGCTCGCGGGAGAGAAATAAGTCTTTGGCTAATTGACTGAGACGTTCGGCCTGCTGGAAACGTTGCTCGCGTCGTTGGGAGTGCTGTATGCTGCGACGCAGCTGTAGCACATCGGGTCTCAGGTTACCCTCCTCTAGCTGACGCTGGAGCTGCAGCAGCGGGGATTGGCCAAAGCGTGGTAGGCCGCCGTTGAAAAGCTGCACCAGCGTCCGCTCCAGCTCGGCTCCGGCCTGTGTTGGTGGCATAAAAGCACCAAAATTGGGCAACAAAGACTGCAGCCGGGCCTTCATATGCTGCGGCAACATCTGCCAAGTCTCCAGCGAGAAGAACTCATGAAAAATTTTGGGATTCTCGCACAGACCACGAGGCAAACGGAACACATCTTGATCAGTAAGCTGAGCCAATTCCAGTTCATCCGATTGGCATGTAGTATTATCATCTTCATCGTCCTCATCATCATTTTCTTCTGTGTCTTCCGTCCCCGTATCCTGATCACTCTCATCCTCCACATCCAGCAGATCCTCTTCCGCCTCACCATCCGGCTCCTCCAGAGAATCACTCGAGGATGTGGACGAACTGCTGCTGGCATTACTGCTTCTACTTCCCCCCGCTGCCGAGCTGCTCGAACTGTCGTCACTCATTTGGCCCAACATGTCGTCCTCTTCCTCCTCCTCATCCGCTGCCGCCTCCGCCTCGAAATCCAGACTTGGCCTGGCCATGCTGTTGCCATTGATGTTGCTCATTGGAGACAATTATCCCCTTACAATTGTTTAGCAGCGAATTTTTCGTCTGTTACGTGGTAGCAAATTTTTTTCTCTACACTAAATTATAATTTTTGTCTCTTACGCCGCCGCTGCCTGCTGCTGTGTGCTGCCTCACGTTATATCAAACCATATTATATTAGCTACTTGCTGTCTTCTTTTTTTATTTAGCATGTTTTTCTCTACGATTTTGATGGTATTCGCAACCAGTTGGCAGCTCTAGCAGTTGGCTGTTAGGGATGAGCGCGGCATTACAGCTAGAAATTTGATGCACACAGTTAAATTACAGTTTCCTTTTCTTTTTGTATGCATTCTCATTTGATCTATTTATGGGATAAGAAAAAATAATTACTGTATCATTTTGGTATAATGTTTTAATTGATCAGAGTTGCAAAATTGCAATTTCTGGGGAATGCCAACTTATAACAAATCGCGTTTTGTAATCAGTGCTGGCAGTCTAGCTTTCATTTTTATGGAAAGAGGCAACAGTACCCGCGAATAAGTGCATAAGCAAATATCTGTTTAAATCCTAGGTAAATAATATTAGTTGATAATGCTTATTGTTAGTTTATGAATTTCTACACCCAGCGTGAAATATTACATATGAAGGTACACCGATACGCCGCAAACTAACACAAATGGTATATCTTCATAGCTCACAGTCTATCGAAGGTCATTCTTCTTAAGGTTGTTGAGTAAATGGACCTGTACTAGACAGATTTATTTCAAGGGGTAAGCTGTTCAAAACTTGAACATTTTTTATATTTTATTTGACATTTGACGAAAAGCACATGCACAATTCTGAAACCATAATCATCAATTTTGAACCGATATGAATAAATGTTCGATTTAAATCTTTATGTGACAATAAATGGGACCTCAACCACCCAATTTACAAAATCCGACCCATAGTGTCGGAAAATTGGGTGTCTAGATGGGTTCCAGGCCAATCGATCTGATCGAAATTTTGTCGGTAGTCTCTCATGAGCAATTAACTGGGCCAACAAAATTGATCAGAAGTGTTGAAGCATTGTAGAACTGGTAAATATCTGATCACGCGCCCAGCTCTGGGAACGACCTGTGCTTGTAGTGTGACCAAAGTGTTCGCACGTTGTCATTAGTTGGCAGCCCCATCCCCATCGATAGTTCTTAGTTTCACATCCCCATTAAACGTCTGACTTAACTGCCCATTTTATTGTTTTATTCTAAATTAAGCGTTTCAAGAGCACACACACACAAGTGCGTTCATTTTCCGCACTTCCGAGCACAAACTGGGCGAAATGCAATAACAACCAACAATTGTAGAATGACTTGCAAAGCTTACAATTGTAATAGTTGCCTACTCGCGCTGTGGTGAGTTCGCGTTTTGGCATTTTTGCGTTAAACCAACTGCGGCCACACTCGCAACGAGACGAGTAATTTTTCGTTCAAGTTAAATTTTATATATATAAAAAAGATCAGAGCTAACGCCATTAAAAACGAAATTGTGCTAAATAATTTAAAGAGTTTAGTTGATAATTGCAAAATCGACAGAGTAAGTGGGAACGAGAGAGACGGTTACTCCACTCTGTTTTGTACGCGTGTGTAAGCGCGAGTCTCTCTGCGTGTGTGTGTGTGTGTGCGTGCAAAGAAAAGTAAAAAAGAAAAACCAAACAAATGATGAAAATGGAGACTGACAAAATAATGGATGAGACTAACTCCAATGCACAAGCTGTAAGTAAATGTATCTATATTTATTACATACCTAGTTACACTCATTTATACCCTACATGATGCTCAAGGTGTCGCCTTTACATACATACATAGGCATAATGTTTGTATGCGCGCCTGTATGTGTTTTTATTTTCGTATATACTTAAATTTTTGCACTCGTGCACTCTTATTTTCCTTTATGTGTATGTTAACCTTAAACTTTTCAAATTCAGATTCGCCTAATTAATTTCTTCTTTTTTTCCAATTGGCGCCCCGATTTTCTGCTTCAGTCATTCAAGCTGTAATTTGATTTCTTGAATTTAGTTTCAGTTAATTGGCCTTGTTACTTGCAGCGTATTTGTTTACACCAACTATTATTATTATTATTGTATTTTTTTTATTAATCGACCGTACGCACACATTCATTTATTTGCTGTCTATATATCAATCAGTTTGCTTTGTATATTTATTTTATAATTTTACGCTAAATATGATAGGCGTCATAATGAAGGTCAGTTCGAAAAAATCGCGTTTTTAATGTATTTTGGTGTCATTTAATGGTTTTTATTTTTTATTTTTTGAGTCATCTTGAAATCAAGCTGCCATTTTTCTGGCTTCTCTTAATGTGAACTAAATTTCCACACTCTTCCCTGTTGGTAACCCACTTTATGAAGTTTTGGGGCCAACGAGGCCAAAAGTCTTTAAAATAAACAATTTCAACTTTAAGGTAAACAACAAATTTAATACATCATTTTATTTATTCACTCACACAGATAGACTCGTACATAGGCAAGGTTGGTTTTTTATTTTTTTTTTGTTCGCTAAATTGCTGACATTGCAGTTAACTTAATTACTTAAAATCATTTACACTCTCGATTGTCTTGATTTGTTTATACAATACTTTTGAGATTTTCAACACTTTTGGCTAAAGAAAATATGAAAGAGTTCACGATATCGAAATACTCTTACTTGCAAAAGGTCAATGGACTGTAAATGACGTGTGGCAGCGTCAATTGGCTCACTAACCATGACTTGTGCACTGTCAGCTGACCCGGCTTACTCTAAAATAGACCATAAAGAAGACATTTCTGAGTGTATTGGCTTTATTCATTGTTTCAACCATTTCTAAGTTAATTAAAACTTTAGAGCGAAGTAGGCCTGAAAATCTCACACACTGATCTGATTACTGGCAGTATGTGCCAAGAAGAATGAGTAGCCATGCAAAAGGCCGAAGGGTACCTATAGATTTGCCAAGCAAGCTCTAAAGGCACTTGACTCTTACAGAATGCCGTGGAACCTTAAGTGAGATCACTTGGTAACTTCTTATCCACCTTGTCTGCTTCACTGGACTCAGCTACATTAAGGAAAACGTGACAGCAGTTAGTCAGGGCTATGGCTGCAAAACCTACAAAAAAAATTATACAATGGTTCTGGAGTTTTAGGTTTAAAGGGGTGTACCAGAAATCTCTAAGAATGTTCGTATGAAAGATTAAGTTTTGAACTTAACTTGAAGAACTTTGGATGTAAAGTGACAGGAACGATGCAGGCTACTAGATTATAGAGATGGAAAATCTTTTATTTAAATCTCTCAATTTTTGTCATCATATCTAGTAGCCCTGCATTTTAGTGACAATTCACACAAAAAGGCAATCAATATACCCTGGCAAAGGGTATTATAATTTTGTCCAGAAGTTTTGCAACGCATAGAAATATTCATTTCCGACCCCATAAACTATATATATTCTTGATCAGGGTGACGAGCTGAGTCGATTGAGCTTTGTCCGTCCGTCTGTCCGTCTGTCTGTCTGTTTCTACCCGAACTAGTCTCTCAGTTTTGAAGCTATCGAGCTGAAATTTTGCACAGAGTCTTCTTTTTGCTTCACACTATTAATATGTTGGAACCGACCCGATCGGATGACTATATCTCGTAGCTCCCATAGGAACAATCGGTCGGAAAACTAGTTTTAGTATGAAAAACTTTTTTCTGTTCAATGGAAACGTCTCCAAACTTTGAAATCGTAGGTTTTATATGTTTTTTTATAGTCCTACCAGTTTTTATTAAAATCGGACAACTATATGGTATAGCTGTCATACAAAAGATAGGTCTTAGTTAGAAAAACTTTATTGTTATTTTAAAAATTTTTGGCCAAATCGGATGACTATATCATATAGCTCCCATACGAACGATCGGTCGGAAAATGGAAAAAAGCTTCTTTTTTTTTTAAATATTTAAGCGAGCACTTGCAAGGGTATAAAAACTTCGGCACAGACGAAGTTAGCTTTGCTTTCTCGTTTTAAGCTTAACTCGAAAATGATTATACGAAAATCTCTAGAGATTTACGGGACACCCCACGAAATCGTAAGGAAAATGTGTAGACTTTGGTTAGAAAGTGATTTGAAGAGAATATATGACATGTGATTATTTAAAATATACTTTACAGTTAAGTAAAATAATATTTCGTAGTTTATCCATATATAAGGGTGATTTTTTAGCTATTATCTTTTTGGCAGCACTGGTTTAAACAGCTCACGCACGTTTCGTGTTTTCGTGTTTCACTGTCAAACATCTTCAGTTTGGTCTATAATTTAACTATGAATCAAACAATGAATCAAACAAACGAACAACGCTTGCAAATTATTGAATTTTATTATACTCTGTACCGTAGGTACATAGAGTATTATAAGTTTGTGCAAAAGTATGTAACATCCAGAAGGAAGCATCTCCGACCCCATAAAGTATATATATTCTTGATCAGCATCAACAGCCGAGTCAATATAGCCATGTCCGTCTGTCCGTCTGTCTGTCTGTCCGTATGAACGCACAGATCTCAGAGATGGTAAGAGATAGAGGTTTGACGTGTATGGGACATATGCTTCTTATGTCTGCAGGCAGATCAAGTTTATTATCAATTTTGGCCACGCCCCCTCCCGCCCCCGCAATTTAGAAAAAACGTCATATCTCCCACAGTTTTGAAGATAGATGGCTTGTTCCTTCTGGACATATTTAGTTATTAGAATAACTTATCGATCCGCCAAAGGAATGAAGAAGATCGGATGAACGGTTTTCGAGTTATGATCAAAAGACAAAATTTCTTGTTACAGAGTATGTTATAGTCAAGCTTGACCGACTTTCTTTCTTGTTATCAAAATGCGTGCTCTGTTAAGAAAGTTCATCGCGCGCTTCTCCATTTTATGGTCAGTTTAATCGACCCACTGAAGCGGCTATTCGGGAGATGATATCCAACTTTTTTTGCCCAAAATGCAAGAGCTTGACTTGCATGACATGTGGTTTCAACAAGACGGGGCCACATGCCACACAGCACGCGCATCAATGGACAATGGCCGCCTAGATCTTGCGATTTAACGCCTTAAGACTATTTTTTGTGGGGCTATGTTAAAGCTCATGTCTATACAGACAAGCCCATTGAACAACATTGAAGCATTTATTCGGGAGATACCGGCCGAAATGTTGGAAAGAGTATGCCAAAATTGGACTAACCGTATGGACCATGCATGAAATAATCTTCAAACATTAAATTATATGGACCGTACTATCGATTCAAATAAAAATTTCATGCATTTTTCTGAATTTTATGTGTTTTGTTTTTTTTTTAAACTTTCCTATAGCTCCTAAAAAATCACCCTTTATTATCGAAGTTATGTTAATTTTGTAAATCATTTCAAAATTTATAGCTATGGGTGGGGACTTTAAGAGTACTTCTGAAAATTTTTACAGATTTTTTTCAATAATTTTTACTTTACTTAGGCAGTTGGTCAACTTGTATTATGTCCATACTTTCTTTTTGTTTTCAACGTATACCTCTTTAACTTTCATTAACTTTCCTCTAATTTCTCCATTTAAAAAGGTTTTAAGTTCAGTCTCCTTTAAACTGATGCGATTAAAAAAGAGATACCGCACCTCTCCAAAGATAGGACAAAGGCCAATAAAATGGTCTTTGTTTTCCTTCTCACACATATTACTAAGGCTTTTCTGTTCAATGCAATCATATCACACCTCGTCTTAAAATTGTTGCTAATGCTGTTTTTTCCTACATTATATTAGATATAGTTGAATTGACCCAGGTTGTAAGTCAGCTTGTCGTATGTGGAACTTTCAGTGATCTGTCTAGCTTGGTTTATAAAAAGTTAACGTTCATCTTCGCAACGCCATTTTATTAATTCAGTTTCTGTCTGATGCCTCTTTTATACGTTGTCCCAATGAAAATTAAACCCGCCGTTGTTTGAAATAATAGTCAGGTCATTAAAAAACGGAGTTTTCCTATAGAGCAATTGACTCATTATTTGCTTAGGCAGTCTTTTCTCAGGTACATTCTTGACCTTGGCTACTACCTTGAAATGCAGTTGTAGCGCTACTTATATAGAGTCTATATAAATCGCATAATTTGGCGAATTCTGCGGTAGCTTA
The DNA here is from genome assembly GCA_035044985.1 of Lordiphosa fenestrarum. Classification (NCBI taxonomy): domain Eukaryota; kingdom Metazoa; phylum Arthropoda; class Insecta; order Diptera; family Drosophilidae; genus Lordiphosa; species Lordiphosa fenestrarum. Next base: position 47,378 of record JAWNNO010001512.1, on the reverse strand, counting down.
AAAACTTTTTTGATAAAAACGCTCAACATCGTCAAATCGAATATAGCCCCAAATTTCAGCAGCATAACACATAATGATTCTTACTGTTAGGTAGCTAAAGACCAGAGATCAGTCCCTCAATTCTGATCCATTCCCCACACAGTTGCAATATTGTCGGCATATACATTCTGTAAGGTGTTAAGAAGTTTAGAAGATCTACCCAGATTGCTCAGTTTATAAAGAAGGATTCGTAGATTGACCGTATCAAAGGCAGTTTGAGGGCTATATACAGGGTTGCCAATATTCGACGGACCCATCTGGCAACGCCATAACTTTTGACAGAGATGTCAGATCGCTTAATGACATACCGCGTTTGAAGCGTCAGTCCAAGCAGATTTTTACCATGGAACAATACACGCCACGCGAGCGCTTTGAAATAGTTGAAATTTACATTCAACAGAACAAGTCAATTGTGAAAACTCAACGTGCTTTTAAAAAATTAAAAAATCACATTGAATGGGACCGTAAATAAGCAAAATTACCGTATTTACGACACTGAAAATCCTCAGGAGATTCAAGAAGTGCCTCTTCATGACGAAAAAGTCACAGTTTGGTGCGGCGTTAGTGCGAAAACGGTCATTGGGCCGTTTTTCTTCCAAAATGAAAATGGCCATGCTGTTACCATCAACCAGGAGCGTTATCGCGACATGATGACCAATTTTGTGATGCCAATTATTCGTCGAAAAGCGTATGAGGCAGTTCTGGTTTCAACAAGACGGCGCTCCACCGCACACAAGTCGCATAACAATCGATTTTCTGAAGAAATTGTTTCCGGGCCGTTTGATGTCGAAAAGTGGTGATTTGGACTGGCCACCGCGTTCGCCCGATTTGACGCCGCCTGACTTCTTCTTTTGGGGATATTTGAAGTCAAAGGTTTACGTTAACAAGCCAAGGACCGTAGAAGAGCTCAAGGACAACATTCGTGAAGAAATAGCCGCTATTCCGGCCGAAATGTTGGCGAAAACGATGGAAAATGCTGCAAAAAGGGCACAATACGCCATCAACGCCAGAGGCGGCCATTTGAGAGATATCATATTCAAAAATTGATGTAAACAAATCTACTTGGAACAAATTAAATGATTAAGATTGCCAACCGCCAAATTTTTATTTTTTTCTTTGATTTTTTTAAAAAAAACATGGGTCCGTCGAATATGGGCAACCCTGTATACATTTTTCTGTATGTTCGATTTGTAAGGCTCGTCAATTGTGCTGTCGACTGTTGAGTAACCTTTTCTAAATCCGGATTGAATTTCGGTCAAGATATCGTTGCAATTAAACCAGAATGTGATTCTTTCAAGTAGTACTCCAGCAATAAGTTCGATCATAACAAGAGATACCTCTGTAGTTGCTGGCTTCCTTTCGTTTGTGTTCCTTTCTTATAAATTGGGAATATCAAGCTATTTTAAAATGAAGTCGGATTCAAACCAGTCTTCTCCTGGGGCTTTATTGTACCAGTTCCAGTTCCCGACATATAAATATTAACCCACATATTGCCGCATAAGATGCAAAGTCAGTAGGTATTTAAGGCTGGTGACAATTTTGTGTAAAATAAAGTGGGGATTATCTTGTGCAAACCAAACTCCGATGTCTTGATCTTTCCGATAGAATATAAACAACTGATTGATGACCTAATATGCTTTACTTTAAGAGGCTGCCTTCACACTGTTCGACACAAGAGACATGACGATGAAAAAAATGATCATTATGAAATTGACAGATGAGATTCCATTTACACTGAATGTCATGTCCAAAAATGTTGTGAAATAAGTACAAAGAACAACGCTCAAGCACTACATCCAATAACTGTCCAAAGAAAGCAAATTAAATTGGATAAATTATGACAAAGTAGTGCGCTTTTGCTTTGTATCGATTTGGCAAGATATCTTTGAAAATGGCGTCTAAAATTCAGGGCCAGACATTGGCGTTGGATTTTTAGCTGCTTCAGAGGATGAGCTGAAACCACGCAATCTTGCTGACCTTAGCTTTTCCCCCAGAGAGGTTTCTTTGCCATGTTTAATTTTGAGCTCAGACACAGACTAAGAATGTTTAACAACTTTTCGGGAATGAGCGCAAAATATTTGGCATGATGTCCAAGGAACAAAGGACTTGCCAGCTTCCGAGTCAAGCATGACAGCGCTGTCATTTGGTTTCTGGATATCAGCTGCTTTTTCAAAGTTTCTTTCTTATCACAAAAAGCTCTTTGTTTCTTGGAACAAAACTAGCTCACTAGCCGCGCTCAGCAGAAGAACTTGCTCCCTGATCAATCATAGTTTTTCCTGATCTTTTCCTTTTTCCTTTACATTGATAAACATTTTGACGTATCATGATAGAGGAGCTTGTATCGAGAAAATAGCACACTCCTTTCTAATGATACTGCCACATACAGCTGTGATTGTATATCGATAGGTTTTTTCGATACGCAAAACTTGGTTCATTTTATGTACTTAATTTCAAAATGACTTTTCTTATGGGCGTTAAATAATTTGAAACAAACTAAAAAAATATGTAAAAACGTAAGTTTTTTAACAATTATGCAGTTTCCATGCCTCTAAAAAATTGTCTTTTAAAGACTTTATCCAAAATTGTAGAACTTTGTTCAGCAGAAACTATTTGATGTATCATTTTCTGATACATCAGCGAACACGGCCATTGATACATTCATGCTTCTTTTGAATTTACACTAAAAGTAACATACGACATGTACTCATAATTTGAATACCTCAATTGATAAGCTATTTACATTGAAAACATGACTATACTACCATTTCATTATGTGTCCGACAGTGTAAAGTAGTGTTGGGTTGTTCATGAGTGAGTGAACAAAATTGAGTTGTTCACTAAACTGATCCAGTGAACATGTTCCTCATTGGTTGTTCATTTTTGTTCAGTCAGTTGTTGTTCAGTTGCTCTTGTTCTGTGAGTTGTTCAGTAGCTCAGTGGGTCTTGTTCTGTCAGAGTTGTTCAGCCGCTCTTGTTCTGTCTCTATTGCTCCGTGAGTTGTTCAGTGAGTCTTGTTCTTTCAGAGTTGTTCAATCGTTCTAGTTCAGTCGCTCTTGTTCCGTGAGTAGTTCATTAAGAGTTTGTCAGCCTCTCTTGTTCTGTCTCTATTGCTCCCGAAGTTGGTCAGTATCTAGTTCAGAGATTTGTTCAGTAACTAGTTCAGTGAGGTGATCAGTGACTGTTCACTTAGTTCGGTGACTGTATGGCAACTCTGTGTTAAGCAGTCTTCTGGTGTGGCGGTCTCGTCCGTTGTTTATATTCAGAATGTCTTTGACCAGAAAGCACAGCAATGTTTGGAACCATTTCACCGAAATGGATAATAACAATGCAAAATGTAATTACTGCAGCGTTACTTTAAGTTGTAACTCACAAAGCAATCTAAGATGCCACCTTAAAAGCAAACACCCGGCTGCAGTGGAGCCTCCTCCCAATGAACGGAGATACTGACTAAGATCCTGTTTTGTTGTAAACTTCATTGAAGATTAAACTCAGTAATTAAGTATGTCTTTCATTTCAATACACACTGGCTCGTGAGCTACTCAACAATTAAGCAACTCAACAACTGAGCAACTGAGCAAATGAACAACTGAGCAACTGAACAACTGAGCAACTGAACAATTGAACAACTGAGCAATTTGACTGAGTTTGACTCACTTTGAAAAAAAGAACAAGTGAACATGTTCACTGAAATGAATAACCTTTACCCAACACTCGTGTAAAGGCAGCCTAACTATACAGGGTGCGCCATATAAAGTGTCGGTATGGCAACACTGAATAACTTTGACATTTACCAACCGATTGCTTTTGTTAGACATGTTTTGGAAACATCAATCTAGTACAATTTTGACCATGGAACGCTTCACACCAAAACAACGAAAATAATCGTTCAATTGTGATAACAAATTTTGATGACCGATGAGGCCCATTTCACGCTTTCTGGTGGTGTTAATAAGCAAAATTGTCGCATATAGGGCACGGAAAATCCACACCGCATCCATGAAATACCTTTACACGACCAAAAGGTGACTGTTTGGGCCGGTATCAAAAAGAGGCGATATTGACTGGCCACCCAGATCTCCAGATTTGACCGCCCCAGACTTCTTTTTGTGGGGCTATTTAAAAAGCAAGGTTTACGCCAGCGATCCACAGACCATTGAAGAGCTTAAGGCCAACATTCGTGCCGAAATCGCCACTTTATCGACTGAGACGCTCGAAAAAGTGTTGGAAAATGCCGCAAAAAGGGCACATTTTGTTGTGGCCAATAAAGGCGGCCACTTGATTGATGTTGTGTTCAAAAAGTAGTCGAAATAAATTGTACAGGACCAAATTAAAGGAGCAAGATCAACATATAGCAATCGGTTGTTTGTTTTTATATTTATTCAGTGTTGCCATACCGACACTTTATATGGCGCATAAGGACATAATCATAATTTTCAATTGGTTATCTCATAATTTGCAATTTCTTACCACCAAATAAAACGTCAATGATTTTCACACATTCCCCTCGGCCAATTTTAATGCTTTTATCGCTCTTTGTTTTGCACACATTTTCGTATTAAATGCTTAACAAAATCTACCACTCCAAGCTCAACTAATTTGGCTTATTATAAGCTCCGAGTTTGGGTCGTCGTCGTCGTCGTCGTCGTCACTTGTCCAAAACAAAATTGCACAACTCTAAAGTTAATTATTTTCTGCCTTTATAGGCGACCCTTGACATACAATTCATTCAAACCTCTCCGAATTGGAAGGGGGAGGAAGGGAAAGAAATTAAAGTCACTTTCCACAAATTTAATAATTTACGTTTTCCCCTCTCTGTTTCTTTTTTCTTTCTCTTTCGCCAGTTCACAACCACCATGCTGTACGATCCGGTGCGCAAGAAAGATTCATCGCCCACGTATCAGACAGAGCGGGAACTCTGTTTTCAATACTTTACACAGTGGAGCGAATCTGGGCAGGTGGATTTTGTGGAACAGCTGCTATCGCGCATGTGTCACTATCAGCATGGACAGATCAATGCGTATCTGAAGCCAATGTTACAGCGGGACTTTATCACATTGTTACCAAGTGAGTACAACATACAATTTAAGTATAAGTGAAGAGAATGGAGGTGATAGATAGAAAAGAGATGACATTATGGTGTGAAAATACGCGTATGCTGGGTGTATTAGACTACGGATTGAGGAAAGTAGCTTTAGACCTATCCATGGAAACTTTGTCTTGAAAATTAAATTAGCTCCCCAAATCTTAAAAAAAAGTAGCCAAGAATTCTACTAACATAAACTGCAACCACAAAACTCCAACTTTAATCCCTCGACACGCCACCTGGCTTTTTAAAAGCCAAACAACGAAATGAAAGAACAAAAGTTGAACAACATGGGGAAGGTAAAACAGTAAGAACTCAATTCTTTCTCTCTCTCTTTCTTTTTTGACTCAACTCGTCAGCGACTGTTGCTGTTGGGTGAAGGGGGGTTTCATGAGGAGAAGGTAAAGTCGTTGTTGACGTTAAAGGTCATTGCTTCCATTAAACGCGCTTTGCCGGAACAAAAACAAATCAAAAAAAACTGGGAGCAAACTTAAACAAATTATTGAAATCGATTTTTCAGCTTGAGACGAAAGTAAGAAATGTTTGGTAAAGTTGTGTGCATTCAAGGATCTATCAATTCGTCCATTTAAACCCTTAAGGAAGCAGAAGTCGTTGCCTGTTTCCTGCTCTTTTAATCCTGCGCTGAAAAAAAAACAAAAGCAAAACAAAATCGTTGTCTCCTACATTTACATTGTAACTGCATTTCAAAGGCCACCTTAGCAGCCCAGACAGACAGGCAGGCAGGCCGTCGCACTGTGGTTGACAAGTTGATAACGCTTGACAAAAAAATAGTATTTTTTGTGGATTCAAATTGTTACGGTTCTGACTAGGGATGCCGGATATTTCAAAAATATCTATATCGATATTTTTGACGATATTGAAAAAGTATCATTTCGATATAAATATTTTAGGGCAAAAAATATCGATAATATCGATATTTTCACAAAATGAGTCTAAATGGCTAAGTGTCTTTACTATAAGCTGGTCTATTGAGGTAATTAAGATGTCATTTGACGGATAATAGGAACTACATTTTTACAAAATAGATTAATTGTATTTTTATAAGTTTAACAAAAGATATGTATTTTATTTCATTTACAACAAAAGAAGTTTTGGAATCCTATTCATGATACATTCTGATGGGATTGAGGGAAGACGCTTAACTTAAAAAGTAAACCTATTTTTATGTTTAAAACTTTTTTTAATGTGCCTTTATATTTGTCGAGTTGCCACTGGTCTTTATAGTTTTATTACACAATTTGCACTTTGATTTTTGTGCATCAACTCTTATAAAGTAGGTTTTAAACATTTTTTTGCTCGCCAAAGAACCACAAGAAACAGTTGAATGCAGCAGTGTGACCGAACGTTGGAAGCAAAATATCGCCGAAAAAAATCGCCATAAAATATTCGATATGCGATATATCGCCTCATTAAAATATTCGATAATGATATATCGTTTTTTTTGGACAAAAATATCGATATTTCGATATTATTTCCGGCATCCCTAGTTCTGACCGTCTGAACATCTTTCTGAAAAAGATATTAACCCTGAAGAACACTCGTCGAACTCGAAGAGCAAAAACTGTATATTAAAGTCGTGCAAATGTATGTAACAGACAGAAGAAAGCATATCTGACCCCATAAACTATATATATTCTTGAACAGCATCAATAGTCGAGTCGATATAGCCATGTCCTTCTGTCTGTATGAACACCTACATCTCAGAGACTAGAAGACCTAGAGCATCCTAATTTTGAATGTAAGGCTTCTATTGTCTGTATGAAGATAAAATAAGATCAGACCCTACCGCCCCCGCAATAAAGAATGTTGAATAACTCTTAGAATTTTGAAGATATTAAGTTCATGTAGTACAGAGTATGTGCCCAATATTTACAATCTCTGAAATTTTCATAAAGGTTATTAAAAACGTTGCATACCGCATGTAGCCGCATGTGCTGTTTGCTTACCTAATGTTGAAATATTCAAATTAATGTTAATGCTCTGTTAATTAACATAGGGAGATATTATTAAGCACTAATTACCCTGAGTAACGGGTATATAGAAGCCGGGCTGGGCCGACTTTAGCATACGCTCTCGTTGTTTCGCGCAAAGTGATTGCCGCTCGTGTAGCACTAATGTAGATCGAAATTGCAACAACAACTTTGTATCCGTCTCTCTTCTCTTCTTTTTCTATAATAAGCCAACCATTTTATATCGTGTGATCCGCGTACATCTCCTGCAGTTGTCCAAAGTTAACATTTATTCTTTGGAATATGGTAATCGATTTGTGAACAATACTCTCATTATTTCGTCGTGTCATTTCACCCTCAATACACAATATTTGCCAGGAGCTCAGATCTTATAGAGTAACCATTATCAAACGTTCTCAAGGAATTCAATTTCGATATGTTTAAAAGGTCACATATTATTATTATTTAGAAAGAAGTTATGATTTTCCGAGCAGATTTAATAATAAGTCGCATCCATATACTCAATGAGCTTTAAGAGTTGAGGTAGGCAAATATTAAGGGCGATCCAAGATCACAAATGAGGGTTAAAACGATTGGCGGACCTTCAAAAGTTTGTCAAAAATACCATTCTGAGCAGAATAGCAATTTAAGGTGTTATGGGGATAATGGTCCGATTCAAAAAATTCGATAAGTCTAGAAAACAGATCGCGCAACGAACTTGGACTTCGGACCGAACCTTCTGAAGAATTTTACAGGTTAGCAGCCTTGACTGAAGCCATTAAACCAGAAAAAAATTCAGAGAAAATCAGAGCCAAATGAAATTTGGGGAGTGCTCACCGAGTCCAGGGTTTCAGAAATTCATGATCATGCAAATAAACAATAATCCGAGATTTCAATGTGTTCCATTCTAGGTTTTATTTCGGGATATTCATGAGATAATATTAATTCTAGTGGCTAAATGTGCTGGGTTACGACGAGGTGTGTCGGAGTTTCCGGCTTCGATCGTCTGGATCATGATACAATATCAAAGTGTGACAATGAGCTTTTGCACCGAATGTCCTCATCACACAATCGTTGTGCGGACTGAGCTGAGAGCGCACAGTCAGCTGTGCCATTACTTGTTATTGTATCTTGGTCTAAATTCTTTCTTAGGCGTTAGTACTTTGTTTCCAGTTTCGCGTTCGCGTTAGATATTGTGCTTCTGCTAGGAGTGACTCTCGGAAATACTCGATTTGCTTCGAAGAGTATTCCAACTCCAGGGAGGGTTGGCTTTCCAAAGATAAGAGACGAGCGGAGGTACGGCTCTGAAGAATAATTTAACTCTGGAAAGAATGGGCTGTTCAAATAACTTAAGAACTAGGTAGATGCACGACTGTTTAGGTGAAGTATACCAACTCTGGGGGAGATTGGCTTTCCAAGGTTTAGAGACGAGTGGAGGTTCGACTGCTCCGCAGAATATTATAACTCGGTAGGATTAACTATCCAAGTCACTCAAGAACTATGTGAATGCAGGACTCGTTTTATATAACTCTGGAAAGAACTGTCTGTCCAAAAATACAATACCGTGGATGCCCACTGATGCATTCCTAAAGAGGCTGAGTGCTTCTACGGACCTAACTTCGTTCGTCTGGCTAAGCGCTGGTGTCGGCGTTTTATGTTCTTTGCTCACATTCGGCTCACGACACTCTGAGATTTTGGTGGGGTTACCATCGATAGTTATCGATTACAAATCGCTTTCGGCTCACGACACACTGAGCTGTTTTTAGTGTTACCATTCTCGACTATTAATCGATATCGATAGAAAGCCCTAGTTCAATCCGTTATTTCTTTTGTGTTTGCGATTCCGTTTTGATTTACGAATTGATTCCCTGATAGAAAGCTCTTGGGATCATGGATAAGGTTAATTCACACATTTTTCAGTATGCTTCTTCCCTAATTTCGTACCACTGTGCGTCGACCGTTAGACGGAGACAACAACTTGAGCCAAATCGCTCCTCGCCTGACTGCCATTACGAGTTATGCACATTTTTAATTGTGTTTGGCAAATGTGCAGCAGCAGCAGCGAATGTGCGCGCACTTCAGACAGCGCCAGCCATGGCTGTCTGTCAATGCAAGATGCAGTTATCTCCCACCCCCGCTGCCAACCATGACGGCATGTAAATAAGTCGGCCTATTGATCGGGCTCGTCCTCCACTCCCTGTTGGGCTAAGTGCATTTTAATGCCGTTAGATGGTGGTGGCGGTGGTGGTGCATCATTTTGTCTGGAGTGGGTGTGCGTGGGAGAGGGAGAACCTGTGGCTGCTTGACTGCTGCAGAAGTGCAAGCCGTCCGTGTTGCACCTATAAATAAGTTGGTTACTCATTTTCTTGTCCTAAAGAGGTTTTAATTAAAGAATGAGAAAGTGAAGGCTGGATATGAGTCACCAAGGTTGGTTGGGTTAGTTTTGTTATCTTAAACCGCCAACATAGTACGAATCTTCCACAACTGATAGTACTTTTTTGCTGGTGTATCTGACTGATATGAGGTTTCTGCCTTGAGAATCGACCGCGCTTTTCAATACCTCGTAATACCAGTTTCAATATTCTCTTAATTGTTCCTTTCCAATTACAGTCAAGGGCCTGGACCACATTGCCGAGAACATTTTATCATATTTGGATGCAGAATCGCTCAAATCCGCGGAATTGGTATGCAAGGAATGGCTGCGTGTCATCTCCGAGGGGATGCTGTGGAAGAAACTAATCGAACGCAAGGTGCGCACAGATTCCCTTTGGCGTGGCCTGGCCGAGCGACGCAACTGGATGCAATATCTGTTTAAGCCGCGGCCCGGACAGACCCAACGACCGCACTCATTCCATCGCGAGTTGTTCCCCAAGATCATGAATGTAAGTTTTGCACCACAAGCACAAAAACCCAACCAGATTTTCATTCAACTTTCCCCACACAGGACATTGACAGCATAGAAAACAATTGGCGAACTGGTCGTCATATGTTGCGCCGCATCAACTGTCGCTCCGAGAACTCCAAGGGTGTCTATTGCTTACAGTACGATGATGGCAAGATTGTGTCCGGCCTGAGGGATAACACCATCAAGATATGGGATCGCACGGATCTGCAGTGCGTCAAGGTGATTGAAAGATTGCTTCTAACAAGGATTAACTTATGCAGAGGTTTGTTTTGTTTCCACCCAGACCCTCATGGGCCACACTGGTTCGGTGCTGTGCCTGCAATATGACGACAAGGTGATCATTAGTGGCTCCAGCGATTCCACAGTCCGTGTCTGGGATGTCAACACTGGTGAGATGGTCAACACTCTGATCCATCATTGTGAGGCGGTGCTACATTTGCGCTTCAACAACGGTATGATGGTCACCTGCTCCAAGGATCGCTCGATTGCGGTATGGGATATGACCTCGCCGAGCGAGATAACCCTACGCCGTGTCCTGGTGGGCCATCGGGCTGCCGTCAATGTGGTAGACTTTGATGAGAAGTATATTGTATCTGCCAGTGGGGATCGCACCATTAAGGTTTGGTCCACCTCAAGCTGTGAATTTGTGCGCACATTGAATGGCCACAAGCGTGGCATTGCCTGCCTCCAATATAGGGATCGTTTGGTGGTCAGTGGCAGCTCTGATAATTCCATAAGGTACAGTAGAGCAAAGGAATTTCCCATGGATTCAAGTTTTCGTTAATTTCAAATGATTTCTTCCTCCCCCCCAAACAGACTTTGGGATATCGAATGTGGAGCCTGCCTGCGCGTCCTAGAGGGTCATGAGGAGCTGGTGCGCTGCATTCGTTTTGATACCAAACGCATTGTCAGCGGTGCCTACGATGGCAAGATAAAAGTCTGGGATTTGGTAGCCGCTCTGGACCCCCGAGCAGCATCCAATACGCTCTGTCTAAATACATTGGTGGTGAGTGCAAAGCAAAGGGAGCAACATTGTTGATGGATAAAGGAAAGGAGTAGACCATTTTTTAAAGAATTTCGTTGATCATCGAAGGATTCTATACTCAGCCCGGTTTAGTGGTCACTTAGGTAAAAAGTTGAAGTAGGTCTCAGCCTTGCCGAACAGACTTATGCCGAGGACGAGGAAAAATCGTTCAAGAGGGAATGAAGGCATTCATCGCATCTGTTTGAACTCAATTAAGCAATGTGTTTGCTGCTCTTAGTCAGTATAGAAACGGACAATAAGAATAAATCCCGGTGCAAAGGGAAATTTCCTCAATTTATCCATTTCCTTAGTAATTCAAACGACGGTCACTTCGCACCATATAAAACCGTAGCTATATATTTATACGCTAAAAAAATTTCCATAGGAATGTTTGGCCCCCTTTTTAGCATAGAAAAACAAATTCAATCAACCCAAAATTTTTACCATCTGTTCTTATGAGTATTTAGACCCCGCCATTTCAAAAAAAAAAAAATTACTTGCAATTATTTATTGTTTTATATCGCATTAAAAATTGTACCAATACACCCACGCTTCACACAGATGCGTGGAGCAAAACGACACTCACTGTGTTCTCTGCTCAGTTGTATTTGACATTTGTAAACAGAGAGTGTGGCTCACAGTACGCTCTCCCTGTGAAGAGACGAAGAGACCAATACACACACGCGTAACACAGATAGGTGAGCAAAGCAAAGAAGTGCAACAACAATACTCAGTGTGCTCTCTGCTAAGTCGTCGCTTAAGTGGAAAGTGTGGCTCTCAGTGAGGCTCTAACTGTAAAATTTAGAGTGTAAAGAGACAATCGGCAGAGAAAAAAACTTCAATGCGTGTTTTGTTTTTGTTTTCAGCAGATTTACAGTTTCGGTAACATGCTGGTCTCACTGAAATTCAACTGACAAGAAAATTAAGAGCGAAGCAAGTGCTGTTGAATGTTAAGTGGTTGAATTTCGACCACTGGGCGAACCTAGTCGACTTTAAACCACACGGTAACGTCTTTGAGGAAACATAATATAGCTAATCAATAAAACCCATTTAGAATAAGATAGACGAGACTAAATGCCGCTCATCTCTAAATGAGATCGCAGGAGACTTCAGTATTTACCTTATAGGGAAACATCGCAACATAGAAGGAAACAAATCTGTGGACAAACAGGCCAGAATAGGTACCACCACCGAGCTCCTTTCACAGAAGAGCACGATAGGGATGCCTATGGCAACATTTAAGCTTCACACAAAAGCTGAAACACGTGGAAAAACTTTTCCTCCTGTGCAGTAGCGAGACTTACATGGCCAACAATTAACCTAAAGCGTTCAACCATGCTTTTACGCCACAGAAGGGGGCACATATCGCTTCTGGTGGGAACCTTAACGGGTCACTGCCTTATCGGCAGACACGCTGCACGCCTAGGCGTCACTCACCATGATTTCAGGTATGAAGAAGAGGAGGAAACAGTACAACGCCACCTCGGCCTTTGCCCCGCCCTGAGTATGAGGAGACTTAGGACACTAGGTCAACCTCAACTGATCAATCTCTCGGAGGCAACCGAACTAGAGATCTCAGCTTTACCAAAATTCATTCTTTCCCCTCATTAACAAAAAATATTCTGTTTTCTGGCCGTTTCAGCTCAAATGCAAGTGCATCTTTCAAGTTGAGGGAGTACAGTTGCCAAGTGATGGTTTCACACCAGCACGACCAATTGGTACATCAAATTTTGTAAAAACATATTTTTGATATGGTCATTTGAAAAATGAACATCAAAATATCGTGATTTTTATAGAACTAGAACAAAAAACCTAAAATCCGATGTCTAGTGATGACTTAGGGGAGCTAGAAGTAGACAGTGGTAGCCTGAAAGACCCACTTGAGCTGCATAGATTCATTAAGAGTGTTCTCTGCTTTTGTAAACCCAAAGAACATCAATACGCTTTCTAAAAAGAGAATCATGATCTGAAACAAGACCTCATAAGATGGACTAGAGACTCACTGCGAGTACCAAAAACATCTTCCAGGTGAAACCAAGTGAGAGGGGGCCGTAAAGAAACGGAGGTGACCTACTAGCGGCCATCACGGATGTCTTCGTAGAATAGTTGTCTTCTGCTTAGCATTAGAAGAGTCAAAAGAGAAAAGAGGGACAAAAACAACCCTCAACTGCGCTCTCTGGTTGTTTTCGGTCGTGAGAGGAGAGAAACACATTTGTTTTTATACCCTCTGTTCCCATTGAAAATGGGAAAAGGGGGATCATGAAGTTGTGCGAATGTATGTAACAGGGAGAAGGAAAATTTTCCGACCCCATAAAGTATATACATTCTTGATCAGCATGAACAGCCGAGTCGATATAGCCATGTCCGTCCGTCCGTCTGTCTGTCTGTATGAACGCGTCGATCTCAGAGACTATAAGAGATAGAGCCACACATTTTTGCACGAAGGTAGATTTATGCTGTACGCAGATCAAGTTTGTTTCAGATTTGAAAAATTCCACCCCGTCCCCCTTTTATCCCCAAAAAACCTAGACCTCCTCTATAAATCCAAGACCTAAAAAGCCGTCAGATCCACAATTTTCAAGTTAGAGCCTCGTGGTTTAGTATACATCAAGCTAGGCCCAATATCTATCTATTCTGAAAAGTACAATCAGATCGGACCAAAAACACCGGAGTTATAAGCGAAACAGTTGAGCTGATAAGAGCAGTTGTTGATCAGGACTAGAAAAGTATTGCCTACATTTAGGATGACAACTTCAAAAATTCAAAAACATATAAATGAAAATAAATGAACAGGGTATTTTGTGGTGGGGAAACTCGACTGCAGCGCCCTTACTTGTTTTTTTTCGGTCTTGGTCTTTTGCAGACCTTTTCACAGCAACCGATCGCTGAAAAGGTTTTTTTTTGTGTGTGTGGCGCAGGCCCGGCCACAGAGAGAGAGCACAGAAGAATATGTCTGTCACTTTCTGACACACGGTGAGCATTCGGTGTTTATCGGCAAGTGTGTGAGTATGTAAGTATGCAGCACATTACATGCGCTCTCTTATTCTCTCTCCCACTTGACTAAGCTCACAGAGACCTTTTGAGATTAACATTTTGACGTAGCGGCCTTCAAACAACACTCACTTTGGGACCGATTGACTGAAATGGGCCTGTTATTGGGTTGTTGTCAGACCGACTAGCGTTCGTGCTCAACAGCATCCAAACTAACAGAGAGCGCGCTAGCAGCACACAATCGGTTGAGGGTAGACCGAAACCGTTTTTTGTTTATTTGTTCGGTTGTGGTCGTAAGCAGAGCCGTCTGGCAATATGGGCTGAGAGTTATTTACGTGCTATGGTAACAAGATTGTAAATCATATGGGTTAATCTGAAGATATCCAAATATACTTGCACAAAAAATATCAACCTTCATACTTCCTATTTCATTTTCTAGGAACACACTGGTCGCGTCTTTCGTTTGCAATTTGATGAGTTCCAAATTGTGAGCAGCTCTCATGATGATACAATATTGATTTGGGACTTTCTAAATTTCACACCCAATGAGAACAAGACCGGACGCACTCCATCACGTAAGACTTTCACCTCTCTGCTTGAATTTTGCATAAATGCGTACCAATTAACATCTAATTTTTGTGTTGGTTTGACAGCGGCCCTGATGGAACATTAACATTTTGTGCAAAGGCAGCTACGCGAGCTACATCTAGTTTCCTCCAGCAGTGACGAGGATGAGGATGAGGAAAATGGGCAGCAACAACAGGAGGAGGAGGAAGAATATGATGAAGATGAGGATCCCGATCCCGAACTAGAAGACATGGATTATGATGTGGATGTTGAAAATATTGATGATTATAATGAATGAAAATGATAATTAGCCAGCAAAAAATGTAAGAGAATAGCATTGAGAGTCGAGTCTATGTTGAACCCAAGGATACAGCGATCTCTGAGCGTCTATATTGCCCATAATGAATTAATGAAGTTATAACAACAAAAATAAATGAATATGTTTGCAACAAATCTGGCTGTTAGGTTTGATAAAGTTAATTTAAAAATAAAAACAAAACTCTTAGGGTCCGGCCAGTCTATCATCGTTCGTTGGTTCGATTCTTTTAGTGTGTTTACTCTAAGTGTTTATTTAGCTCAAATACAAAACAAGAAAATTTACAAAATTGCTAAGAATCTGCTGACCGTACAGAGCGTTAGTCTTAACTATAGTTAGAGTTTGGCGAGAGCATCGTTTTGGTTTAAACCCCCCCGTTGTGTAAACATTTTGTAATTTAATTTACATTTGCCTTTTGCCCGGAGAAGTAAAAAATATTTGTGTTAATTAAATTGTAAAGTAATAAAAGCAAATCGCGATAATAAATCTAATTTAAGTTAAACGTAAATATATGATATACACTTCACATTAAACTAAAAATTATATTGTGTAAAAAAACACGCAAATTGTCCATAAAAGCAATCCCCCTGTAGGTAAAAACTTTTTCGGAAACTGCATAATAAACAAAATTACTCGATATATAACCGATGATTCTTGGATTGATCTTCTATAACTAGGTAATAGATATAGTTACACGCATACATATATATATGTATTGAATATAGAAATTAGCCAATTTCCAAGTCGTGTTTAATCACTATATATGGATCGTTAGTTGATTGTGATCCATGAACGATGATACTTTCACTATATACTATATTTATATATATATAAGCTTGATCACAATTGCCGCTTCCGCGTTAAATGTATTAATGTATGTATATAAAGGTTTTTATTAAAAAAAAATGCAAAAAGCAAAAAGTTGACATTTGTGAAAAATACATAAGCAGAACAAAAAACTATGTAAAATTAGTGGAAATGCAGCTTGTTATATGCGTGTGGCGTACGAATGGGCTTTAGTCTAGGTGACATACATGAATTAGACATAAATAAATTGTGTAAAAAAAAATAATGCATATGGTCTCTATTGGTGGGGACTTCAATTTGCCGCCTACACTTGAAAAGTCGATGGGTGCTTAAGCAAGTGAAGGCTGCAACCCTGGAGTGCTGTTAGCTTGAGCCAAAACATGCAAAAACTCTAAATTATAGCTAAGCTGCACTTGCATTGTCGTTTTTCGCTTTAATCACCGTATAGAAGATGTTTGGCCACAGCAGGGACTATAGAACTCACAAAGATGTGTAATGGCCCTACAAGTGACAGAATGGGGAAATTTCAATGTGGACCTTCGACTTTGCCTCCATCCGTGGATTTAAAATTCGGTTAATAAACAACTATCAGCTTTTTTTGTATGGGAAAAAAGCTGATTGTTAGCTATTAACGCATAACGCACTCCTATTGTAATAGGCTTTTAAGTAGCTTATTATAGGCTATTTAAAGCTGATTTATGAACAATCGAAAATGGCTGATATTGCCTTGCAAAACATGTTGAGTACAAAAAACGGCTTAGATTATAAATGCCACCAAATGTACCTGCAATTTTATTTTTATTTTATAACACTTACTTTTAAAAGTGTATGACTTTTTTAATAGTGGAGTCTCTTAATGATAAATATTCAACACTTGAACCCATAGGTAGTATCATCATGGGTAGCCTTATGAGGTAAGTATAAAGGCTAAACTAACAACACTGCTGTCACTAACCTATACAAAGAACAGCTGATTTTTAGTTATCGATAAGAAATCTAGCTATTTAGCGTTAAAAGCTAAAGTGGAAAATACACTAAAATAATGCTTGCATTTCAAACATGACAATTGTATGCATTACTGAAAGTTGCATTGTCCAACAATAATCAAATTCTTAAAATAGTTCTTTTGATTTGCAGAGGGATTAAAAAACGTTGATTCAAGCTAAATTAGCAACATCTCTGGCTGCTCGGTAAAAAAAAAACAGCTATCTGGACACCACTGTTACCAGCTCCGATTGAGCAAAATTGTCAAAAAACAGAATTTTAAAAATATGGACTGGTATGTGGGCAACGAATGGCAAGATTCCGCCCGGGGTCTTCACAAAAAAGTGCTCAGCCTGCAGTTCCGTGACATGGAGAAACCCCTTATGGTCAGCAAAGTTCACTTCATGGTGAATAAATGCGAGAATTTGGGCAACCGGAACAGCAAATACCTTCAGGAGTCCCCAGCTGCAGCCTCCACTCACTGCATGGAGATGGGCACTTCATTAACCCCCGTGGACTGTTATCTAGAATTGTTGCTTCAGCAATTTTTGCCAGGCGAAACATCGGCCTGCTCCATCAAAACCAAATCCGGCGAACTTGTCAACCTGGAACTTAAGCTGGAGAGGATCGAGTATAACAAGCAGGTGGAGAAATTTAATGCGGCCGAAATCTATGATCTAGCCCTGCGGTACAAGGAGTGTGGCGTGGCCATGTTCAAGGCATATCCAAAATTTGCCTTCGATTATTTTACGCGAGCTGCCAAATTGCTGATCACCTACAAGCCGTTTGACAAGCTGAACAATAAAACGAATGGCATCAATGGCAGCACCGTGGAAGCATTGTTCATACACGTGCAGACCAATCTGGCGGCTTGTATGCTGCAGGAGCAGCGCTATGAGCATGTGATCTATCACACCGAATTTGTGGAGACGGCCGAATGTCCCAGTGAGAAGAGCATTTATCGTCGGGCTCTGGCCTACTATCATCTCAAGGAGTTTGCCAAGGCACAGAGTACTATTGAACGCGTGCCGAATTGGGAGGAGAAGCGAGACTTTAGTAAACTCAAGGATAACATAGCCATCAGCTGGAAGGACAGCAATGCCCAATACAAGGAGGTGGTGCAGCGTATGTTTAGCTAAGCGGATACACCGTTCATGTACATGTATTTCCATATTAAAATAAACATAGTCTTAAAATCTATTTGGATTTCCTTGAATCTTTCTTTTTGTGATCCAGTTTGGCTTTCTTGTTTTTATATTTCATACCACCGGGCAGGTGGGGTCGCTTGCGGTAGGATTTCTGATCCTGCTTAAAGAGCTCTGTAATTGGGAAAAAAAAGGTTTTAACAACTTTAGCGGTTTCTTACTACCACAACCCACCTTCATCTGGCTCTTCGCCCACTTCCTCTTTGTAGTACACCGCATCATCGTCAGCCTCGCTATCACCATCAGCCGCCCGCTCCTCCCGCTTGGCAATTCTTTTCTCTTCCTTTTTCAGTTCCAAATTGCGCTTGCGATTCTCTGTCTGTTGCTTTTTCCGCTGTTCTTTGAGTTTTCGTTTCTTTTCAATCAATTTCCTCAGCGTTTCCTTTTCATCCTCGGTCTTGATCACATGATCATGATACAAAACCTCGCCGGTAAGCAAACCCTCTTCGATTTTAATCAACTGCAACGTTAGGCGAGGTCCAATCTCATGCAGTTTAATGGAGCTCTTGTTGTCCTCCAGATTCCCTCTGCTTTTTAGGGTCTGAGCCAAAACGACATGCGATTGCTCATCATCTTCCGCCTCCGATTCCGAAGCATAGCCGTCTCTACACAAAATCAAGAGTTAAATATTCGTAAAAAAGCTGTTCAAAGCACCCACCTGGTCACAAAGTCCACCATCTCGTTGCATTTATTCAGATTTGGCACACTGCCGCCTTTGAGAATCTTCTGTACCGCACGCTTCAGGCCTACAGGCACCACCTGCACAGAATAATGACGCATGTCCACCAACTTCGTCTCCGCGTTATAGGAGAACAAAACACATCTCTTGATGGTGCCAATATTGACCTGGGCCAGATTGATGGAGGGAAACATATTCTGGAAAGTGTTGGCCATCAATTTCAGATGCTTGCCATCGCCACTGAAGTTGTTCATGATCACCAAAGGAGCATGCTTGAAGTGGTCCAGATCAATCATTTGCCGCTTACTCATCGAGAGCACATCCCGAGCCAGAGTGAATTGATGTACCTGTGGTATATAATAATAGCCATGACTAAAATTCGTTTTAATTCTCTAAGCTCACCTTAAACGTCAGCGTGGGACCCCGCGGCAGACGCACCACTTTAAAGGACAACTGCGTGGAGGCCTTGTTGAAGATGGCCATGTGTGAGACATGAAAGAAACTGCTTAGGCTGACAAAGTCCTTAATGCGATTCATGCGCTTCTCTCTTAGATTAGTTGCCGTAAATGGCTCCATGATGCGTCGGAAATCAATGGTCAGATCTGTGATATACGGACAGGTGAGTCCGCGGTGTATGACAAAGGAGTGGGGCGCCTCTACAATCTCACTCGGTTCGCTGGCCTTGAAGGCGGCCGTACGCGTCTTGGGATGCACTTTCTTTTTGCCGCGTCCCATGGTGTTCACACCAAATCAATAAGTTTATAAAGAAAATAAAATACTTGAACCGCACGTGTTGCTGTTTAGTGTGACCGTTTCAGTGTGGCCACTTAGCGGTGGTGCTGAGCACTAGAAGTAGCTAGTTTGGTGGCAAAAAGCTAAAAGGGAAGTTAACAGAGCAGAACAGAACAGTTGCCGTAACCGTAATTCGTTTCGGTATTGATATCTGCCAAAATTTCATTTTGATCTTGGACCGGCCACGTCTCATTAAAGTCTATTTTCTAAAACAATTTGGGGGCCTTAAATCAAGAAAAACAAAGATTATATTTGGCATAGGGTAAGAATTATTATTAGCAGAAATGTTTAGCTTTCGGTTCTTTAGCTTGTAAGGACGCTAGAGGGAAGTCATTGACCAGTTGTGAGCAGTTAGCTTGAAAGTCTAGCACAATTTAATGAGCTTTAACGAAGACTAAGGAAAGACTAATGTCACCATTATTTAAATATTTTTAACAGTTTATAAAGTACACTTTTTTTCAAATATCTACTTATGTTTTTTTTACTTTGACCCTTGACATTTATAGGCTAATTACACTAGGAGTGCGTTATGCGTTAATAGCTAACAATCGGCTTTTTTCTCATACAAAAAAAGCTGAATGTTGGCTATTAACGCATAACGCACTCCTAGTGTAACAAAAACCCTTGTTAACTTTATATAATGATATTTTGGCTATGTTTATTATCTTTACTTTTTACTTTTATGTCATCTACTTTAGCTCTGTCATTTCCCGCTAGTGCTCCTAAAAAAAAGATCTAGAAAAGCGACATTTAACTTTTTCAAAATAGTTCTTGGAAAATGGGTTTGTTTGTCAGAAAACCACAGATTAAAAGCATCTTTGGAAACCAATCTTAGCTTGCCTCGAAATGCTCAAACTGCTGACTGAAGTTTTGTTTTTCAAATTTTATTTAAATTATATTTATTTAATCACACTTAACATAGCAAAACACAAATGATGTTGTTTCGTTTCATTTATGCATTTTTAAAGTTTTACAACTTGTTATCAGCTAGCTTGAAAATGGAACGGAAAATCGGGGTGGGGGGCGAAACCAAAAACGGAAATGTAAATTCTGCAATTTGTCGAAGAAGTTGCCTTCTGATTCTTCTGTTTTACAACTATGTATTTATGTGGCGACAAAAATTAATAATATTAATATTTTTAATATTAGCATATTATGTATATATTTATATAAATTATAGCTCTACAGCTTAAACTGAATTTGGAGTGTTCTTTTTTTTAGTATTTGCGATATTTTCTTTTTAATTTGTATTTATATAAAACTTCAGTTTAAACCGCAGTCAACTACAGCCGGATGTTGTTGCTTTTGTTGTTGTTGTTGTTGGTGGTGATTCATGACAAACTGTGGCTTGATTCTTGTTGAAAAAGATAACATAATCAAAATCTTATGCTGTAGTTTAGTTGTAATTGTTGTTGCTTTGTTTTTGTTGTTGTTGTTGATGTTTGCTGTTCTGGCTGTTGCGGGGGCTGCTGGCGCTGGCTGGTGATGCTACTGACAACACTGTTTGCGTACATCGGCTGTGACAGTCGGCTTAACATCAATGGGCTCCACATTCGACGGACGAATGACATCGCCCTCCGGCGGATCCCGGATTTGTTTCTGCGACACAATGCGATAGATCTCTGAAAGAGGTACGGGTTTAATATCTGATGTACAACACTCGTAGGGGTAAACTCACCTGTGAGTATATTTTGGAATGCCGTTTCAACGTTCGTCGAGTCCAGGGCCGATGTTTCTATGAAACTTAAGCCATTGCGCTCCGCAAACAATTTCGCCTCATCCGTGGGCACCGAGCGCAGATGCCTCAAATCGGACTTATTGCCCACCAGCATGATGACAATATTCTGATCGGCATGATCACGCAACTCCCGCAGCCATCGCTCCACATTCTCGTACGTCAGATGCTTGGCAATGTCATAGACAAGCAGAGCACCCACAGCACCGCGGTAATAGGCAGAGGTAATGGCGCGATAACGCTCCTGTCCAGCCGTATCCCAGATTTGCGCTTTAATTGTTTTGCCATCGACCTGGGAAGGTTGGAAGAAGGGAGAGATTGGTAGTTATAATAGGATAATTCAGAGCAGCGAAAAGGTAACTAGTCTAACATGTCAATTAAAATGTGATTAAAGTGTAATGTTTAAGCCACTTTCTTTTTGGCAACACTGTTTTTGGCAGCTCAGCTGTTTTCGTTTCACATGTTACTGTCAAACATGTTCAGTTTGGTCTATAATATAGCCTTGCATTGACTTACAAACGAACAACGCTTGCAGATTATTGAATTTTATCGTCAAAATTCTTGCCACTTTTTTATCGGACAATTGTGTTCAGCGACGAAGCTCATTTCTGGTTAAATGGATACGTGGAGAAGCGACATGGCCGTATTTGGTGCGAAGAGCAACCAGAAGCATTGCAAGAACTGCCAATGCATCCCGAAAAAATTCAGTTTTTTGAGTGGATTATGGGCCGGTGGCATCATTGGACCGTACGTTTTATACCCTGTTCCCATTAAAAAGAGAAAAGAGTTGCCATAGCGCTGTACACCTTGGGGCCCTTCCGGTATGTCTATATTTTCCAGACATTTTCACTCAGGGCAAAGTGGAAGAATTGGTAAAAGTGTTTAAGCAATTGGGATTTCCTCTTATATTTTGTTGCTTTGTTACTCGCAAATATTTGAGCGTTCCCATTTGAAGCGGGCGATTAATGAAGCACATATATTTCGAGCCAACTCAGGATGCATAAGTGGCATTTAGATTCTCGCAAACTTTGACGAAGCCCTATCCATTTTCCAAAAGACGCACCGGAGGAGCAAAAGGTATTCAATTACCATCTCTCAAAAGCTAGACGAGAGAATGCTCTTCGGCACCTTAAGGGAAGATTCGTTGCCTTATGCTAGGTTCTCACCGCCGTGATTTTGTCATCGACATCACGATTTATCGATTTATTCTTGCATTCTTGTGTTCTTGCATCCACTGAACTTCTGACTGGGATTTATTGACATGGTGAAAAGATAATTTGGTGCAAGTAAAATGGATTTAGATGATGGTTGTTCATTAATAGCTTTGGATAACGACAAGGCAATGTTTTTGCACTTGCTGCATATGTTGCAGAGACTACAAATCTACAAATTACATTTTCTTGAATTTTATGTTTACAGTTTTTTGCTTGTATTTTGTAACAAAGCTTCATATTTAAACTTATTTGGCAGCCTAAAATAATAATTAATCATACCTGCTTGCATAAACATGGCGATTTTCTTTGGTTTTTTTGCGCTTAAAGTTCTACAGCTGTTTATTTTTTTGTTAGTGCTGGCAGTTGTAACGATACCAGTACGATAGGCAAAATTATCGATACCCTGTCAAGTCACTAGTCGAAAAGTCACGGATGCAATACCAGTGCGATAGGCAAACTTATCGATACCCTGTCAAGTCACTAGTCGAAAAGTCACGGATGCAACCGCATCCAAAGTGGATGCAACTGGTTTGCTACCACTAGCCGCTATGATTTTTGTATGACATGACAAGAATGCAGGAATGCAAGCATGTGCTGAAGTGAGAACGGGGCATAAGATAGGGCATGGTCAATTCAATGTAAATCTTCTTATTCTTTAGCGGGTGCCTATTCCGATAGCCTTCGATAAAAATTGGCTAAGGCTGCCATGCTTTTGGGGGAAAAACGATCTGGCAGCATCGACTTTGTTCGGTTGCAGCATGATACAACAAGAGAGGTAAAGTGACATCAGTGTGAGTTTCTTTGCAAAGTTCCTTCACGTTCTGTGCTGCGTGTACTTTTGTAGCGTAAGCTTTTGGTAAAAGCACGCATCACACTGACACCGCCCCACCTGTATTGTCGAATCATGAATATAGGTAGGGATCTCGCTGTGTGCACTCTCAGCAAAGTACTTGCCCCCTTGTTTCAATCAACATGAAAAAAGGGTCGTTCCGTCAACTGCTTGTAATTTGCTTTCACGAAATCAAAATCGAAAGCAAATCACTTTCAGGAATACCACTAAGGTGGTATTGGCGCAGCCAACTTAACGTTGTGTCAGTGTTGCCAGATCTATGTTTTTTCAAATGCACGCTGGTGGTGTGAATTTACAAAATCTGCATAAACAGTCACAAAATTGATTTTGCATATTTGCATATAACAAAAGTTATTTTCGTATCATGATTGTGACTCTTTACTTGATTTATGATTTTAAATGATTTATGACTTTTTATTTCTTAAACTTGTTTATTCCATGACACAGCCATGTGCTTTTCATTCCATTTGAGTAGCTCCCTCCAATTTCATTTTCACTCACCTCTATGCTGCGCGTTGCAAACTCGACGCCAATTGTCGACTTGGATTCCAAATTGAATTCATTTCGCGTGAAACGTGAAAGCAAATTACTTTTGCCAACGCCCGAGTCACCGATAAGGACAACTGTAAAAAGGATTAGGAAAGCATTAGCGACAACAATAAACAATATAATCAGAATTGGTTAGACCCCTTAAACCCCACCGTGCTTTTGCACACTTCAAGTTGCATAATATAAATGTGATTTCATGTCTTGTACACTTATTTTATGGTCAAACTGGGAAGTCGCTGTGTAGGTCATGTCCTCTATACTTATGCATATACACACACACACACACACACACACATGCATTGACTCTCATTCTGTTTTCCTTCGAAAGCCTCAAGGTCAGCAAATACATAAAAAAGATTATTGCTGCGCTATGTTTTGGGGGGATTTAAGGCCAATAAAAACAAATATTTTATGGATTGTGGGGGGGAAATTTGGCGCAAGGTTTCCTTGAGGTGAAGAATTTAATACGAAAGAAGGCATAAACAATGTATGGGAAAGATTAATTCCAAACAGTGGGATGAAATATGACTTTTAATGTAGTTGGGGTTTTGCTGAAATTTGACTAAATGATTAAATGCAATAGTTGTGCCTCAAAAAAATAAAAATCTGAAAAATTATTTGTGTTTCGTAACGTGAAATTGCCATCAAAGCCGTAAAAGTTAAAGTTCGTCGAAATCCACTGCGCAAGCAGAAAATCATGTCTCGTGAGATGAATTTGAAAGTTGAAACGTAACTTGGGACCGGCTACTTGCTCACAACAGCGTTAAAACAAAAACGCAAGACTAAATCGAAAGCATTGCGTTGCCAGTGCGCGAACATTGCCCGCAGAGGAATTCTGTTTAATGACGAGATTATTTTGAACAAAGAGAAATCGTTCAACAAACAGATCGTGTCATCAAAACAAGCGACCGAACTCATGCCAAGGGTTCACCATCCGGATTTTGTGATGGTTTGATGGGAATCGCCTAAGATCCATTCATGTGAAAAAAAGAGTCGAGTTTACGTGTGAAACCCCTTAATGCTACATTATATGCAATCAAGCCGTGGCAAGAACTACTCAAACATGGCTAAAAAAAAGACTTCTACGGATGTTTGTTCTGCTGATAGCCCAGACCTGAATCCATTGAACTACAAGCTGCGGAGGACGTTATTGAGAAGGTGCGGATTTTAGGAACTGGGGAAAGAACAAAGATATTATGCGATCGGCCTGCTCAACTACCATTATTGAAAAAATTCGTCTCTACTAGAATTTCGGGATAGAAGATAATTTGGGTTGGGATCGAACAAAGTCATACAAAGCACTTTGGTCAGAATGCCCAAAATATTGGAATAAAGTCCGATTATTCAGGTTCTTTTACCTCTAAATCGTTCTTAATTTTTATCAGGGATGCAAGCCAGACGCAGTTTGGTTCAGTGGTTCATACTGCTTTTGAACCGCCGGTTCGGCTTATTACATAGTTTTTGGAGCTAACTCAACAGCGGTTTCTATCCAATTTAGTGGTTCACTCTTATACATTTTATGGTGGTCTGCTTCTGTAATCGAACTTTTAAATCTTCTGATTTCTAAAGTCAATATATTCATATACTTTCCAAATTGAATCTTTATCAGCCTACTTCTTAATTCCACTTCGACAAAAATACTTCGAAGGTAGAATTGATTCAAGTTCTGTTAAACGAACGAATTTTGCGGTTTCAAACGTTAGTGAAATGAAAAGTAAATGGAAAATTCTGCAATAAAGAATTATTCTTTGGACAATTTTAGATATTTTAGTTTCTTGAAAGCTTCGTCTGTAATGTTAAATTATTTCAAAATAATTAATTTGTTAAACACCTCCAATTTTTTAAAGGCTAGCAAAAACGAAAAATAAAAAGTGCAAAATTCGTATTTAGAATTCTACATCACGAAATCTCCGACCAATTCGATAGGTTTTTGTTAGTCGATAGTTGTGTATTGTTGGACACAGGGTTGCCAGACCGTTGGAAACATGATAATTATTTTTTAAACATAATACACAGATTTGACTTGGATTTGGTTTATTGGTTTGAAATGAGGATTTATTTTATGTATTATCTGTGCACAATCTGCCTTCGATATCTTAATTATAGGGCTTTATAATCGGGCACTGTACATTTTGTAGGGTTTCTCTCCGAGAAAACACTTTTGTTATATTCTAAGACAATTTTTATTTGATTTTTGTATACTCTTCGTCAATTCTGCTTAAAGTTTGAAAATTTTTATTTATAAATCGAAAAAGTATTTTGAAGTCAAAGCACTGCTGTGATAAATTATATTCTGCACCCCTTAACCAAATTTGCATACTTAGACCGTCCAACTGATGCGACTTTAGTTAACATTTTATCTCTTTTCTGAGTAAGTTTTAGCTAATCTTGGGCCATAAAATATTATCTTTTTGTTGAAAGTACGTCTTTCCCGAAATGCTATACCTTAAGCTCTCTTCCCAAAGAATCTTGCCCTTGATCAGTGCTTCGATCTAGATGTCCAGCATATTCAACTAATCTTGAAGTAACAATATTTACATTAATTGTTATCTTTCCCAAACGAAAGAGTCTCTGTCACGCCTGCTAGTTTCTAGTTTTGACACCTTTTTTTTTGGAATTTGTTTATCAAGCATACAATGACAATATTTGCGAAAAACAAAACCAACAACTCATCAAACATATTTACGCTCTCTCCATTTAGCCCTGAGTACAACTCGGTTACAGTTATCAGCGAATTGCTGATGAGTAAAGAGAAAGAGAGAGCGAGAGCAAATGAGTCATTATTACATGGATAAAGCTTAAACGATCTTTAAGTAAGAGAAATGCTCCTCCAATTAACACAAACTGTTGATACGGAAGTGGTGAGAATCTAATTAAGCAATACTGGGTCAATTGGAACTCATTTAAGAACTAATTGATATAATTCTAATAAGTTAAGCCATAGGTGAGCTGATTATAAAAGCTTATCGGGATTTGTTGTTGTTTTTTTTTTTTGGAAGTGACTCACACAGCTAATATTTGATAAATTTGAATACATATGTACATGCATATCGACAAATGACGAATGAACCAAAGAATTTTGATGAATTTTTCAGCAGTTTCGCTTCCCTTCTTAATCTCAGATATCGCCAGCTGAAACTCAGCTGGCTGGCGGCTGGTTAAGACTCTCGTCTGAGCGTATGTATGTATGTAAATTGAATTTATGACGACGCAATAGCTGGAGCAACAAATGGAGAACAAAGCAAATACAGAGAATGGATGACCCCAAAGCAGCAGCAACATAAACAGTGAAACGAGTGGGAAATTGGAAGTGAAACCAACTGATCTCAGGCCACTGTGCGTAAGTGACAATCAGCAGCGACTTGAACATCCGCTGAGAGTGACTTTTATGTAAAGTTTACCAACTTTCAGTGCGAGCACATGCAAAAGAAATTCAAGTAAAAAATCTATTAAATGCTGCCAATGGCAACAAATGTTCGCTTGTTTGTATGTATATTAATAACTGAAAATCTAATCAAAGTAACAGGGCAGAAGGGGCGAGGAGGCGTACGGGGATTGGCATTTACTATTATGTATTACTCTCCTCCACACGGCACAAAAGAGTATTTGTGAGCTTTTATCAAGATTATTTATTACGATTGCAACGTGGCGAGAGTTGCGGGAACGGGAATCATACAGTTAGGAGGGCGAACAAGCGAGCGAGTAAGAGAGAGAGTGAATGAGCAAAGGGCATGCAAGTGCAACAACAACAACATCCGTGACAGGGGGGCGTACTTCTTTCTTCTGAAAATATTTTTTAAATCAAATACACACACAGTGCATGTTTTGTTATGCTGCCAATTAATTTCAATTAGTGACTGCGTCATTGTCCGTCCTCCCTCCTCTTCTGCCGTCCAACAGCCACCGGCTCTGCTCTGGCCAGCTCATAATTACCTTTGAACAAATAATCGTATTCGTCTTCTCTTGCACCCATTTTGTTAAATTTTCTTTCTTTTAAGTGATTTTCTTTATTATTCGGTTGCTCCTGTTCCAAATTGATGTGCGAGTTGAGTGTAAAATCCAATAATCCTTGCGCGCCGCTGTTTTCTTTATGCGTTGCACACACTTTTCTTACACTTTTTTTATGTGTAGTTGTATTTGTAAAAAGAAAGAGAAAAATTTTTTGAAATCAATTTTTGATGATTAAATTTGAGTATTTGCAGTCGGAATTTGTTTGCCAACGAAGGAGCGGCTTAAGTGGCCTCAATTAGAGTGTACGTTAATGAGTTTTAACAACTTTTTACTGCATTTATTTATAATTTTCTGCACTTCAACTCACTTAGACTTAGTCACTGTCACACTCCTCTTTTTCTTCTCGCTAAAGTGTGGCAAGGCTGCCACACTTATCGATGAGTTGGATATCGATAATAATGTTAGCTAAAATTAAAGCTGAAAAAGACGCTAAATTTAAAAAACAAAGTATAAAACTGCTTTTATTGCACTATATAAAATACTTTTTCTAATAATTAATACTTATTGTTGATCTCATAAATTGCATTGGAAAAAACTTTGTTCTTATATGATTAATGTTTAAATACGTGCACGTTGTAAGGCCACAGCTGGATAGATTAACAAAAGTCCACCTGCTATATAGGTGATGCGGGAGCCCACACACCAAAAAGCTATAATAAAACAAAATTAGTAAGGGCAACAATAGTTTGTATTAGTTTTTTCTTACCTATGGACCCCACAACAGGACCCAAGGCTCGAGCCAAAGCGCCCAACGAACGGAATATGCCCAATACTGAACCCTTTTGATCATCGTTACCATATTTGGATACCAAAGTGGTTAGACATGTAACCGCAAAAGCAGTTGAGATGGCAAACAGTATCATGCCAGCATAAAGCAGGCGACTGCCCTCGGCTAGGCCCACCAAAACAAAGGCTGGCACAATTAGATAAAGACTAAAAACGGCATAGCTCTTGATCTTGGCCTCGGGCAGACGACGAACCACAGATCCCTGTAACAGAGTCATAACTACACCTGGAAAAGTTACGAAAGTCAGTATAATGATTTGGGTAAACGAAAGGAAACCGCTTCTTACCTGTGGTTAAAAACATTTTCGCCTGATCCATGGAGGTATAACCAAATTTGTGATACATCAGAAAGGTGACTGTAAATTCCAAGCCAGAGTAAAGGAATAGATATAAAAAGTAAATCAATCCTATGGTACGCAACGCTTCAATATCCTTTTTGGGCACATTTTTAATGGCCGCAAATCTGTAAATAAGGGAAAACGAGAAACAGGTCAAACATAGAAATCTTAGTAATTTGGAAATGTGACTTTTGTAGCGAAAACTATAGCAAATTATTATGAAATTCAATTGGGAAATTCCCTATATAGAAAGATTATTTTAATAGAAACCCCTTCCGACTATTTTTAATCATAAATCACGTCTGCTGATAAGAGACTATCAAATAAACGTGTCTAAGATAGCTACCTGGTCGTTGTATCGTATATACACATATATATTTTCATATGTTAGCTAGGGCATAGGAAAGCAGACCAGTCAAGCGGGTTATTTGGTCAACAATTAGTGGGCTTAGTCACGAGATATGTTAATTAAATCCAACCTGAATATGGAGGAGACATTTAACAATTGCCAAGCATATGACAATGCCGATGAGATCTCCTTGATGCGCTTCTCCTAAAAATTAAAGCAAAGTTAATTATTATCGAATTCAGCTTATAATCTTCTCACCTACCTTGGGCAAAGTCTCCCTCAGGCAGCAGACAAGCACTAGCAAATCACCCAGAGCCAGTCCCAGGGCCAGCAGGGAAGGCAACACAAACCAGGCTCCACCACTTTCAGTTTTATTCGAGAATATGGCAAACATGGCTCCAATCATTGGTCCCACAATAAATCCCAGCGAAAAGGCTACACCCACCAGGGCCATGCCGCGACCCCTGGTCTTCACACTGGACACATCCGTAATGACGGACATGCACAGGGATATGTTACCCTTGCTGATGCCACCCACAAAACGGGCCAACACAAAGAGAGCAAAATTGCTGGACAAGGCCCAGATGAGATAGGACAGAGCAATACCAGTCTGCAAAATGAAAGACGAAAAGTTGCTTTGGATAAGTTGACCCAGTTAGGACTACCCATTACTTACAGCGCACACCAGCAGCACCGGTTTCCTGCCATAGTAGTCCGAGAGTCCCCCCACTATGGGACTGGCCAAAAATTGCAAGAAACTAAACATGGAGCCCAGAAATCCGCCAAAAAGCACAGATATATAACGTTCTGGTGCACCCAGCAGCTGCTGGAACCAGCGCACTCTCACCGTGAGAATCGCATACAAACCGGAACTGTCGTGGAGTCGATAATATTCGAGCAGAGAAGGTAGCAGTGGTAAAATTATGGTAAAGGCCAGTAAATCAAACAGTAGGGATAGGAATATGATGTAGATCATGGGATCACTTTTCTCCTTAGCCACCATCGCAGCGGCTTCCTTTTCACTGTTGTTGTTTACATTGTTGTTGTTACTGAGGCGCTCTTTCACTTCCGTTGTTGTTGTTGTACCAGTGCGATTTCGTAGAGCGGCCATGGCTCTTTGGGAGGTCTTGGTATTAATCGGGCCAATAATTGCATGCGTGTACAAACTTGGCTCTTACTTTCATATAACTGAAGTTGTTCACACCACCGCCACCCAATTACTTGGCCAAAACAAACGAGAGCGCAAGTTAAAGACGGCTGAACAGAAGTGAAAGTTGAATTAGGGATGACAAATAAGAGCGATAACAATAATTGTTTCGATTACCGTTAAATTGCGATTTAGCGGCAAACATCATGGCCCAAGTGGCAGATTCTAATTTTCAAATAAATTCTTCGCAACTCAGCTGAAAAGTGAAAAGATTCTTAGAATAAATAATTTTTTTATAAATAGATTTTCTGTTTCAGATCTGGACTAATATGGTTTTTTAGTTTCTAATTTAAAATAAAATGAAAAGTATAAAAACAACTTCTTTTAATTAAAAACAGCTGTTGAGAAAAACAGTTAATTTAATCACTTTGAACCATATCGTTTCGTCCACTGTGCACTCGAGCCGCATCTATAAGGGCAAAATTTCTAAACTGGTCATACTAAACAACAACTCGATCGAAAAGGGTCATACCGAACAGATACATAAATAACCGATAGCCGTTGAAAGTTGAAGAAAATGGAACAATTCTCGTTTGTTTTTGGCGCAATTGCTGATTTATGTGCAGCCAACCCCAGATTGAATGCCTTGCTGCAGGAGTACGAGAAGGCACTCAAGGAAAACAAGCATCTGCGTGAATATCGTGATCGTAAGTACCTCCTACACAACCTCTTTCCAATGCTCTGTCTTTGAATAACTGTACATTTGCCGCAGACCTGCAACCGCATCTGGAGGGCTTGAGAGTTGATCAAGAGCTACTTCGCCAGGCTGTAAACACCATGACTGAGAAGAGTTCAGCGGTCGCCGAGGCTGGGGAAATTGCCAACTCTGCCTTTATCGAGATGCTACAATTGGAGCATATGTTGTCCGACAAAAAATTCCAGAATATTATCAAATTTACGGTGTTGTGCAAGCAGACCGAAGTACAGGACAAACTCAAGAGTTTGGATGAAGACCAAAAAATTGAGGCTGAACACTTGGCCGCTTTGGAGGAACGAGACATAGGTGAGTTAGTAGAGAAATGGCAGGGCGGTTGCATTTAACGTTTGGTATTTTACAGTTCGAGAATTACGTTTGGGACAGCGCCAGTTGCAGGCAGCCAAACAGGAGCTGGACAACATTCAGCAGGAGAAACAGCAGGTGGAGCAGCAGTGGCAGATGAAGCTTAAGCGTGCCACTACACAACGTGATCGAAAGATAGTGTCCTTGGCACAAATAAGCAAGCAAATTGCCGAACTGCAGACTGAATTGCAGCGGCTGCAGCATCCGGGTCCAAGGCAGCCAGTGCAGCTGCAGCAGGCGAATGCCTCTTATCAATTTCCCCTTCAGGTGACTCCACCGACCGCAATGCCGCATATGCCCATGTTTCAATCGGCTCTGGATTTCTTGTCGAATTTTGAAACCAAGAAAACCACGGGTGCCACCGCCAAACG
The DNA here is from genome assembly GCA_035044985.1 of Lordiphosa fenestrarum. Lineage (NCBI taxonomy): Eukaryota > Metazoa > Arthropoda > Insecta > Diptera > Drosophilidae > Lordiphosa > Lordiphosa fenestrarum. Next base: position 15,546 of record JAWNNO010001512.1, on the reverse strand, counting down.
TTCGATTTTAACAAATCGCTCTCAGGAAGAATCGGGAATTTGCTCCAGTCCAACTAAGCAAGTGCATTTTGATCCCAATGTGCAGCTTCATCATTATGAAGAGACGGATAACGACGATGATAATGGTTTAGATAATATGGCTCATTTGGTGGACAGTATGGATGCCTCCGTGATGGACTTTAAGCAGCTGCTTACCTTAAATCCCTTGGTGCAGAGCTCCACCTCTGTTACTCAGAATATAGTTAGTTCAAGGGAATGCGAATTCGAATCCGAATCCGTCGTAGCTAATGAAAGCTGCAAGAAGAAAGCAAACAACCATTCGACACCAATGGAGACTACCATTTTGGATGAGCCAGAGGTAGCCAGTTCTGTCTATTCAAATGACTCAAATGAAACGGAAGACACCTTTACGCCGGAAATCAACAATCAAACATTGATCTTTTCTGAGCCCAGCGATGATTTCCTTATCAATTTCGGCCAGGAGCAGCCTAACCAGGAATACGAATTATAAACCAAATTCAGTCAGTAATTTGTATTATTTTATAAAAGCCACTGAAATGGTCATTTAAGTTTTCTTTATTATATTTTAATCAATAATTACCGGAAATCAAACATTGATCTTTTCTGAGCCCAGCAATGATTTCCTTTTCAATTTCGGCCAGGAGCAGCCTAACCAGGAATACGAATTATAAACCAAATTCAGTCAGTAATTTGTATTATTTTATAAAAAGCCACTGAAATGGTCATTTAAGTTTTCTTTATTATATTTTAATCAATAAACTTTAATTCAATCAAGTTTCTCTTTCAGTTGGTTGATTCATTCTAAGGATTCAATTTTCAGGTGCCCCAAGTTCAGAATATTTTGTGGGTTATCATATGTAGATTCAATTTTTAGAATTACATTCATGCATTTAACAAGTTTTATTTGTACTAATTGATTGAAACTATTTTTTTTATTTAACTTTATCCAACAATTATGTAATTAAACTCTCTCGATTTTGAATTTATTTTGGTTTCCTCTAAAAATCTCATATTGAGATTTATTTCCTAATCTAGCTCGAAAATAGCTAAACGGCCAGCACTAAGAAGAAGAAATGGTCTTATTTAGTTTTTGCGTTTGGAAACTAGAAAAAATATAACTTTTTTACAGCCAAACCATGTCCAAGGTGACTGTGCAGGACATAGAAGCCGTAGATGACTACTGGGGTCCCACATTTCGCTCCATACTCGAAGGTAACTATTAGCAGCTGCTCCTCTCCACAATTTTCATTATTTACGCCCCCACCCACTCAATCTGCGCCAGGCAACAACACCAAGTCCATTGGCGAACAACTGGAACAGCGCATACGCAGCCATGACAAAGAAATCGAACGCATTTGCAATCTGTATTATCAGGGATTTATTGACTCCATTCAGGAGTTGCTGCAGGTTCGCACACAGGCCAAGCAGCTGCATGATGAGGTGCACTCCCTGGACTCCACGCTGCGTCAGATGAGTTCTACGGTCATACAGCAAGGCAACGATTTGGTAAGGGCAAGACAGATCGAATCCAATTTGGCCAGTGCCATTGAGGCACTGAAATCTTGTCTGCCCGCCTTGGAATGCTACATAAAGTTCACCCAACATGCGAAGCACAAGCAATACTATCAGGCCTTGAGAACCCTGGAGACTTTGGAGACGGAACATTTGCTGCGCTTGAAACAGCACAATTATCGCTTTGCCACCCAGATGCAAATCCAAATCCCGGTCATTAAGGAGAACATACGTCGTTCGGCTGCCTTGGATTTCCGTGAATTTCTGGAGAACATTAGAAAATTTTCACCGCGCATAGGTGAATTGGCCATTACACATACAAAGCAATTGCAGAAGAGGGACATCAATGCCATCATTCAGGAGCACGTGCAGCAGCAGAGGGGAGGAGCAGCAGCGGGTGCAGGAGATGAAGATGGTGGCAATGTGAGTGCTCAGGATTTGATAGACTTCTCTCCCATCTATCGGTGCCTGCACATCTATATGGTGTTGGGTCAACGGGAGTACTTTGAGAAGGACTATCGCCAACAGCGACGGGATCAGGCCAAATTAGTGCTACAACCTCCAACAAATATGCATGATAATCTGGAGGCATATAAGACATATATTTGTGCCATAGTTGGCTTCTTTGTGGTGGAGGATCATGTCAAGAATACAGCCGGGGAGGTGGTGACCTCCAGTTATCTGGAGGATTTGTGGTCCAACTCGCTGACCAAGTTTGTCAATGAGATAAGCATGAGTTCCTCCTCCTGCACGGATCCAAACATCTTGCTAAGGATTAAAAATCTCATCATGTTGTCCATTAATACCTTTAAGTGTTATGGTTACACGGTGAACATACTCTGGGAACTGCTACACAACATGCGGGATCATTACAATGAGGTAAGTCTTCCTAAAGGAACACAAATAAGCATTGAGTAATCGTTCGCATATGTTTCCAGGTGCTGCTGCAACGCTGGGTACATGTCTTCCGAGATATACTGGACAAGGAACAATTCCTGCCCATGATTGTCCAAAGTCCCGAGGAATACGAGAGCATCATTGAGCGTTTTCCGTTTCACTCGGAACAACTGGAATCGGCGCCGTTTCCCAAGAAGTTCCCCTTTTCCCGCATGGTTCCCGAGGTCTATCATCAGGCCAAGGAGTTTATGTATGCCTGCATGAAATTTGCCGAGGAGTTGACCCTCTCACCGAACGAAGTGGCTGCCATGGTACGTAAGGCGGCCAATTTGCTGTTGACTCGCAGCTTTAGTGGCTGCCTCTCGGTGGTATTCCGACAGCCCAGCATAACGCTGCCCCAGCTCATACAGATAATCATCGACACCCAATATCTGGACAAGGCGGGACCATTTCTGGATGAGTTTGTTTGCCACATGACCAATACAGAGCGTAGCATCTCACAGACACCCTCCGCCATGTTCCATGTGGCACGCCAGGATGCCGAGAAGCAGGTGGGCCTAAGGATTTGTTCAAAAATTGATGAATTCTTCGAACTAAGCGCCTATGACTGGTTGCTAGTGGAGCCACCGGGCATAGCTTCTGCTTTCATAACCGATATGATTTCGTATCTGAAAAGCACCTTTGATAACTTCTCCTTCAAGTTGCCGCACATAGCCCAGGCGGCTTGTCGCCGCACCTGCGAGCATATAGCCGAAAAGATCTATTCGATTATGTACGATGAGGATGTGAAGCAAATCTCTACGGGGGCACTTACCCAAATCAATTTGGATCTAATGCAATGTGAATTCTTTGCGGCCTCTGAACCCGTGGCGGGTCTCAAGGAAGGAGAATTGAGTAAATATTTCTTGCGCAATCGTCAGTTGTTGGATTTGCTTATACTGGAGGAGTGGAGCACATATTTCCATGATTATGGCAAACAGGAGAATCGCTATCATTTGGTGCAGCCGCAGTCGATAATTGTGATATTGGAAAAGATACGCGAAGCGGATAAGAAACCAATTTTCTCGCTGGTGCGAAAAAATGATAAGAAAAAATTGCTGGAGACGGTGCTGAAGCAACTGAAGCATATAGCCGAGAGGCAGAATTAAATAAAGTATTTCCTTCCAATGGGAAAATGAGACATTCGATATCTTAAGTTGAAGACAAAAGCGTTTGAATTTCAAATACCAAAACGCCAGATAATTGTAATCCACTTAGACCAGGGATCGGCAATTTAAGCAGAAAAGTTGCCACTGGCAACAGAGAACAAAGAAGAGAGCTTTCGAAAACGGAAAACAGGAAGCTTGAAAGCTCGTTGTTTGATAGCATTTCTCTAATAAGGCCTCTGACTTAGACATAGAACCCCATAAATTGCTTTCATATTCGACAACAAGAAATTGTTAAAAAATAATGTTAAACTTCCGGCGTGCCTTCCCATACAAAGTAGTTGCACCAAGAAGAGTTTGAAATCATTTGGAAATGTGCAATAAATTGCTGGCTAAAGTACTCTCTTGGTCATTATTTAAACATTATAAAGAATTTGATTTAATCTTTCAAAATTAAGACCTTGCTTCAGAAGAAGAACGCTGAACGAATCCAGAGTAATGTAAGAACCAGGGAAGTGGCTTTTTAGGAACTGCCGTCTCATGGCTTCTTCAGATATGTCTTCTTTGTTTTCCCTTAGCATGGTGAAGGATATTTTTCGAGCTAAATCATGTAATTATAATAACGTTATACAGATGCTATAGACGCAAAGAAGGAAGCTTAACCAACACCTTGTATATAAAAACTAGCTGAAACCCATCGTCTATTCACCAGTTTACATTTGCCATATGTCAAATCTTATATGATAATTCATCTAGTTGTGCCGCTAAAATTCGTTGATGATATAAAATAGAAGGCTGCAGTATTTACAACATTATTTGTTTTGTGCTACGGAGCTTAAATGAAAAGTGCAGATGATATCCCAACTCGGAACTCCATCAGTGTCCAATGTCCATTTGGCAGATCATCCGTAAAGTCTAAATGATCTAGCCGTTTTCCTACAAAAAGCTAGACTTTTCTATCGATATGCTATCGAATTCAAAAAGATCACCAATAGTAACAGTTGTTGGCCTGTGGCGTTGCCATCTTAGCTGAGTGGGAGAAGTTTATAGACCCCTTGGGTTGCGCAAAATGTTTTTTCTATGTTTTAGAATGTTCAAATGTGCAGCCAAAAACTGGCTGCAGCCTGAAAAGACAACCCTAAGAACTTGCGGATTGACATGTGAACTGGATTACGAATAGAACGGGGCGCGTGAGCGAATTTTCTGACACGGTCATGAACCAAATCGGGAGAAACTGTTGTTGAGAAACCCCAATAGACTTAACCGCTGGTTATCTCGAGCAACAAATTGAGCAATGGTGAGCCAAATGGAACTGTTGAGAGACTGAGCCTAAGCAGAGCAGTTACATTAACATACGAAAACCAATTTATAGTTAAAATGATTTTGTACAGTATATCCACTAAATTCTGGTATTGCTTTTGGACCTCACTAGAGATGAACCTGTGATAAAGTCACTGGTTTTACCAAATATCGCAGGCATTCAAATGTTCACTGTGAAAAAGTATTAAATAGAAACTAGTATTCTTTGAGTTCACTTAAGAAAGACGGCTGAAACTTGGTAGTTTTTGAAAATTAACTAGTTGCTTTTTGATTTTCATTCAATTTTTAGTCTTGCAACTGTTCGGTGTGTTTTAGTTGAGTTAAAAATTATACTTGAACAAATCTGGTTGTTTATACATTTAAATTTTGTGCTTAGATTTGAATTGGCTCGGACGAGTTCTAGGTGCAATTATATGGAAATGTTGTCCTCCTCCAGTGAACACAGTTCAACCAACGATGATGAGACTGATATTGAAAATACACCTAACACGTATCCCAAGATTATTCCATCGAATATAGCAGTGAGGACCGAGTTTAGTCTGTGTCACATTATACCCGGCATTGGCTTTCGTAGTCAAATAATAAAGCTCTGCAATCGATGGGATGTACATGGCTATATACGATTTGCGAGTCATGGGAGGCGAGCTTATGGCGCCATGGAAGGCACGATTCCAAATATAACTAAGGTCAAGATTTACATTTACACTGAATGCATACCAACACCACTTTCGATACAATCCAAGTTTACCGCATTTCGAATTGTTGAAAATATGATTATGAAGCCATTTCATAGGGTTTACACTAAGCCGAAGTCAACAGAAACACTCAAAGATGATGTCGAAATTTAATGTTACGGTTCAATAAAAAAAATTCTTTAAATCTATTCCGAAACAGTTTGAGTTGGTCTATAATTGGTTATTTAAACAACCCAGCCAAAAATGTTCTTTGATCAGCTCAATTAAGGAAAGCGAAACTAACTATAACTACCTATATAATCTCGCTGATAACGGCATCAATAGAAACCCAAGCGACGCCGGATATATCCCTTTAAACCTTAAGTTAAAATCGGTGGACCTAAAAAATATTTCACTTCAAAGGTTAACTGATATGAATTTCAAAGATCCACGAATCCTAGATCGTCCTTACGAAAACAATTCCTAAAAACCTTTCCAAAATTCCTGAAATTCAGCTAGTCAATCTTCTCTCGTAAAGTAGCTTTTTATATATTTTTTTAACTATTCTGATCTAGCACAATTTTGTTTTTTAGAAATGATTAAAATGTAGATAAATGAGAAACTGCGCAACCAATTGAGTTTACCACATTCACAAAATTGGCGGGAAAAGTGATCAGCTGTTGAGTTATCGACATAATGTAGGGTTACCAACACTTTTAATATAAAAAAGGAATGTTGCTGAACTGCATCAAACTCGTGTTTGACAATTTTATAATCCACACTGGAAAATAATTGTATTAATTCGGTATGATGCAGATCTGCATCACCACCATGTAGCTAGTATCCCGAACCTGAAACGGATACCAATTTGACAAAAACCGCGATATGGGCTAATCCTGCGTTGCGGACGTTACATTTGTACGCAAATTTGCTTGTTAAAACAGGCACATCTGGCGTTCCCATTGGTTAATTTTAATGAAATTTTTTGTAAAATGCAGTTCTTTGGGAGTTCTTTAAAACTTATTTTAAAATAAAAGGTTAACTGTTTTTGTTTCGTTGCGGACGTTACAAAAAATGGAAGTCGACCTTGAGGTTTATGTGCATATGCACATTTTTTAGCGAATGTTGCATAATAAACCAAAAAAGTCCAAATACAAAAAATTAAGTGGAGTATATGACCATTTCAATCCACCCTTCAAATGAATGCTAAGTAGTCCCGTTAAAAAAAATCTTAATTTTTGTCTGTTGCGGACGTTACGTTGCGGACGTTACACTTTTTCCATCAAGCCAAATTGTGTGATTAAAGAATATTCATGCATCTAAAAATCCTTTTAACCTTGTAATTATTATTTTATCTATTTATATAATAATCTCGTATCACATGTTTGTTAAAAAACTCATACGAAACGGCTTCACCGAACTTAATAAAATTTTTGTATTAATTTGGCAGGTGTAGAACAGGTTTTTAATTATATTTCGTTAAGTTAGGTAATTTGCGTGTCCCTCTGCAGAACATTTATTTGAATTGACGACGCAGCAGGCTGCTCATAAGTGTCACTTTGTGCTTTATTATTGTGAAAATTTGGTAAATTACTAAAATATCGGAATATCGTTTTTGATCAATCGTTTCAATTTGGCCTTTCCGTGTGCGTGTGTGTGTTATAGAAAACAATGCCAGCATGGACGTACCATCGAATTTTGCAAGGGGCAGGGGGAGGGGGTGTGGTTGAGAGGGGTCGTTTGGTAACTAATTACAAATTCTTAATTTTCATAAACTATTTTAGGTTTGAGACGAATTTTAAGTTCATCTCAAAATAAGTTGCGCTCGTCTGACCCCCCTTAGGGTACGGCCTTGTTCGCTTGCAATTTGTTCATGGAAGCTCAAAGCTGATATTTCTTAAACTAGATGCAGCTTAAAAACGGTTAATTACATGAGCAAGCAAAAGTGAACCCAGCATTGCATATTGGGGGATCGCAGGTTAAGAATTTTGTTTGAGGTTAAGTTTATCGAATTCTCAGCAACATAGAGCATTTTAAGGCCCAGATTCAGATTCAGCACCTCATAATATTAAAATAGATTTTTTGAATATTTTCATGCCGTTGCGGACGTTAAACACTTTGCCATTAATATTTTTCAAAAAAAAGTGTAATCAACGTATTTTTTATTTTTCATTAGATTAAAGTGCATAAAAAACTGTGTTTTTAAAACTAGTTTGGAAAACAAAATTATTGAAATTCATTCTGTTAAACTTAAAAACCCCTATTTTCCGTTGCGGACGTTACACACAATGTACCCATTTTTAATTCAAATTTATAATGGATATTAGATATCTTACAAATATGATGTTTATCTTAAATAAAAGAAAATTAACCAAATTTTAAGTTTTGCTAAGCGCTAAATACTGAAACGAGTGTTTTTCTCACTTTTTTGACCAATAGAAATACCCTTTTTTTACAAGAATAAATGCAAGCATGAGGTAGGTGTGGGTAAAACTACATCAAGAGCAAACCATCCACCGTAAAACCATATTGCTTATATATTTTGAAGCTAGAATTTGTGTCCTATTTTTCCACAAACAAGCATTTGGAATTTGGGCAACTTTAATTTTCTGCCCTTGATTTAAATATTTTCGGATTAGCCCATATGGAACCAAACGCCTGGCGTAGTTTAAGTGGAGGGTTCGGAACCCTCGAAACGCCTCACAGTGGCTCCTTTTCCCTAAACTCGTTGCAAAAATCAAATTTCGAGTTGTTGAATTTTGAAAACCATATATGCGTTTTAATTAGGAATTGACCAAGCTATTAGTAGTAGTATTCTTTATGTTTTTGTTTTCAGTTTAGATTGATATAAGAACATAAATAATATTAAAAAAAAACTAAAAATAAAGTAAATCTGGTTAACATCGACTTGGTTTTGAACCGTCAGTCGATCACCTTACACTTATCCAGTACTAGTTCGGCTAATACACCTGGCTGCCCGGGTCGTCCCCAGATACCAGATCGTTCACCTCGTAGTGTGGAAAAGTGGTTTGGTGTTACAAATAAAAAGTGGTATCAGCTCTCTTTTGATTCCATAAGTGCAATAATTAACAAGTTTTATACACGCACAGCTTCTGGAAGATATTATCTGGATAATGCTAGAAGTCTTCGTTTACTATGTTTCTCCGGTACCGTAATGCTTGCCTCAGGAAGGTTATTAGTGTTTGCCAATTTTTGCCGTTTAAAATTTCGTAACATTGTTCTGGATTTAAGTGGGGTGTTTCTCAATGTATTTCACGGAATTCTCGGAGTATAGGACAAACTTCGAGAAAATGGATTAGATCCTTCGGCACGCCCATGTTACAAAGGACACAGATTATGCTCGTGACCAAGCTATTTAATAACGTAAAGGAAAGAATTTTACATTTTTCAACTTTTGAAAAGATGGAAAAAAATTTACTTAAATGCTTATCTTTCAAAAACCAATTAAGCAACAGATCTCATTTTTTTCCCCCGAGTAAAATGGTTACCCTTGCAAAGGGTATTATAATTTTGCCCAGAAGTTTGCAACGCATAGAAATATTCATTTCCGACCCCATAAACTATATATATTCTTGATCAGGGTGACGAGCTGAGTCGATTGAGCTTTGTCCGTCCGTCTGTTTCTACGCGAACTAGTCTCTCAGTTTTAAAGCTATCGAGCTGAAATTTTGCACAGAGTCTTCTTTTTGCTGCACACTACTAATATGTCGGAACCGACCGGATCGGATGACTATATCTCATAGCTCCCGTAGGAACAATCGGTCGGAAAACTAGTTTTAGTATGAAAAACTTTTTTCTTTTAAATGGAAACGACTCCAAACTTTGTAGTCGTAGGTTTTATATGTTTTTTTATAATTCTACCAAGTTTTATTAAAATCGGACAACTATATGGTATAGCTGCCATACAAAAGATTGGTCTAAAAAACAGTCTTAGTTTGAAAAACTTTGTTTTTAATGGTAGCATCCTGTAATTTTGTATTTGTTTGTTTCTCGTGCTTTTACACAATTCTACAAGTTTTTGTCCAAATCGGATGACTATATCATATAGCTCCCATACGAACAATCGTTTGAAAAATGGGAAAAAAGTATTTTTTGAAAATATTTAAGCGAGCACTTGCAAGGGTATAAAAACTTCAGCACAGACGAATTTAGCTTAGCTTTCTCGTTTAATATAAAAATTGTTTTTTGTAAACTTTCATATTTTTTTCCAAATTTTAAATATATAGCTTGACTTAAAAAACATTTTAATGGCCAAGCCACGCCCCTTTGCTTACTCCGCCAACTTTTAAAAATTCAATATGGATATAATTGCCTTAAATTATTTGAAAATGTATTTTAAAATATATTTAAGCCATTAAAATTTTTTTTTATCAAGTTTCCTTTAGGAATCGTAGATATTGATCAAAAATTCAAAAGTTTGAGTTTACCGACCTAACCACGCCCTCTTGTGTGGGCTTATCTTTAAGAACTTTACATCAAAAAAATATTTGAAGTTAGCAGATTATTAAGTAAGAAATCAAAATCATGTGGATAACTCAAATAGTTTAAAAGCTGATTTATAGGCTATTTACACTAGGAGGGCGTTACGCGTTAATAGCTAACAATCACCTTTTTTGCCATACAAAAAAAGCTGAATGTTGGCTATTAACGCATCAAGCGCTCCTAGTGTAAATAGCTTAAAGAGCTATGATTTATGCAACCTGTTTTGAGAAAACGAGCCACTGTGCGCCTGTCGAAAGGTGTAAGATCTATTTTAGATCGCGTAGGCTTTTTATTATTCCACAACACATTTTGTGAATGAATCAAGTCCAGCCATATGTCTTAATTAATTTTTTTTCTGAACTAACAGACTGTAACTTTGTCCATCGAAGAACAATTTCAGCTTTTTTGGGTTTGCTAATGCTGATGTTTTTAAATTTCCTCGATATTTTCTTACACAATGTCAATATTGCTTCTAGGAGAAGCCTAGGGTGAAAACAATATGCCAGTTTGCTCCAGAAGATTTTCATTTATAATCTTGAGAGGCCAGAAAATGCGGCAGACTACTTCCAGGCAATTGCTCACAAAGGTTTGGAGTATTCAAGAGTAGCCAGACTTCTAAGCTGTATAACAGGATCGACTTGACACTCGTATTAAAAGACTCGCAGTTTTGCTTTCAGCGTTAGGGAAGGGGGAACGCCACACATGGTGTAGTTGACGAAAAGCTTTTCTAGCTTTGAAGATGCACGCCAGAGAACGTCAAGGGTGGCACTTTTTGGCACCCGAATCACACTTATACAACTTTGAGTGCTTGTCGCACTCACAAACAGCCAGAAAAGTATAACACACCCACACGCTCAAAGCCCTTTTCGTGTTTCGTGTGTTTGCATTTCGTCACTCACTCAGTAAGCGTCGTTTCTATTTCACCAGCCACCCAAAATTTTTTCGTACATAAGTGAACGACACAGAACACTCAAAACAAATGTGCGAAGAGCACCGATAGATCAAAAAAAGCAATGCGCAATAATGCGCTGTGAGCGAAACGAACTTGTTTTACAGTTATGATTTCGAGTGTCGTGTCTGCATGAACAGCGCATTTAGCAGTGATCGCCGGTTTGTTTTTTAGTCGCTCGGCATTTACTTATAATTTTTATTAGAACTTGTATTATTTTAAATTCACAAAAAACCCAAACATACTAGTCTAAGATTAAAATTTATCCAAAAGGAAAACAAATGACGACTGAATGATCTGTTCCTTTAATTTTATAAGCGATCTCAAATACATATAAAATATGTGATTACTTTGTTGTAAACATAAAAGTTCAATACATATAACACGCAATGAAGCAGCAAAACACCGCCTTTTATTTTCGTTTTACATATTTGTATGCATGTATGAAGCTAATGCAAGAATAACAACAACACACATGTCTCTCACACATTTTTTGTCTCAATTGTTGTGCTTTCGACTCCACTCACTCCTTTTGCTTCAGTATTTGTGATCGGCCTCATCTCATGTAAACATGCAGAAAAAGAGCAAACACTCAGTTTGCGCTTCTGCGTAAGAACATGTTCGAAATTTTCAGAACAAGGCAACAAGCCTTGCTTGCAGTGCCGATAACACTCTAAGGCCCGATTTCTCAATGTCCGGTTGGTTAACTTGACAGGCAGTTTAACCGAATTTGAGTGTCTCATGATGTATGCGGCGTAACCGGAGGAACAAACTTAAACGCTGCTCATCCACCGGTCAACTTTAACCGCGAGCTCAGCCCCGATGAAGTTATCGATATTTCTAGCGATATACAAACAGCTGGCCACCCACTTGCTTTGTTTATTTTATTATTTGCTGCAACACAAAATGTTTATGAATAAACTAATTTTTCAACTCCACGCCATGGAAATGCAATTCGATGAGGCAGAACATCGAATTTTTGTCAACTTTTCCGCAAAACAATGACCAGCAACAACCAATCGCATTAAAAACAAACAAACCAAACCGAGTCAGCTGTTTACTCGTTAGTTTAGTCAAACAGTATGGTCACACTGAAGCAGCGATAGGCATTTATCGATATCAGGCGAAACTGCTGCTGAGAAAAGCAAATGACTTAACCGCTCGTCATCTTGACGAACAAATCTGACCGGTGGTTGGCTAACCGGAATCTTTGAGAAATCGGGCCTAAGTGTCGCAAACGCACTACAGTTTCGGGTGCACTTATTGTTCGGGTGTACCCTTGCCGTTCTCTGATGCACGCATCTGTCAATGCACCGACATCTTTCCTGATAGCAGTTCTCAGATAGCAGAATTGTTGGATATTCTCAATATTTAAGAGTCTGCCATCAACTGCCACGCTAAGTGGGGAATGCCATCAGCTTAGTCCATAAGATGTTAGTTTAGGGGCCAGATGGGCGAACGTTTCTTTCCATATGCGTCATAAGGCAGATATCATCCGCGTAGTACAAAAAGTTTGATTTACTCTCTATTGGATACCATCCTGCTACTCGTTATTTGTGAGTTTGAGGACACTATCGAGGTCAATTATGAACAACAGGGGTGACGGACTACATACATCCTTGCCGTACGCCGTTATTTACTGCAAATCTAGCGCTGTGAAAGCTTTTCCAGAGAACGGTAAGCTTCGCGTCTTCGTACATCGCCCTCCAGTATACCGCAGCAATAAAGAGAACTGCATATAGCCTCCCTTTTGATAGTATCGAATGCACGCTCAAAATCCCCGAATAGTAAGTAAAGTGGAGACCTCCATTCCGAGGACTGCTCTACACGGGATCGGTTGGGCCTGAAACCATTAAGCACTGTTGATATTCTATCCAGGGAATGGAATACGAGTTTGGAAAAGGCGCTACGACTTCAAAGTACAGAGGTACAGAGTATGTTATGGTCGGATCGAAATTACCTGGTAACCCCAAAATTTGGTTGCATCCTGAAAGACTGTACCGAGAATGAAATATGATATGTAAAACAGGAGACACCACCACATTGACACCACAAATGAATACAAATTGTTCTTTAAACCGATTTACTCAATCAATTGTTCACTTTAGCTGGTAAAATTGTATTTCAGAATTTGAAATTTATGTACAAAAAGCGGAAATTTGTTAAACTATTTTGTTATTATTTAGTTTTTGCTTTTGGCCCTCTACGTAAAGATACAAAATGATGACGAAAGAATAAAACAAAAAACGACAAAACTGCTAATAACAAATTGTATATAATTATTAGAAGTTTGTGTGTGTGTGTGTGATTTTGTTTTAGGTATTATATTCCACAAAAATCTGTAGTAAATTAATGTCTATGTTACGTATATAAATTGTTGTTGTCGCTTTTGTCAACTCTTCGTCTCTAGATGTTTGGGTGCATCGGCGTAGGTGAATTTCAAGCGAAATGCCTCAGCAAGCAGTACATTAATTTGTCGATCGGACCAATTATGGGTTGGCAGATTTTGTAGCAGCAACATGAGACCCTGCGCAAAGAGAGAGCACCATTTAGTTAAGAAGAAAGTGGGCAGAAAATGAAAACTAACCTGGAAATCAGTCTGTTGCATTAGCTGCTCCTTCCAGTGCAGTAGGAATGCGGCACAGACATACAAATGGAACAAGGCAAAACCATCGGATTCGGCCAGATATGTGTCCCACAAACGGATGGTACAATGCAAGGGCAGTTCGCGTGTCAGCAAATTGTTCATCCAACGGAATGAGAATTGCAAATAATCAACGCCATGCGTCTGTAGATGACGATGGAGATTTACTGTGGGGGGGGGGGGGGGACGGAAAGTGAGAGGCGAATTAAGTTTATAAATTGTTTTCCAAACTGTTTTAACTTCTTGGCTACAGGTTTAAGGTACCCCTCTTTTACCCACCGTCTATGCGTTGTATAAGATCCTTGAGTTGATTCACCTTCTCCTGTATGCCCAACTGGGCAAATATATAATTATCCTGAATGCAATCCAGAAATTTCGATAGACACCAAAATGAATCGGCTTCGATGATGTTGCGCGTCTCCTCGGGCAATGTGGCCATATTATACTTCTCCAAGTCCGTATCCGGCGACAAAGCCTCCTGCAGAAAGACTATGAAAAAGGGCGTCACTAAATCATTAATGCCCTGCACATAGCCCGAGGCCGGATGACGTATGGCCCAAATGAAGAGCACCCTTTCGAACATCTCCTGAACGAGCTGCTGCTGGAAGAGCGGTATCTGTGGATTCATGCGTGGCACATCGATATGTATCTGACGATAGGTATCCTGCTGCGTTTCATCCTGGCTGTCCACCTTAAAATAGTTATGTCTCAGATCCTGATAGCCTTGCCGTTTGCTCTCCAGCACCGCACTGCGTCGCTCACCGGAGGGTGGTAGATATTTCGACAACAGTCGCCAGCTGACGGCGCGCATCTGAAAGAGAAATGGTGAACAGTATTGAAGGTAGAAGAAAAGAGTTTGATTGTAATGTAGCAGTGTTACCTTCCGTGGCACACCCGACCAGCTAAGCTTTTTAAGGGCCACCAAGTCCAATTGTGGAGAGTCGAGTAACAGTTGGAATTTTTCAATTTTGGTTTCATATTCGCCATCCTGACAGTTGGAGCTTATCTTTTGCAGCTGCGGTCGTCCTGGATAGTTTCGAAGACGTGACCTGGAGTAAGATAATAAAGACAAGAAAGAAAGTCGGTCAAGCGGTTGCAACTTTAACTTAAATAAGCATGTTCAAGCATGTTCATTAATTCTTGAGTCTAACAATCAGAAGTGGCTTTAAATATGCTCGGAAACTAAAGTTTTTGGGGACTTTTGAAGGTGCGGAAGCTTGGAAAACCATAAATCTAGGTGATATGTAACATAAGGTGGGTTCGAATCATTATATAAAGTACTAGCTTTATTTACCAGCGGCTTCGCTCGCTTTGCATCAATTTGTTACTTATTTATCATGCTGGTAAAATTTGTTTTAATGTGATGCTTTCAAAATGTTTACGGAGCTGATCAAATGAAGATCAAAAGAGTTGCATACAACAACTTTCCGCATATTTTTATACTCTGTACCGAAGGTATATAGAGTATTATAAGTTTTTGCAAAAGTATGTAACAGGCAGAAGGAAGCATCTCCGACCCCATAAAGTATATATATTCTTGATCAGCCTATAGCCATGATATAGCCATGTCCGTCTGTCCGTCCGTCCGTCTGTCTGTCTGTCCGTATGAACGCACAGATCTCAGAGATGGTAAGAGATAGAGGTTTGACATGTAAGGGACATATGCTTCTTATGTCTGCAGGCAGATCAAGTTTATTTTCAATTTTGGCCACGCCCCCTCCCGCCTCCGCAATTTAGAAAAAACGTCATATCTCCCACAGTTTTAAAGATAGATGGTTCGTTTCTTCTGGACATATTTAGTAATTAAGATAACTTATCGATCCGCCAAAGGAATGAAGAAGATCGGATGAACGGTTTTCGAGTTGTGATCAAAAGACAAAT
>JAWNNO010001510.1:0-167152 GCA_035044985.1 Lordiphosa fenestrarum | reverse complement strand
AGGGATGCAAACCACTCGAAAATAAGTACTGGTTCGGTTCAGTGGTTCGCAGAATATCTGAACCGCCGGTTCGGTTCAGAACATGGTTTTTAGAGCTAACTGAACCGCGGTTTCGGTTCGGTTCAGTGGTTCACAAAGGCAAATAAAGAAATATAATTTCTGTAAAAATGTGACTATTCGAACACTTTTGAAAATAAATTCTTCTAATCCATTTGAATATCTTTAAAATCTTTAGAAGAATGTGCATAGTTATTATTAGTTATTACTTTTAGAACTCGTCTATAAATTCCTAGAGGAATGCCCTTCGAAAAGAGAGAAAGTCTGCTAGAAAAGAATACGTTCCATGCATCTTACATACCCTATTAATCATATCATACGAATTGTAGATATTGGCCACATAGATTACACTGCAAAATCTGAGCTCGATAGCTCAGCAAATTGTAGGAGATATTCAAAAATTTTTATTGCGGGGGCGGGAGGGGGCGTGGCCAAAATTTGAAACAAACTTGATCTGCCTACAGACAATACTAGCTTACATCTAAAATTTGGTTGCTCTAGCTCTTCTAGTCTCCGAGATCTAGGTGTTCATACAGACGGACGGACGGACGGACAGACGGACATGGCTATATCGACTCGGCTGTTGATGCTGATAAAGAATACATATACTTTATGATATCGGAGATGCTTCCTTCTGCCTGTTACATACATTTGCACGACTTTAGTATACCCTTTTTACTCTACGAGTAACGAGTATAAAAACTCTGCTGTCTGAGATTGAATTAAGGTAAAGAAGATTGAATTGAAAATATTGTCTACTAGAGGAAAAAGACATATTGATGACAGGAATATTAAGCGATAGGCGGACCATTGCAGAAGACTTACAGTATTACAAGTTGTAAAATTTGTTTAAAGTCATCTTATGTAGAGGATCGAACGAAATGTATAAAATTTATCTTCGATTCAAATTCCCAAATTAATCAAAAACATTGGGGAAAGCGATTCCAGTTAAAACTCGTGAGAAAGCTGAACCGAACCGAACCGTTTTCTTTTGTGGTTTTCGGTTCGGTTCAGCAATTCTGATAGGAAGCCGGTTCGGTTTGCGGTTCGATTCACTAGCTGAAATATGCGGTTCGGTTCGGTTCAAAACCGGTTCGGTTCAGAACCGGTTTGCATCCCTGATTTTAATTGCGGGATGTGATGGGGCGTAACAAAAATTTGCAATTAACTTGATCGACGTACAGACAATAGGAGTCTACATGCAAAATATGGTTGCTTTAGCATTTCTTGTCTCCGAAATATCGCTATTCATACAAACAGACAGATGCTTTTTAAGGTAAAGAGAATTTCCCATGTCGGATTTAACCACCTTTCGTACTTTTTCGTTGCTGTTGCTCTTTTATTGGCAAATCACGAATGACGATCGGGATAGGAATGATGATCGATATAACGGAATTCTTCGGAAGTAGAGTACACACGAGCTTTGGGTGTCGTATAGTTTAACTATGCTCCCTTTACATGTAAGTTTCAAGTATGCATTCATTACCGTTTTTAAAACAATTTGAAGCAGTCAACCAAAAGTGGCTTATTCAAAACGAAAATTTTTTAAGCATAATTGAAGTTCGGAAGTATCTCTAGAAGGTAACTCTTCAAAAAAGGTTCGGTTCATCATCAGATTGGGGGCACAAAATCCCAATGTAATCATGATTTGAAGAAGTAGGCTTCCTTTTTAGTAGCTTAAAATATCTCCATAAAATTTTCTAAAATCGATTTTTTGTTTTAAAATGCTAAACGTATGCAAGTCTATTCGTTAACACAAATACATACAGCAAGTGCTCGTAAATACTTCAGAAATGGAAATATGGCAGAAAAGAGTACACGGTTAAGTAAATATTTCATACAAAAGCTTATCTAAACTCTTTGTCCAAGGAGACTCATTGTCTAAGATAAGAATCTGCAGACCTAACGCCTCAGTAGCTTCTACTAAATTGCATAAGCGAGAAGCAAAAAACTGGAACCAAGATGACTTAAGGCCGACCGAATACCATGCTCCCACAGATTTATTATTCCACCGTATGCCTTCTTATCTTTCTCCACTTCACTCACCAGTTGTGATTGTGTTAATGTACTGAGCAATGCCAGCAAACGGTGTCCATCTCGCAAGTCCAAAAACAAATCATTCACTGGCGTACACTGGGTATTGATGAGATGTGAATTGATCCATTTTGTGAAGGTTTTCTTCTGAATGTGCTGCCGTTCATCTAGAAGAAAAGAAAGAGATCATTAGTCAAGCAGTTTGCATATCTAGAATTGGGCCAACCTCTAGCCAAGTCGGCTGACTTTAATGGCACATTGTAGGCCATTACCCAACCCTAGACCCCGCGTATGTGCACGGGAGAGTGTCTTAAGAACCCCAGCACGTCCAGTGTGGTAACGTTTGTAAGCCCGTCTGTCTGTCTTGTCAGTCTGTCTAGGCCCAACCCAATCTTCGCTAATGAACTGCACCAAAAACGTGCCAAACGGCTCAAAATCAATTAGCAAAAAACCGTTGCTGCAGCTCAGAGAGAGGGGAGCTTTGAGTCGTCCACACGTAAATACGTACATATATGTGTGGCAAATATATCCACAGCTTCTTGGACTGCATCATTTGTCAGTTTTGTGTGAAACCGCAAAACTCTCTGCTCTGGTCTTAAACAATTTACATGGTTTTGTGCACTGAGTTGAGTTGACTTGGTCTTCTCTTGAATTCCTTTGGTAGCTGTGATTGATGGCAGTCGGACTTTTGTGTTGCACTCTCCACAGGAGAGAGAGGCAGGGGGAGACAATTAAATAAAGTGGTTTGTGTATAATAACTGATAGTGCTTTTTTATTTGAGTAATTATTGTTCAGTTAGATGAGATTTTACTATTGACAAGTGCTACTAATGGGTGACATTTTGACGCCTCACGAAATAAGAGACTGAAGTCATCAAATTGATTGTAAAAAACAAGAAAGAAAGTCGGTCAAGCCCGACTATAACATACTCTGTACCAAGAAAATTTGTCTTTTGAGCATAACTCGAAAACCGTTCATCCGATTTCTTTTGCGGATCGATAAGTTATCCTAATAACTAAATATGTCCAGAAGGAACAAGCCATCTATCTTCAAAACTGTGGGAGATATGACGTTTTTTCCATATTTCGGAGGCGGGAGGGGGCGTGGCCAAAATTGAAAATAGACTTGATCTGCCTGCAGACATAAGAAGCATATGTCCCATACATGTCAAACCTCTATCTCTTACCATCTCTGAGATCTGTGCGTTCATACGGACAGACAGACGGACGGACGGACGGACGGACGGACAGACGGACAGACGGACATGGCTATATCGACTCGGCTGTTGATGCTGATCAAGAATATATATACTTTATGGGGTCGGAGATGCTTCCTTCTGGATGTTACATACTTTTGCACAAACTTATAATACTCTATGTACCTACGGTACAGAGTATAAAAATTTGATTTTATCTCATTTCAGAGAGTTTTGACTGAGGATACTAGGCGGCATCATTTGCAAGAGTAAGTAAGTTTATACCTATGGAATGTGAATTCATAGTCTACTTCACAGTATTAATCGCGAGTTGCGTTGGATCTGCAGTTGTCCCTACGAACAGTAGGAAGCTGTTTAGTACCTTTTATCGGTTCTTCAGTAATGGAAACTATATTTTCAGGTTTCGTCACAAGCCAATTAATAAAACTTATAACTCGGGCATGAGTAATAATAAGAAACTAAACTGATCAATTCGCAAGGTGCGACATCTCACTCTGTCTTTATGCATGTGTGCTTGCATGTGTGTGTGTGCCTCAGTCCACCGAAACTAAATAGAGTAAAGTTAACTTCGGCTCGGCCAAAGTTTGTATACCCTTGCAGCACGGTTTTTTAACTAATTTGAACGACATGTCCACTGAAAAAATCAAGTTTTTCTCACTAAGACTACTTTTCGGACTCTACATTTTTATAACAGCTGTACTATATAGATGTCCGATTACGAGCAAACTTGATGGAATCATGGGAAAGCATAAGAAACAAAGAAATACAAAGTTTGGAGGCGTTTTCTTTGAAAACAAAAAGTTTTCTCTCTAAAACTAGTTTCTCGACCGATCTTTCCTGCGGCATCTATAACCTATAGTCATCCGATCTTAACAAAACTTTGAAGAATTGTGTGAGAGCTTATAACATAAATACATGCCAATTTTAAAAAGTTTAACATTAAAAACAAAAGCATTTTTCTTACTAAGAGTAATTTTCTAACTTTACTTTTCTATGCCAGCTATTCTATATAGATGTCCGATTTCGAAAGAATTTGGCAGAAGCATTGAAAACTAGTAAATACGGAGTTTGGAGTCGTTTGCATTAAAAAGAAAAAAGAACTCACTAGAACTACTTTTTCGTCCGATCGTTCCTATGGCAGCTATATGTTATAGTCATCCGATCCGGCCGGTTGCGACAAATGTGCAGCGTGTTTGTACCAAAAGACTTCGTGCAAAGTTTGGTCACGATAGCTTTAAAACTGACGGAGGAGATAGCATAGAAACAAAAAAACAGATGGACGGACAGACGGACAAGGCTAAATAAACTCAGTTCGTCATGCTGATCAAGAATATATATACTTTAGGTGGTCGGAAATGATTCCTTCTTCCGGTTTTGAACCGAACCGAACCGCTTATTCCAGCTGGAGAACCGAACCGACTTCCTTTAAGAATTGCTGAACCAAACCGAAAACCACAAGTAAAAACTGTGTGGTTCGGTTAAGCTCTCTGACGAGTTTTAAGACGGGAGTCGCTTTCCTCTAGCCAATGATACTTATTATTTTGGGAGTTTGAATCGTTTCCCCAAGACAATTTCTCTACATACCGTTCGACTCTCTACATTCTTACCCATGCCGGAACTTTTAAGGTTGACCTTACGAAAATTTAAGAACAAGTAATTCTGCAAGTCTTCTGTAATAGCCCTCCGATTTCTTAATATACGTGCCATCAATCTACATTCTTTCCTCTGGTGGACAATATTTGGAATTTTCTGTAATACCTTCACCTTAATTCAATCCTAACCAGGAAAGTTATTATACTTTACTGTTCTTATCTTTTCTAGCCGACATTCTCTGTTTTCGAAGATCATTCTTTTAGGAACTTATAGTCAAATCCTTTGAATCCGACATATTAAACTTGCGACATACTTCTAAGGGTTTTAGGAATTCAATTTAAAAGTGTGCAAAAGTCACATGACAATAGAAATCATTATGTACCTTTGTGAACCACTGAACCGAACCGGAACCGCTGTTCAGTCAGCTCTAAAAACCGTGTAATGAACCGAACCGGCGGTTCAGAAACTGTCTGAACCACTGAACCGAACCAGTAACTTTATTAGTTTGTTTTGCATCCCTGGTATAAATATACACAGGAAAAACTGAATATTACAAAATATCCATTGGATGATTTCCGGTATCCATTTAAAAAGGATACGTCTAAAATATCTTTTTAATTATCCAACGGAGCTAAAAATCATCCAAAGGATATGAAAAATTATCATCTGGATGATTTTGCATCTCCGCTGAATTTAGACATCCTTTCCAAATTAGTCTTTTTTGGATCTTTTTTGTTTTCTGTGTAAATGCCCAGAATGAGTTCTAGCAGCGAATGGCACACTCCTTCTCTTGGTTTTTCCCGCAGGGTCTCCGCTCTCGCTGTACCACAACAATAAGAAAGCAAACGTAAGTTAAAGTTGGCGCTGCTCGACTTCGATTTACCCGTTAAATAGCCTTACGGAGCATTACCATTAATGTTAACATATTACCATCATTTTAGCATGCAGCGCTAAGATTTGGTTGCTCCATCTCTTATAGCTGTGAGATCTCTGAGATCAGACGGTCAGGCGGACATGGCTATATCGACTCGGCTGTTGATGCTGTTCCAGAATATGTACACTTTATGGGGTCGGAGAAGCTTCCTTCTGACTGTTACAAACTTTCGGACAAACTTATTATACTCTGTGTACCTCCAGTACAGAGTATAAAAAGAACACTCATGAGTTCAGCTCAGCTTCTCAACGGTTTAAGTTCTCATTATATTTTTCGTCCGTCTTAGATGCGGAATATTGTTATTTACGAGCTATGCAATACTTTACTTAACTTGAACTCTTACTGACAGGGAGGTAGACAAGAAAATATTCTTATTAAATTGGCAACTATTCGATCAGGGAACAGCAATTAAAATACAATTAAATAATGGAACATTTAATGGACAGTTCTTTGGCTTAGAAAAGCTTCACAGAATGATGGATGCTTTTACTGTTCAGTTGGTTTGTAAAATAACGCATTGAAATGAATCCAAGTGCAACAAATTCTCTTCGTCTAGTAAAGTCTCATTAAAAACCCAAAGGAAGGCAGCAGGACCTGAAGGTCATCCATTATGAAATTCAATGCCAAAGTTGGCATAGAAAAACGATGTTATAAATAGACTTTGGCCAACGTCGAGACTCACGCCAGTTGGTTCCCAAATGAACGCAGTTTAATTGCCATATAAATGAAGGACATCCGAACTAATTGCTGAGCAGGAGTATAGAAATGAAACATAGGCCTCAACACTCACAGCGCCCTGCCTCACCTCACCCCCTGCGTATTGATTGACGTGAGACAAACTGTTGCATGTGACCCATAAATGAGGCGAACTGTAAGGGACCCAGGCCTTAATGGCCTTTGACGTTGCACGTACAAATGCCGTCCGTCAGTCAGTCAGTTAGTCAGACAGTCTAGAAAAGAGAGCAATTTCGCAGCTGCTCCATTTTGCTCAGTTAAGTTCCTGGGGGCTAATTAAATGAAATTTCATTAATTGAGCTTTAGACTTTTGCATTAATTAACTGTGTGAACCGAGGTCCGGGTCCAAGTTTCGAGAAAAAATGCCTATAAAGCAATTAACTGAAATTTCCTATGCCAAAGTATAACTGCCGCATCATCAACTCTGGCCACTGAGGCTGAGACTGCTTCATCATCTGCAGCAGCATCATTTTCAGTGTCAATTACTGCAATTTCTAGTTGCAATTGCAGTTTTAGTTTTTGTGTGTTTTTGCTTACCAGGAAATATTTTTCTCTCTCGCATCCCCCCAGCCACTTTTAACTCAATGTCTACTATTAGAATGTAGCAGCAGCAGCAGCAACACAGGCAGCATCTTTTCCAGTTGTTTACCAAATTGTTTTTCCCCGGGAAACTCTTTTAGAGCTTAGCCCAATCCCCAATTCCCCTTTTTGCGCCCAAATACAATTCAATTTATTGACAAACCAAGTGAAAATGTTATTGTTTCAATGGCTTTTCATTGTTTGTTTGTCTCATCAAAGTTTTTCTTTGCTTTTGATGATCAAAGTTATGGGTAAGAAAAATATTTCATTAGCCATTCTGGTGGGAAAGAAAGTTTTTATCTGAGTAAAGTTTTGTCTAAAGTAAATAAAATTGTCGTTAGGTTTTCATACGCGAAAAGTCAATTTGGAAATGCTACGTGAGATAAGTAATAGGGCGAAGTGAGCAAGCGAAACTTAAAGAATATTTTTTTTTTGGTTTTGATTAAAAAGAGCTGAGTGTGAGCGATGCGAACAAAGTTCTGTGCTTATCAATATGCGGTATGGATTCTAGTGGTTCAATTTTCATTAACTCATTCACTTTATAAAAAATAAGTATTTAAAACTATATATTATATAAAGGAAAGTTGGCTTCGGCACACCCGAAGTTAATATACCCCTGCAGCACTTTTCCTAACTAAGACTACTTTTCGGACTATTTAGATGTTTGATTTCGACCAAACTTAGTGGAATAATGAGAAAGCATGGCGAACACACCAAAAGAATATCATGATAAGTGCCCCTTAAAGTATGCCATTTTCATTTGCTTAAATAATTCCCAATTTTAATAAGCAACTGAGAGTCAGTTATGCCTGCGTCATACATAATCCACAATTTGCATTCACTAAAATTGATGGACTAATTGAAGTATTCAAAATTGAGTTAGTAGTCAGCCAACTATAACAGAATTGTTTTCCTGAATTAGGAATATTATTAAGCATAGCATACTTTAAAGGACATTTATCATGATAATTTTGTTGTGTATAAACAGGATATAAGTTTGAAGGCGTTTCCATTGGAAACAAACAAGTTTTTCTTACTAAAACTATTTTGTTCGACCGATCATTCCTATGGCAGATATATGCTACAGTCATATAGTCAGACCTGGTCAGTAGCAATAACCGAATATCATGCCTGAATTCAGGCACTATTAAGTACCTCCCTTGAAACTTTCCATTGAAACTTGAAGTAAATTCATGCCTGAAACTCATATAAAGGATGCCATGAGCTTTAATTCTGGTCTGAGCCGAACTGAGGGTAAGACTTCGTGGAAAGCTTCGTGAAGATAGCTTTCAAACTAACGAAGGAGATTGCATAGAAACAGACGGAGGGACAGACGGCTCGTCTCAGCTCGTCGTGCTGATCAAGAATATATATACTTTCAGTGTTCGCAGATGCTTCCTACAATGCCTTACAAACATCTGAACAATAGCAAACTCCTACGAAACGGCTTGACCGATTTTAATAAAAAACTTTTGTATTAACTTGGCAGGTATGGAATAGGTTTTTAACTATATTTCGTAAATTTGAATTGACGACGCAGCAGGCCGCTCATATGCGTCACTCTGTGTTTTATTATTGTTCAAATTTGGTTAATTAATATTGGCGAATTAAAAGTTCCTTTTCATAAAAAACTGCATGCATTTGTCCACCAATTTATGCACAGTCGTTGATTCGGAAAATGCTCTTACTGACGGCGCATTTTCCGATGTAGGCACGCCATACATAAATGATGCGTGGCTGCCAGAAAGAGCTCTTTGGGCAGCAAAAAATGTCGTCGTACACTAAAAAAAACGAAATCAATCCGAAACGGGATTGACAACAGGGTAATCCCGGATATACTTCATCAGATCCTGGGAAAGGATTGATTTCCCTCCCATTTTTTTTTAATTCCAAAAAAACCGGATCACTTTAAGCCTGCTCCGGAAATATCCTGTTTTCAATTCCGTTTCGGATTGATTTCCGATTTTTTTTTTTCGGTGTAAACCAAATTAGCTTCAAGATACAGCAGTCGCTGCCAGGCGACTTGGTATCTTACAAATCAATCGATGCAGTTTGCGAAGCCAACGATGCTGTAAATTATTAAACTCACTGGATGCCTGGCAAGGCTTGTCACCACACCTTGTTCGCCCAAAAGTTGGGAATTAAAGTCCACCACGGCTGTGCAATAGCCCGCGATTGGTCATTGAAAGATTGATGAAAACATTATTGAAGCCACCATATTGTACGGCAAGTTCCGAGCCGAAAATGTGTTGCTGCCATGAATTCCAATGATTTTTACAGACGTCCCAATGTAATTCAAACAAATCTTATTTCCTATTAGATTGACATTCGCAATGACAATCCCGCAAGGCTTAGATTTGGGCACGCCATGTTTTTCACACGGACAGTTATACGTGGCGTGTTCTCGCGTGGGCAAACCATCGAGCTTATTTTTGTTGGCTAAAGACGGACTAACAAAAAATGTATAAATAAATGCTTTCAAGCAATGATTTCCGCTTTGTTAATAAATAATGAACATTGAATTGAGAAAGCAAATGTTTGTTTTTTTTTTATTTTATCGGCTATCGGCCATCCCCACTTACTTGAAATAAATGCGTTCTAAGTATTTTATTTATCAACCTAAATATTCTCAAAAATATAAACTAGAAACAAACAGAACAACGTTTGGGGGTCAGCTAGTTTTTATATAATGGATCTTTCTGGACCTCTTTTTATCTTTGTACAACCACTCCGACCTCTGGCTAAAGTGGCATTTTCACCCAAATTTATGCGAATCAGGGAGGCAGAGCACAGTAGAGTAGAGAGTTTCTCCTAGAATTCTTCGCTCATCGCAAGGTAAGCTATAGTGCCTTCCAAGCCGACTTTTTCATGTTTTTTTTCGAAAATTTTGTAATATTCTTCAGAATATGTATATGATTTGGGTCATTCGCTATTGCGATTAGAACAGACAACTTTTATCTCGTAAGTTTGTCTTGTGATTTGTTCCTAAAAAAAATCAGGAAATTTTGTAGTTTGGAAGATAAAGGGGAAATTGAAAGTGTTGAGTCTATTTGTTCGATTGGGAGAGTACTTATGTTAAGAATTCTATATGGTAACCTAATTAAAAAAAACCAGAGACCTAAAATAATATGAAATGTAATTAGTTTATTTCAAAATTATATTATCTGTAGTACAATCAGAAAAAAACCAAGAACTTTGTACTTGAATTAAGTACGAACGGTATCAATAGTACGGTAAGTACTAAAATACTTGATAAAAGCACAAAATTCTTATATCAAGTACGATTTTTTTGGTTCCGAAATACTTTATTTAAGACAGTTTTGGGATATATTAAGTATATTTTGAATTATTTTAATATATTTTTGATTATTTATTTAGCCTGTAATGATCTCAAGTCAAGTCCGATTATGTCTCAAAACGTTCGTTCTTAAAGTCCACTAATTTCTGATACCACCCCAAAAACATTTTAGAAAGAAAATAAGAGAATTTTAAACAAGTACAAAATTTTCTTTTCCTACTTTGTTTTTGAACGAGGTCTCAGTTTTGAACCAAAGAATTATCCAACTTTAAGACCATACTTGCTTTAAAATTATTCGTATTTTCTGTTTCACACCTTTCAGAAATGCTCCCATTTTCGCTTTCGCAAAAACTTTGCGATTTGATAATCAAATCGGAAAAGTTGGTGCTCCGACATTCGGAAATCGCAAAGCTTTGCCGTTTTTAAACCGGCGACATTTGAGGCCGCGAATTGAAAATTAAATGCAAAATATAGTTTGCTGCACTAACAGACAGCCCACGGAACTATTTTTATACCCTTGCAAAGGGTATTATAATTTTGCCCAGAAGTTTGCAACGCATAGAAATATTAATTTCCGACCCCATAAGCTAAATATATTCTTGAGCAGGGTGACGAGCTGAGTCGATTGAGCTTTGTCCGTCTATCTGTCTGTCTGTCGGTTTCTACGCGCACTAGTATCACAGTTTTAAAGCTATCAAGCTGAAATTTGGCAGAGTCTTTTTTTTGCTGCGCACTACTATAATGTCGGAACCGACCGGATTGGATGACTATATCTCATAGCTCCCATAGGAACAATGGGTCGGAAAACTAGTTTTAGTGAGAAAAACTTTTTTCTTTTCAATGGAAACGTCTCCAAACTTTGTATTCGTAGGTTTTCTATGTTTTTTTAGAGTTCTACCAAGTTATATTTAAATCGGACAACTATATGGTATAGCTGCCATACAAAAGAAAGGTCTGAAAAACGGTCTTAGTTAAAAAAAAACTTTTTTGTTTTTAATAGTAACAACCTGCAATTTTGTATTGGTTTGTTTCACGTGCTTTTACATAATTCTACAAATTTTTGGTCAAATCGGATGACTATATCATATAGCTCCAATACGAACGATCGGTCGGAAAATGGGAAAAAGAGTATTTTTTGAAAATATTTAAGCGAGCACTTGCAAGGGTATAAAAACTTTGGCACAGACGGCTTTCTCGTTTTTTCTGAGTGAAGTTTTAAATCAATAGCATTTTGCTTGAATTAAGTAGTATGCGATTTGATCTAATAAAAAGATAGCATTACCATTTTCTGAGACTACACAGAAAACAAAGAAGATTCATTTGGACGAGATATGTCTTAAATATCCCTAAAATCATCCAGCGGCGCTGCAAAATCATCCAAATGATCATAATATTTCATATCCTACGGATGATTTTGAGCTCCGTTGGATGATTAAAAGGATATTTACGACATATCCCGTCTAAATGGATACCGGAAATCATCCATCGGATATTCTTTAATATCCTATTTTTTTCTGTGTACAACAAAGTCCAATCAATAAAAATGAAAATATATGGATGAGACTAAAAGCTTACATATTTTGTCTAATATTATTATTCCTTTGTTCTCTAATTTTCGTAACTTTCTTTAAAATTTTCTGTCCTTCAACTCCCATGAGCAACAAGCGGCTGCTTGTTTAAGCGGAGGCCCCAGCGCTAATGAGGGCCCTTAGAGGCTTTGCTTACAATGTTAGCTACTAATTTATAAAGTCATCCATAATGCATTTTCCGCTGTGGGCAAAGGTCGCCCTCAAGAAACTTAAGTCAGCCAAAAGGTGTGGACTCCAACGCATTTCTTGCGCCATTAACTGGTTGCAATGACCTAGCCAGAATACTTGCTGATGCTCCTTCTCTGCTGTCACGACCAGGGGGCATTCTTGCGCAAGTTAATTAATTTCCTAGTGCTCAGCCCACTCCCACTTTTGCTGATTAACAAAGATATCGGATGACGATTGATCATCTTGCTGATTCGATAATCAATTCGTGGGCAGGCCAAGTTCTAAAAGGAATTCGCATTCATAAGGTAGCTTATAGGATTATACATTGACACTTTGTGCAAGCTAAAATACAAACAATTCATTTTTCTGCCATTCTCATTGATTCAAGGTCAAAAATTCCCCCCCAAAAAATACACAATCTATGGCAATCCAACTCAAAGAGCCTCTAAAGGAGCAATCAAACAAGTAGCGTGAAATTTGCAATTCATATTTGTCGACTCTGTCTTTTTATTTGTTATGCAGTTAAATTTTTTCCCTTAACACAAATTTATTGCAAATTGAAAATTAAACATAAATTTAAGTTGGCTCGAATCCAATTCGTCTGTATGGCTTTGGACTGACAGACTGAACTCATTACGCTCCCTACTTTTTGAGTTTACATACACAAATACTTGTGCAAATACATACATATATCGATTTGCTTCACACCCGCCAACAACAAACGCCCACAAAGTATACAAATGTTTATTGCCTTCAATTATAAAACAATAAATTGAATTTTTATTGCTTTCCGACTGGGAGCGGAGGATATGGAAATTAAAATTTTACAATTTTGTTGTAGTCCATCCCATAATTTTAAGTAAAATATCGATGGACTGACGTTTTGTCAACCAGTTAAAGAAAACATATTTCATGGTTTTGATTCTTGTTATGACATAATATTTAATTGGCATTTGGGATTTTTGTGACCTCTTTTACCTTTGTTGAAGTATTTAGACAAGTTATTGGCAAGCGAAGTGTTGAAACCATTTTGCTCAATATGTCTTTTGTTTTGATTTTCTGTTGATGGTCTATACTAGATTTGAAGAGTTTATGGAAATTCTCGAAATTCTAGCACACCAATCACAAGTAATACAATTTCTGTTGATGCTGATCTGTACTGTAAGTGTATATTTTGACTTCATTTTTCAAAAGTGGAGCTTGGTAACCCCACCATAGGCGACTCCCCACCAAACCATCACATAAGCCGGATGGTGACCTCTCTGAACTCACGGATTGAGTTCGGAATACAAGATGACACAGCATATCGCACTATATCGTTCTGTTTGTTAAACGAATCTTCTTTGGTGAAAATATTCTCGTCAGTAAACTGAATTCGCCTGTGGGCATTGTTCGCGCACTGGCGACACAATGCTTTCGATTTTTTCTTACGTTTTTGTTTCGATGCTGTTGTGAACAAGTGGTCGCATAATGGACCGAAACTATCCATTTTTCAGTATTAGCCAGAACAAGATTTGTATATGGGAGCTATACGATATAGTCACCCGATTTTGATCAAGCTCAGTGGAATTGTGTGCAAGTATACAGGGTGCGCCATCTAAAGTGTCGGTATGGCAACACTGAATAACTTTGACATTTACCAACCGATTGCTTTTGTTAGACATGTTTTGTAAACATCAATCTAGTACAATTTTGACCATGGAACGCTTTACACCAAAACAACGTGCCGAAATAGTGACGCTGTTAATCGAAAATGAACCAGATTTTTGGAAACAAATTTTGATGACCGATGAGGCCCATTTCACGCTTTCTGGTG
Organism: Lordiphosa fenestrarum; assembly: GCA_035044985.1. NCBI lineage: Eukaryota > Metazoa > Arthropoda > Insecta > Diptera > Drosophilidae > Lordiphosa > Lordiphosa fenestrarum. The sequence continues at coordinate 153,133 of JAWNNO010001510.1, read as the reverse complement.
GTGTTAATAAGCAAAATTGTCGCATATGGGGCACAGAAAATCCACACCGCATCCATGAAATACCTTTACACGACCAAAAAGTGACTGTTTGGGCCGGCGTTTGCGCCAAAACCATCATTGGGCCATATTTTTTTCGTGAAAACGAAACAGTCGATGGAAATCGATATCGGTGGATGATTTGTGGTGCTATTTAAAAAGCAAGGTTTACGCCAGCGATCCACAGACCATTGAAGAGCTTAAGGCCAACATTCGTGCCGAAATCGCCACTTTATCGACTGAGACGCTCGAAAAAGTGATGGAAAATGCCGCAAAAAGGGCACATTTTGTTGTGGCCAATAAAGGCGGCGGCCACTTGATTGATGTTGTGTTCAAAAAGTAGTCGAAATAAATAGTACAGGACCAAATTAAAGGAACAAGATCAACATATAGCAATCGGTTGTTTGTTTTTATATTTATTCAGTGTTGCCATACCGACACTTTAGATGGCGCACCCTGTACAAAATTAAAAAATTCAAAATTTGGGGTCGCTACCACTGCAAACAAAAAAGTGTTTCTAGCTAAGACTATTTTTCAGTCATATGATTTCTATGGCAGCTTTATGAATTTGTTATCCGACCAGGACGGATTAAAGAGTGCACTAATAACTCCAGTACATCCTTGGATAAAACATCCCGTTTCGTTGTTGGGGCTCTACGTAAGCTTTCTATGTATGGGTCGGTGGAGTCTTTTACTCCACCAAACTTGAAAATCATAGCTTAGCTTTCTTAGAAGATTATTTAACTTTTCATAGCATCTCTTCCCCCATGGTAAAAAATTCTGCTCAAAGCCAGGTGCTCACATCAGCAAAGCTAGCGAATTTACAATAGGGCGAGGGCTAACTCCAGTGTGACCGTTTAACAGAAAAATACCACCAAATATCGAACTGCTTTCAATTACTTGTGAATTATATTGAAGCACACTAACATGAATATTTGAAAGATGGGCAACAAAAAGCAGTGTTTTTTTTTTTGAGCATGTTCTGGAAATCCTCCCGCTTATCCCCCATGTGGCGGTATCATCTATCACGATCGAATATAGAAGATATAGTCCATTGAAGCAACAAGATTTTGGCAAATATCCTTACTTTTTAGGGGTTGATGAAAAAAATTATACAAAATGTTCCAGTATAACTATTCAAGATTGAGAAAATCACGCTTCCGTCAGTATAATCGAATAACTTTTCAGTACGATACACAAACTTTCGGGTTATTTCCAGTGGGCGCAACATCCGAAAAATTTGACCTTTTTGTAGCAAAACAAATTGCAACAAAAACTCTTCGACAATCACCATCTCGTTCGACAATCACGTTCGACAACTAGAAAAATCGACAAAACCTTTAGAAGGCTGAATGTCGGATAAGAGGGTTAAATGCCAGCTATTTCAAATAGCTTTTAAAGATGAACCACATTTGGTTAGTCGTAAGTCGAAGTTGGTAAGAGGCAGACTATATGAGTGCACACCAACTTTGAAGCATATATCTTATTAATTAGAGTTTGTTTCCAAGCTGTTGGACTTTTGAACCAATGTGCAAGAGGGAAAACGAGCCCACGACTTTTCTTACAGCAGGCACTCACAACCGATGCGCCGCAACCGAACTTAGTTTCATAGTGGTAGAGTCATATGTCTTGAGAATATCTAACTAAGTTTTAATCTCTTTCACAGATGAAGTAATAAGCCTTTATAAAACATATCCAGTATTTCCACATTACTTAATTTAAAAAAACTGAAAGACAATCCAGACCTTTTTTGCTTCAACTCAAATAATACATCCCTGAGTAAAATTGATATATGTGCATTTAGCTTAAAGCCGATTTCACAACTTCTTAATGGGTTTTTGTCGTTTTATATCTTTAAAATTTAAGTAAAAGTGAAACTTGCTTGTTTTTTGAATTTGTCAATGAGCTCGTTTGATTTGACCGAAGTGGCCGAAATCGATGGTTTAATCTAAGTATTGCCTTATTTCACATGTCACCCTGAACTAGTTCTCTTTTAAAGAAACATAAGAGGAGATATGCGCAATTGCACAAGCTAATGCTAAGGAACTAATAATATATTCTTTAAAAAATCCAAGTGTTTACACTCAATTATTTCTCTAGAATAATATTATTTCAAAGTAACTGTTCAGTTATTTTCTCTCAACTGGAGGAACGATATAAACAAAAATTACCCGTATCAAAGTGAAATATAAACAAAAACAAAACAGAATGATGGGGGTGTGGATCTCCCTTTTGTGTTTATATTATGGGTAGCGCGGTTTGGCTTGTGCCTTCAGTTCCCCCTCCCGTTTCCAACATTTATTGTGGGTCAACAGACAAACTTCTGCACCATAGCGCCATCAATGAGCAAATATTTATTATACATACGTTGTTACGTATGCTTGTATGGTTTTGTTCATAAGTGAGACACGCACATCGTAGAGGTGAAGGAACTCCGCAGAGCAATGAAACTGATAAGCAAAAAAGGGAAATAGTTTCGAGAAAATGCTTATCAGTCTGATGAAGAATTAACTGTCTGAACAACAACAGAAGCAAAACGAGGCAGACACGCACTACGGGCTAATCGTTCCGATTGGTTAGGCGCACACGAACGGTAGAGGTAACATATTTAAATTTTCGTCTAGTTCTGACTCTTGCCATAAAAAGCCAACCCAATTAATTAGAGATTGAATTCAGATTTATATATTATTTTGGAATGTATATAGAATGGTGGAAAATGGTGGGATTTCCGCTAACGTTATGCTTGGCAGACTTTACAATTGACAATTTTAATTGTTCTGAGTTTGTTGGTATTTGCTTTTTTATGTGGAACCCCTGTGGGAAATTTAGTTCCATTTCATTCAAAAGCCACACACAAAGTTACGAGTACATAAAAAACTTTTGAACATTTTTATTTGTTTTGTGTTTCTCAGGATTATTGCCATTTGTGTGTGCTCTCTGTTCGATTACCCCGCAGTTTTGTATCGAATTGGTACGTGACTTCTTGCGACTTTTCATCGCATGTGACGCGCATTTCGAGTAGTTTGGATTAATTTTTTGGTGTATAATTTTAGTTCAGACATTGGAAACATACAATGTACATGTTTTATTTGGTCTCTTTTACGTTTGAAATCCCATTAGAGGGGGGGGAAAACTGAACGGGCTCATTTCCATCAATTACTGCATCATCTGGCGCTTGTTTTCAACGGGCTCTTTCCCAATATTAAGACACCATTTGCAGCACATGAAATTAAAAGCATCATTCAAAGACACATTTGAGCAACATTTGGCCCGCATAAATTAGAATAACCGAAACTGCATTTCCCAACTAAAATAAATGAAACCCAAAGAGCTTCAGCGAAACCTGTTCTGCCGCTGGCGTACAGACACCCGAACGAACACCACCAACCAGCATGTCCAACACTTTTTTGAGAGTGAGTTCCACTTCAAAGGCTTATCAAACGTGGGGGACGACAAGACCAGAAACTAGACGCAACAACAGCTAAACCACCTAGAGTGTATGTCTATGGCTATGGCCCACCTCCACTTCCATTATTCAAACCGCATTGTTTGCCCCCGCAAAAAGGCAAAAAAATACAAATAAAAATAACGTTCGTTGCCTGCAAGCGGAAGTTTTAATTCATTTTTGTTGTTTTACAAATATGTTTTTCATAGCCGCGACGCGCAGCATTTTGGTCAAAACTTCCGACACTTAAAGCCTTCTCTTATGATTTGCAACCACTTGGTAAAAACTCTTGAAGGTGAGCATTTCGTCAATTTGTCTTCTTAGTTCAGAGCACGCAAAAACTTTTCGCAAATATCGTTTTAAAGTGAAAACTAAGACACCAAAATATGTGAAAACTTTAGAGCGAAAACTTTTCAAGTTCGATAACTTCGATGCGCTGGGCATCCACACAAACTCAAACTTGGATGATTTTAAAGTTTGAATGCTGCACGCTCTTTTGTATGTATGTTCTGCTTATCACAGGCAGCTGTATGTTAAGCTCGAAGTCTAATAAAAAGCTTGTTGTCGTACGAATAACTTAAGAATGAACGCTCCTAACTCCGAACTTTCTTGAATTTTCAAGAATTTCGCTCTTGAAATCGAGCTAATTTCGTTCTTAGTATAGTTTTTTTTAGGCAACGGGAGTGAGATGAGAGCAAGCACATTAAAGAGAACACAGCGTTGCACTCGCTTTTTCAGTTTTGTTTTTTATGGGAGAGTGGTGTCAGTGAAAGCAATTGAGCGGAGAGCGCAATCGATTTTTTAACTCATGATGCTTAGGAATTCCCAACCAGTTATGGCATTGCTGGCATAGAGAGACGGCTGTTGGACTGACAGTTGATAGGCAAGGACTGATGCTGCTTTGAGGCGTTGTGTATTCTGCCGGCCGAAACTTGCTACATTTTCTATGAAATTATTTTTTAACCAACTGATTTTAAATTGGAATCTGTAAAGCTCTTGATTTAAGAGTAGACGATCTTACGCTAGAATCTGCGAGGTTTTGATAATAGAAAAAACGTTCTCGATTTTGACAATGCTGTATGCTGTTGATTTAAGAACTAGCCATTTTGAATTTGAATATGTTGAGCACTTGATTCAAGAACTATTCTGCTTGCTTTGAGAATGAATTCTACTTGGGTCAAGTATTAAAGCTCCTGGATCAAGAAAAGCGGGATAAAAATGCATTCTTTTATCAAGAACTTTCTTTCTTATCGAACTTCTGACATCAAACATTCTTGATCCAAGTATGAAATTCTCTATTTGTTCTCTGAGTGTTGAAACTAAAAAGAGAAAGCTAAAATAACTTCGTCTGTGCCGAACTTTTAATACCCTTGCAAGTGCTCCCTTATATATTTAAATACCTTTTTTCCCATTTTCAGACCGATCGTTCATATGGGAGCTATATGTTATAGCCATCCGATTTGGCCAAAAATTTGTATGTGAAAGCATGTGAAACAAACAAATACAAAATTGCAGGATGCTACCATTAAAAACAAAAAAGTTTTTCTTACTAAGACTGTTTTTCAGACTTATCTTTTGTATAGCAGCTATACCATATAGTTGTCCGATTTGAATAAAACTTGGTAGAATTATAAAAAAAAAACATAGAAAACCTACGATTACAAAGTTTGGAGACGTTTCCATTGAAAAGAAAAAAGTTTTTCAAACTTAAACTAGTTTTCCGAACGATGGTTCCTATGGGAGCTATGAGATATAGTCATCCGAACCGGTCGGTTCCGACATATTAGTAGTGTGCAGCAAAAAGAAGACTCTGTGCAATTTCAGCTCGATAGCTTTAAAACTGAGAGACTAGTTCGCCTAGAAACAGACAGACCGACAGACGGACAAAGCTTAACCGACTCAGCTCGTCAATAATATAATATATACAGTTTATGGGGTCAGAAATGAATATATCTATGCGTTGTAAACTTCTGGGTAAAATTATAAAACCCTTTGCAAGGGTATAAAAAACTTTTCCTCTTCAATATAATCGAAAAAGCAAGGCATTCACACGGAACAAATACATAATTGGTTTTTGCAAGCCACAATTCAAAGACCGATATTAGCGAACTCTTGGCTAATATTTTAAAGTGACTAGTTTCAGAAAACTCTGCATTAATGTCTCTTTAAAATTATTTTGCACGGGACATATATTTAGATCATGGTATTTAAGTGGGTTCTGTTATAAAGCAAAGCAAAAACGCACAGTTAATTTCAATCACATAGTTTGTTAAGGTTTGCTTCATAGGTAAAAAACCTATAAAATTATTTCAGATAGAAAAATACAGTGAATATAGCCATTTATTTGATAATAAAGAAAAACGTTGTTTGCGCTTCTTTGCATTCAAAAATCTCGCTATGGGTCATGAATAAATGTAAGATAAGCTTATATTAGTTCAATTGAACTATTTCTGCTTGAAATTTTGAAATAACACGCTGTTTTAAGTACTTTTAATATTTTGGTCTAGTTGGACCTTACTGTGGAAATATATAGTTTTGCACAAACTTTATTCCTGCGTAAACAAAGTATATGTGCATTTTTGTTTTGGTTTCACCCTACATTAAATGTAATTCTATATTTCTTTTTGGTATGCAAATTTTTTTCGTTGTTCGTTCATCTTAATTTATTTATGCAATCATCTCTTTTGATCTTGATTATTGTTGCCTTTCGCTTAACTCGGTATGAAATCTCGCGGTTTTCATATGAAATAAATGTATGTGTAAACTAGGAATATTGTAATTTTAGTGGAAAAACATAATGCAAATTTGTGCGAAATGTTTGTTATAGAGAGAAAAAAACGTAAGTAAATAAAATAATAACTCTTAAAAAGAAATTTTCATCATTATTTCATAAGAATGCCACGTGGGACCCACCTGTCTGAAGAAGAACTTGGTTTTATAAAGGGACCAAATTTGTAGACATCGCTTTCAGAGTCAATCGACATCGTGAAACAATCGCCAACTTCTGCCAAAATCCCAACAGCTATGGTAAAAATCGGCAAATCGAGCTCCGAGGAAAATGCATCTTGCATTTAGATCAGCTAAGTCTAAAGACGAGTATATCAAGTTTTGGCAGAAAATGGACACGTCAAATACACCACACGTGAGTAAGCACCAAAGCTACTGCTACGCAACATAACATGGCAAATAAATTTTGGACCAACGTGTTCCAGCAGGTAATTTTATCTGATGAGAAAAAGTTAAACTTGAATGGCCCCTACGGTAGTAATAAGTATTGGAGCGATTTTAGACCACCACGGGAAACATGGCATAAGAGGAAATTTTGGTTGTGAGTCACTGATGGTTTGGGCAGCTTTTGAATAAGCTGCAAAGTCTCCACTTTGCTTTATACCCACTAAAACAAGAGCGGAGATCTATATTCAATTGTTAGACGATGTGCTAGTTGATTTTGCAGGAGATTTGTATGGAAATAATTGGACATTTCAATAAGACAACGCCTCAATTCGCACAGCAGGCTTCACTTAACACTGTTTTTCTTGGAGAAATATCCCAGTATTGGAGTGCCCAGAGATCTGCCCAGGTCTAAAGAGAGACCGTCAGTTTGATACCATCAAGCAGCTCAAAGCAACTTTGGTCGCAGAATGGGAGATTAGCCTTCAATCGCTGGAAAAATTGGTAGACTCCATGCGTGGTAAATAACATTAGCTATTCTAGTCACTTTAGATGCAGAGATAAAAAAGCTTCCTTTAACCCCTCTACCCTTCAATGTATTGTCACATTCCCTAGGCAATTTGCGAACTGCTGTCCGTTCAAAAAAAAAACTTCTGGAGTAGCGGGTAGTGTGTGCGCCTACTAAGTTGGCGGGAAACCTATGAACAACCGATCACCCTTACCAATGATTGGTGTCACCTGTGAGACAAGTAGATATGATGAAGCTTTCAAGCTGTGCTGCTTGGATTCAGCTCTAAAAATTTAAGCGGAACAAACCCCAAGAGATTGGGAGAAGCACGGCTCAAGGTTTTGGCTGTTAAAGCCAAATATGAGATTGCAAATATTGCACACTATTTCACACATCACTTCATACTCAAACTGTATAATCATTTTTATTAGATTTAAAACATTCCCCACCGGCTGTGCCCACCCACAAAACACTCCACATCACAATTCCACTTGTTTAATACGAGTGTCAATACTTATCGGCTACTTATATACAGCTGTACTTTCCGCTATCTGTTAAGCACTTTACAAGCACATTTTCGTCTCATTTGTTGTTATTGTTGTTGCTGCTGCTGTTAAACAATACGAATACGAGACGTAGCTAAATAAAAACGTTGTGCAAACTGACATCCAACCGGCGTTTATCAATATTTTATTTCCTTCGCGCTCGCCGAACAAACAGACATACAAAGTGCAAATTTTAATTAACAATATCTATTAAGAAAGTTTATTTAACCAATAAGGCAACTTATGTGAAGTCCGGCCCATCTCCCAGCTCCAACTTCAATCTACAAGTGCGTAAGCTTCAATCTCCACGAAAGTCAAAAGTGAGTGAAATGTTTGCAACTCACTTGACCATAAACGTTGGCCGAAGCCGTTTGTTACTGCTGTCTTCGAAATAAATAATCAACAAAAAAAAACAAACATGATAAACCGCATTGAGGCGTTACAAATCATCGACTGCAACTGATCGTTTACCATTTTAACATATATATATATACGATACATGCTCTTTCAGCTGTTGTAACTGTACGCCCTTTCTCTTTTTAATAAAATTTGTTGTACCTTGATTCTTCATATGCACGCCACATCGATCAATGATAAGACAGTTTGAATTATGAATGCAATTTGGGATTTTCACTATGGAAGAAGGAGATTTGTTTGAGTTGGATTGGTTGAGGGAGAAAAAGTTTTGAAAATCATGACGCAAAAGTGAAGCTGGTGTAGGAAAAAGTCTTTATATGCTTTACAAATATCCGTACAATTTTCAAATATTCTCTGCAAGGTTACTAAGCGCAACCATTGAGTTTCCAGTCATTCGTAAACAGAGTCTTAACCCAGAGTCAGGCTACCTTTGAACCGATTTACTTACGATAATTTAAGCCAAAAAGTGAGATTGTGTTGGTGTGGAAAAATTAAGATACTCAAACTAGCTCTGATCTTACCTCATCGACAGATCTTTGGTAAAGCCTCGGCGTGCGCTTAGCTTGTTTCGATGTGAATAGCGACATTCGCTGGTTTAGTATCATATCTAAGATATTATTAAGGATAGAAGGTAAAAGCTACAAACTCAAATTCCGGGGTTGCTAATAAGGAGATATAGGAGAAGAATAGGAGATAGATATTTTACCGGCTTGGGATCAGTATCGAACCGGTTCAAATACAGTTCAAAGTTATATCTCAGAGATTATTAGGGCTATAAAGAAGAAATTCGGTGTGTAGGCTGGTACCAAGAAGTAAGAAAAATCAGTTTTGAATTCGTTCAAGTGTGGGTAATTGGTCAGTAGGGTTACATTGTTTGTGTTAGGCTGCCTTTACACTGTTCGACACATGAGACATGAAAGTCTAGTAGGCCTACATTTGGATGTTATAAATGCGAATAGATCTTCAAGTTCATAGGTCAATCAAGATGAAATGCTGGACAACTTGATTTTGATGTGTCGAACAGTAAGAACTTAAAATTTGACGTGTTGGAACTTTGCTTGATTACAAAAGTTAATATTAACTTGTAGTCAGTACAAGCACCTTTATATTGATCTAGGGTCTACAGCTAGTTAACAAATAAATTCATTTAAGTGTAATCGTTGCTCCATTCAAAGGAAGATACTGAGACTGCCTGTAAAATCTAATCAATACCTAGCAGTGTGGATCTTTCTTTCCGACAGTCGTAAAAGTCATTTTATCCATCGCTAATTTCCTGAAATTAAGGTACATATGTCCGAGTTCTAGACATCTTTTTAATGGAACCCCGACTTTATATAACATTCTAAAACTCTCTTAAAATTTCTTTATCATTCTAAAAACTTCCACAACACTCTACAACAGTCTATAATATTCTCGATCATTCTAAAACTTCTAGACATTCTGTAACATTCTACAACTTTCTATAACATTGTGAATTATCCTTGAGCTTCTACAAATTTTTTTAGAATTCTCTAACTTTGTTGATTTTTCTATTACATTATAGAATTTGCTGGATAGTTGTAGACCCATCCCATTATTGCTAAAATTCCTTTAACATTCCGAAACTTTTTTTTTTACATTAGATCACGTTTTCTGTATTTCAATAACATTCTAGAACTATAGACTGTACAGAGTGACACGAAATAGAAGAAAGATGAAAGTCGCACTAACCTAATCGACGGTACAACACGGTTACACGGCCAAGTTGTAATCATTTGGAACAAATACGAAAGTTGATTTAGGATGTTCATACATAATTCCTTCACTAAAGAAATAAAAATGACCACCATAAACCGTCAATGTCAATGACAATAATTGCAAAAAAAAAATGCCTTCTGCTTCTGCAAACAAATAAACAAGCAGTCAGTTAATTGTCCTAAATGAACCAAGGCAACACAAACAAACTAACAGATACTTGTATCTATATCTCGTACCATGTATCTGGTCTGGTCAATTTGTTTGTCCAATAATTTACGCTGCCAATTCGTTCCATATCAATTAATAACACATGACTTGGCCGTTGGTCGATTCTCACGCTTTGCTGCGAGGCGAAAAAAACTTAAAGCTCTCCTCATTCTCTCTATCAATTAGAGAGGAGTGTGAGCGAGTGTGAGGCAGTCGGGCAGGCGGCACATGTAATGAAAATAAAAAAAAATAACAAGGAAAACATTTTGCCAAAGGAGCAAGTGAGTCAGCCGCGGCAACTGAAGAGCAATTCGGTCTAAGTGGGTTTTAATAAGCCCTGGGAGACGGCAACGCAGTTGAACGGCAAAAGTGAATGGCAAAAATTCCTGACAAACAGCAGTTTTATGAAAGTGGAAATTGTTTCACATAACAGAGAATGAATTTTGGAATTTTAATAATTTTAAATAATTTCTATATTAATTCAATTCAATCATCTGATGGAATGCTGGTTTGACTATAGACGAACCAAGAACTAACGGTTATGTTTTGACTCAAAAATCGGAGATTTCGGCTTCCACCTTTTATTTGTCGATCACTAAGATTCATAAATGTCTGACTTTCCAGCCTCGAATTGATATCGCAAATTTTACAAAATCGACAACGTTATATGTTTTTGTTTCAGGACCCTAGTGGGGTAGTGGGTTTTTTTTTTTGGGCATAAGCAATGCGAGGGTTGCCATGTCTTGAAGCTTGGTATTTATCAGCGTATGCTTATTCGGAACGTGATATATCTGAGCAGGAGGAAAATATCTATGGGTGTGGAGAGTTCAGCATCTTTATTCCTAGAAGTTTTGAGTAAGTGTTCGCTTAAATCTGAACACCTGACAGAGTAGTCAGAGAATTCTGTCAATATTCTCATGTATTTTACTTGTCTGAACAGACTGCCAAATAACTGGCATACAACTGGCAGACTGTCAGTGTGTGTTAAGGCAAGCAAACATAAACTCAAAAATATTTTCTAGCTTCCAAGCTTTCAATATATTGAAAAAAGGATATTTTGATTGTCTGGTGTTTATGGTATAAGCTTTATCCACTGACATTTGATCATAGCTCGACAACCGTTCATCTGATCTTCCCCATTCCTTTGGCGGATGGATAAATAATGTTGATTACTTAATATGTCTAGAAGGTACGAACCATCATTCTTTAAAACTGTGGGAGATATGACGATTTTTCCAAAATACGGGGGCGGGAGAGGGCGTGGCCAAAATTGAAAATAAACTTGATCTGCCTGCAGATATAAGATGCACATGTCCCATTCATGTCAAACCTCTATCTCTTACCATCTCTGAGATCTGTGCGTTCATACGGACACGGCTATATCGACTCGGCTGTTGGATGTTTAATGTGCTCAGTGTGAATAGCCTATAAGATGACTAATGACGCGTGCAAGTGGTCATTCTATCTGATTTATCTAATAGCTAATATATGGCTTCGTAAGCCTATATTTTCGATGTATCTTTGTATCGAACGATTTTTTTTAAGAACAAGGGTCGATTTGACAGCTGCTTTCTGTCAAATAAACTAACAGAGTAAATTGTAAGTTCATCTACTTTCAGCGGTTACTGCTGCGGTTAGTGAACGACTTTTTTTCTTGTTTTTTCAGAGTTATACGCCACTCACGATTCGTGCACGATATACGAACGCGTCTAGATGTCGCAACCCAGCTGTGTGACATGTTAAGAGGAATGCGACAACACTTCTTTGCATAACGCGAAGTATTGGGCCTTGTCATCAATTGTCAGAATTAAGAATGACTCACACTCTAAGCTACTGTTATTTTAGGGGTTTCTTTTTATTTAGTGTCTTTTTCTGTCACAAAAAATTTTATTTCACAGCAGATTTGCTGCTACAAATTTTTGAGGTTCTTGGATTACTTGTTAAGAATTGATTTAACTTCATTTGAGTGGGGCGATACCATCTTGTCAAATAAATGCCATGAAACATTACGTTCAAGCACGAAACTCTATGTCTGCAGACGTGACAAACATTGATAGAGTCAAATTTACGTCACGGGTGCAGCTCTACTATAGACGATTTTTGATAGCATTTCAGTTTTTTGGAAATCCACAATTGGCCCTTAATTATTGGATCTATAAATTTATTTATTTTCTAATAAATCTAAAAACAAAGTCGAATCAGTCTTTTTTTTTTGCTTAAGCAAATCCAAATGACATTTGGAAAGAGGCGTTTTCGGCACTCATTTCCCGCAAAATGTTTCGAGTCTGCTCGTGATGCTTCCTCTGCATTTCATTTCTCCCCCTAGCCAACGAAATCAGTTCCTGGTGGGTGCAAGTTTTCGTCCTTACATTAGTCCAGTGAATTTTAATCCCTCTTTCCTCCATCAGCTTGGCCATCTCCTGGTAGACGTTTCTTCAACAGGCGACATTTGACAATCACTTGCCGCGCTCACAAATTGTTTACGTTTTCGTTGCGAATGTAAATTTTTTTGGTGTTGGACACAGATATATCGCATTCACGATGAGTGAAACAGCATGAGATAGGAACATCCCCAGCCGACGGGGAAAATTTTGAGAAAAGTTGGCACGGCAAGTTCTTAATTACCGTCTTTGACGGTAAACGGTAGATGTGAATTGGCTATTAAGCTTGGCCAATATATTTAATGGCTCTGCCAAGTTTTACAACGTTATAAATTTAAAAAAAAAAATCAAACCAAATTCAATAAATCAAACATTACTCACAGCTCTGAAACCTCTCAAGTCGTACGGATGATGTGGGTCGGTACAGTTCCGTAGCTGCTTAAAGGTGCGGTATAACGTTTATTTTTCATTCTTAACATAAGTAGTGCCTGAACCTTTAGCTTTTTCTCAATCTCCTTCTTCCTTCTTTAAATCCCTGTCAATGCAAATTATGCTTCTTTATTGTAAGACCCCAAACACAACACACACACAGCCACCCAGCATTTTAGTCCAGCAACATAAGAACCTGTTTACGGCCGGCATCATCATCATGATCATTATTATTGGGAATTTGTATTTGCACAAAGACGCTGTCACCGATGCCGTTCTTGTTGTTGATGTTGTTGTCATTGTGCTTGCTTGCCTTGCAATTAATGTATGAATGAATGAATTTTGCGATAAGTAAATTCAATTATCCGTAACATTAATGAATGCGTAAAATTTAAACAGCAAACGACGGCCAAAAAAACCGGCAGCGACTAAGTGATTTTGTAATCAATTTCCAACACCGAGACGTAGTCCCCCCGTCAGCGTCAGCGACTCTTTTGAAAGTGGGTAGTCAGCGTGTTTGTAAAACAGTCGATCGTTGCCGCCGAGAAGTTAATAAGGCGTAAATTGTTTGGAGTGGGCCGTTGGTATAAAACAGATATGACTAAATATTTTAATAAATATTTTTAAGATAACTGAAGAGTTTTTGGTAGGTAGTTGAAGTGATTCAGTGAGCGAGTTGGAAACATAATCAGGCTTCTAGTGTTAACAAAAAGTAACAGTAAAATTTCGGAAGATTTCTTCATTTCGGAAACTAAAAGACCGAAAGATACTGAGCATTGTACTCAGTTTCGATTCTGAGCGGTCCCTTGGTTTTGGAGGGCCTTTATGCATTTTCGTATTCGTAGAAAAACGCAAATATATTACAGTCGCAGAGAATCTCTGCAAAGAAAAGGTCTTGGGTCAATTTTAATGTGGATCTGATTTTTAAACTTTGTGTTTGTATGAAAAAACCTTTCAGATAGTTTAATATTTTTACAAAGCACTTTTATAGCTGCAAGCTATGATTCACTAAGCCTAAAATCAGGGATGCAAACTTTTCGGAAATACGGACTGGTTCATTCAATGGTTTTTGGAGCCAACTGAACAGCGGTTTGGGTTTGAATCATTGGTTCACTCTTAATAATACTCTGCACCAGAGGTACACAGAGTATGTGTAAAGCATATGTATATATTTCTGATCAGCATCAACCGCCGAGTCGATATAGCCATGTCCGTCTGTCTTTCAGTCCGAATGAACGAACAGATCTTAGAGATGGTAAGAGATAGAGGTTTGAAGTGTATGGGAGAAAAACTTCTTATACTTGCAGGCAGATCAAATTTATCCTGCCCCGATGGGATGGTTCTTCGTATTAACATTATTTTTCGATCCGCCAAAGGAATGGTGAAGATCAAATGAACGGTTATCGAGTTATGATCAAACGATTGTTCGCTGCTGCAGCTCAATAGCAGCGCTGACTTTAGCTGCTAAATTTATGCATAATTTCGATTGTTAAGTTTTAGTCGGGCTTGACCGACTTTTTTTACTGTTTTTAGTTATATTACTTTATTATGTTATAAAACGGAATCTTGTTTGATTGATTGTGTGAAAAAGTTTGTCTCACTAAATCTAGTTTTTTGATCGATCACTCCTATGGCAGATATATGCTATAGTCATCCGATCCGGCCGGTTTCGATAAATGTGCAGTGTATTTGTACTACAAGACTTCGTTCAAAGTTGAGTGCAGATAGCTTTCAAACTGACGGAGGAAATCGCATAGAAACAGACGGACACACGGACGGACATGGCTGTATCGACTCAGCTCGTCATGCTGCGAATAAACCACCAGATGCTTGTCAATTTAAGGTTTCCCTATATTATTGGGCCTTCTTAGGAATCATGAAAGATTCCTATTACTATACAGAAAGATTACTATTCGTGGATTCGGATATAACAGATTTAATCTACGCTTCCACATATTAAATTTCTCGCCATCAAATTTTTTTAATTTCCGGAATTGTTTGTCCTGCTTTCCAGCTTTGTCTTCAACTCTTAATGTTTTCTATTTTCAATATCGCCTCGACTTTTTGCGGTTCAAAATATTTGGGGGACACATTCTTAAGAACATGAGAGGAACCTTCTCGAGAACATGCACTTAATATTAAAATTGTTGAAATATTTTAGGAAGTATAAGAGATGAACGTGTGATCGGTTGAACATTCACAATCGACGTTCAAGTTCACTGTCACAACATTTACCATTTACCTTTGTAGAAACAAGAAAAGGAAACGAGACATGCAGAAAAGTTAACTGCTTTGTGGACAAAGGAAATGGGTACAAGACATGAGAAAATCAGCTTAGAGCTAATTAACTTCCACATATTTCATACAGCTATCTGAATACCTATAGAAATATTTAAGTTTTCAACATCTACGTTTGGATATTGAAAGCTTTCAGGCGCTTGTAGCTCAATAACAGAACTGAACAGTTATATCTTAAATTTAAGGAAACTGTTCATCACAATTGACATGTAGTTTCTCTAAATAAATGTTTAAATTTTCAAATGCTGAAAGCTGCATACAGAAAATCTATACGAAACGTGTTGTTGATCCCCTTCATAACTGTGACTTGCAGCAATGCCGCGCGAGTGCTTGATAGTCGTATGGACTAAGATGCCGGCATTTGTGTTTAATTCCGTGTTAGTTGTGAGTTTCAATCTCAGACAAGGTGAGTAAAACAAATGTGTACCTCCCCCCTTCCCTGCCTCTTCCTCCCCTCCCTCCCCCCACCCATTAGAAAAGCTACATGCCACGTGAAGAAATGAAAAAAATTAACGAGGCATGTATCCCCAATCCCTGTCATAACTTGTAGAAATCCTAGATTTTTATGTAGGCTTAACATATTTTGTTTTCTCTTTGAAGGAACAGTTGATTGTGTCAAGTGCGTAGGCAATGAGGAATGGAGGTTTAGAAAAGAGGGTATAGTTAAGGGTTAAGGGTAAACAGATCCTGCTTCTAATTTTCGCATAAGAGAAAGGGATCTACATTTTTGGCGGGCTCGACCGACATTCTTTCCCGTTCGAACTGTGAATCTTTTACACTTTGCTCTGCAACTTTAACTTTGCCTAAGAACAGGTACATTTTTAGAAATATTAAGGCTGTATTCAAGAACGCATAAAAATTAGTTTTTATGTCGAACTTCCCATGAATTAGCAACCTTTTAAACTGCTTTGAAAACCGAATGAAATTTGAATGCATATCAAACTAAATATTCAGCTCATGTGGAAAGTAGCACTTTTCTTGTGGGCCCATCCACGTTTATGTACCCCGTTTGGCATCAAAATGTTAACCTATTTAGAATTGCAAAAATGTCTATAATTTTAATGGGAAATGAGAATACTCTTCACACATATGTGAACAGTTGCAAATGTGCATGCACATTCCAACAAACAGTTCTCTGCTGGCAGACAAACCAGAGACATTCATAAATACATTTGTTAATGGCATACGAAATTGGATTTAAACCCCAAATCCCGCACACACACATATAAAATACAAATGCCTCGCACAAATTGGTGCGGTTCGGCATCTAAATCGAGTCTCAATTACACAAAACACCCGGCGGTCCCCCTACTCAGTGGTTGGGTAGTCATTAGTTGAGCGCGGGTTACGCCGAATGTATCTAGAAAATTGAGAAAAACAAATCATGTACATAAAGCGAAACCGCCAGCATTTGAAACACACCCTCCGTTATCTGCATTTGTCTGATCATTAAATACTTAACCAAATGAGCTGAGCTCTGGATGGCGGGGCAGGGCCTGGGGGTGTGAGTACGATGTGTGTGCAACATGTGGTCGTGTGTCTTTCGCCCAGCTTAGACTTGAGGCAAAAGAAAGCCAGAATAGAATTTTTTCAAGGAAAGTAAGATTAGAATGAGGGCATGAATTCTGTTTCTGTTTGGAGATGAAAATGTCTTTGTCTCCCTCAAAGGGGTTAACTTTAAAATGTGTAAAAACCAAGGCTGTAAACCTATTACACATGAAAGTCACCCATGATTTCCGCAGTAGGCTCTGTCTGAGTTAAACTTTATGACCAAAGTGTGATTTAAAGGCAGCCATAAGTTCAGTACCAAATGTGACTCAGTACTGAGAGGAACTGAAGCTATAACTTGTCTTAAAAATATTAAAAGCAATAAAGATTGCACTCTTTGAGAATAAGCGCAATTCTTAACTACTTTCGACCAATACCTATTTTAAAGCGAATGGGATACTGCGTTTCAGGGGAATGCTCTATCTCTTTGAACCGTTCCAAAAGATTTCGATGTTTCTTGACAAAACAATTTTTGAAAAGATCTGCTGAGAAGTATTTGAAAAATAACTGCTTGATACTTGATCTCATAAGCAACAATCCAAGTAGGGCTGTCGGATATGAGTGAAATTTCGCATATTTGCAGGTTATCTGGTCACACCGAAAATATAATCTGAATTAAAATTACTTGCACTTACCCAATTTTATTTCCATTATCCCTAAAACCAAGCCAACTCATTTTTGTTCTCTCGTCGCTAGTCCCTAACGATGTTCTATGGAGATGCCTGGAAAATTAAGTACCAACGAACACAAAATTCCCCAAAATTCATCCCTCGTAACCATTAGCTCTTAGTAAGTTTTTGAGTTTTTAAGGCAAGAATCTGCATATACACAGATGGGAACGAGAGCGTAAGTTAAAGCGGCCCTGCCCGACTTCGAAATACCCCTTACTCAGTTCAATTAGTGTTTAATAACTTCATGGGGCTCGGATAAGTATGCAACATTTGTTTAGCTCGGCCATTTATTATCCGATCCTTTTGAAAAATTGTGAGATTGTAGATATTGGCCACATAGACTACACTGCAAAATCTGAATCGATATCTTAAAAATTGTGGGATAAAATAAAATATAAAATAATAATAAAATATGTTTTATTGCGGGGGCCGGAGGGGGCGTGACCAAAATTTGAAACAAACTTGATCTGCCTGCAAATAATACTAGCTTACATCTAAAATTTGGTTGCTCTAGCTCTTCTAGTCTCTGAGATCTAGGTGTTCATACAGACGGACGGACGGATTTATTTTCGCTTTTCTAATAATCAACCAAGGTAAACCGTATCAAGCCTTTCGTTTCTATTTAGTTTTAGTTTGATGGACTTATAAGCGAACGAGTATGAACCGATTCTAAAGTGGTTAAAACGGTTCCAAATTGGTTTAGCATTAGTTCAGAATATTGGTCTATAGCAGAGAACTGCAGCGAGCTGTTAAGTTAACGCAAGTAAACTCAGCGCTCGCGTCTAGTTACGCTAGTTTAATCTTTATACACAAAACGACAGATCATTGTATTTCCGAGCAATAGCTCAGTACATAATTTTAGGAAGGGAACCCGAATCTGCTTTCAGAAATATTCCAACGGGGCAAGTTTTTTTTTAATAAATTTGAGCTTAATATTGCATAAAATGCCTATTTGTACCATTTTTAGACAAGTTTTCTGAGGAAAATTTATTATCGTATAAGCTCTCTAAGAAATACAAAGATTGGAGGCGTTTTCCGTTAAAAACTAAAAAGTTTTTTAACTAAGAATAGTTTTTCAACCGATCATTATATTAAGTATTTGTATTACAAGATTTCGTGCAAAGTTTCATGAAGATAGCTTTCAAACTGACGGAGGAAATCGCATAGAAACAGACGGACGGACATGGCTATATCTAATCAGCTCGTCATGCTGATCTATATATGCCCTACAAGTAACTTTAAGCTTAAATTACCAAAAATCTAGAGTTGATGGATAGTTTTCAAAAATTAATTCGTGTTCAAAACATGAAAATCATCTAGCATCACCTGCATGAAGGGATTGTCAATGTACTGGACCTTGAGTCCTAGTGGAATTCGCTTTAAACTTGAAATTTGGTATGTAGTTTTATATTTTCCCAATTTGATATAAGTCTGGAAGAGTTCAAAAGTTATATTTGACTTGCATCCATTTGAATATATAAATCATTTGATCGCAGTGGAACGAATCCGGGCATCGCTGGCTTCTAGTGTAGCCAATTTTGCTATTTCCCACCAGATCCAGCTATTCTCTAAGGTCGGGAGCCAAAAACTATTCAGTTTTAGCTGGGTATGGCGATATTTGGGCTAATTAGTGATGGGTGATATTAGTGACTTTAAGCTTTGTATACCCTCAACTTACCAATTAAAATTCCTGGTTCCATCTTCGTTCTAATCCTTAAATGTTTAATCCAAAATGTCGTTTCGTGTAAAATTGGCTTAAAATCTCGTTGAGTCACATAGAACACTTTTACTTGATATTTATTTATTTAAAATTTGTTATTACTGATTAATTCGTTGTATTTGGACTCAGTTCCAGAGCCATGCACAACTTGAACTTGGGTTTTTTATTTTCATTTAAATTTCAGAACAATTCGCATTAATTACGGAAATTCTACAAACGAAAAAACAAAAGTAATAAAAATGACACCAGCAATTTTGCCTCTGTTTGTTTGTTTGCGTTTCCCACCAAGAAAAAAAAACTTTTGCGCACGCGCAAAGCCAAAGTAAACAAATACCCAAAAACAAACAAAAGCACCGAAAATGCAACGCAGAGCGCGAAACTACCGTTATACAAGGTTTTCTTTTTAATGAGTTTTCTTGTTGCCTTTGCTTGCCATTTGTTAATTGTTAACATTGGCTTTTTCTTGTGGTTTGTTTACACTTGAAACTTGTTTTTCACTTTATCAATTTTTCACTTCAAGATAGCATTTGTTTTCCTTATCTTGAGCGCTGAGAGAAGCCACAGGTGGTTGATCAACCACACTGCGCTCTCTCGCTCTCAACAACAAAAACAAACACCGGCAGAGCGGAACGTTGGTAGAAACCGAAACAGGCGGCAATTCGATCAGCTTGAAAAGCGAAAACCAGAAATGGAACGATGGGAAACAAATGGAACAGACAACAGTTTTGTTGACGTCGACGTCGCTGCTGCTGTTGTTGTTGTGTGTCTCTGTGGTTAATTTGTGAGTCAAAGAATCAGTCAACTTGCATTGGTATGAGAAGGTATATACATATGATTACGTACATATGCATGTATCCACATATGTGAGCGCGATCGAAGTACAGCGAATTAAAAATAGAGTTAAAACTTCTTGATGGGAAAACTGTTTATTTTTCCAATATACACAACACTTTTCTTTCAATTTCATTTAGCTTTTTTTCTCAGGAAACAGTTTGCTTAAACAACTTGCTGCTCACAAGCACACACACACACGCGCACCTTGAACTTGCTGTCGGCGTCGCCGTCGTGAGCTTCACAATTTTAATTAGAATTTTTTTGCATTGGCCTTTCGCAACCCTTTCGGGGTCAGATTTTCCACTCCGCACTTTATCTTGGCTAAATCATTTTCATTTGCTTTGTAGGCCATTCCTTAAGACTCTTTTTATGACCACCTTTTGATTTGGGCTCTGCTTCTTTCTCCGTTTTTTGTTGCTTTTTTAACGTTTGAAACAAAAACTTCCCGTAATAACAGAGTTTCCTCCGCGACTGCGCTCTCGTGACTGATTCAGCGGGTCTGATTGGGAATGGAGCTGGTATTCTGAAGCGCGCTTAAATTGTTTCAATTCCAATTGTGGCCCCAGAGAGCACTGTTTGAGAGGCAGCGAGCGATAAAGAGAGATAGAGAGAGTGGAATTGGCATTCAATTGAATTCAAATTGGAGATAATTAATTAACTTAATTTCATTAATCGGTGGTAGATACAACAAATGAGCTTATCAGTACCTTTTTCTTCAAGTGGTTTATTAGCAAATTTACGAAAGTTAATTTGATCTGTTCGCGTTCTTAGATGTCCCATTATTCTATTATTCTATGAAGGTACGAGGTAGTTGACGAGTTAAGTTCCAGAAGTGTATCTTTCCCACGGACTTCAATTTTTTGATCCACTGCAATCTATTATTGTGAATTTTGTATTGTTTGTACCAGAGTTACACAGAGTATATTAAAGTTGTGCAAAAGTATAACAGCCATACGAAAGCATCTCTGATAGAAAACGATCATCATGTCGGTCCCGTCGGTCATATTTCAAGGCACATTTTAAAAACAAGTTTCCTTTGTAGGCCGATTTAGAACGTATTTATAAAGTGGCTTTGCTTTAAGTGTAAGATATTTGCAGAACCGAACCTACTTAGGAATAAAAACTGAACTCCAACCTGTTTCGATGCTTTTCGATGCGATTCGGCTCGGATGACCGACGGAAGTATGACCTTCTGCTTAGCGACGCCTACAATGGGCAGCAAAGTGGAATAAAAAACCTACAAAAATGTTTAGAAATACTTAAAAAAAATTTATAAAGCATATATCATTACATTGGTAATATTTTTCTACGAAAAGTACGAAATGGAATGTAACTTACTGGTTCTTCTAACCAATTCCGACCCAATAACCACACGATTTCCATACGAACGTGGTTTTTTAAACACTAAGAAACACAAAAATGATTAATATTATATAAATCATGGACTGAATCTAGGTTCGAACCAAAACCTTTTCACAAAAATCTCGAACCTTAAATTTCCGAACTTTAACTGTGGGTTTATTTGCGTTCGAACCAGTGAACCAGAGCTCCGAATATTTTTTTGCTTTACAGAATTATTCTATGTGTAAATTACACTCCGATCCTGACTCTTTAGACTACGCACTTAGGAGAAGCCCCTTTACCTCTACATTAAAATTATTGTTTTGGTACTCAGACAGTATTTTTAAATTGTCTAGATGTTTGAAATGCACAGAAGGAAGCATCTCCGACCTCATAGAATATATATAGCTTTCGTCAGCACTAACAGCTGAGTCGATATAGCTATGTCCGTCTGTATGATCGTAGAAACAAATAGATCTCAGAGATGGTAACAGATAAAGGTTTGAGATGTACATAACTTAAGCTCCTGATTCTAGCAGACAGATCAAGATAATTTATCGATTCGCCAAGGGACTGGTAAAGATTGGATAAACGACAGTCAAGTTGTGAGCAAAAGAATGCTCGCTGCTGCGGCGCAGTAGCAGCGCTACTTTCAACTGTTACTGAGCCTAAACATTCGAGGGTACAGAGTATATTATAATCGGGCTTGACCGACTTCGCTATTTGTTTGAAAATAGAGATGTGTTTACTTTAATGATTTCAAAGAGATAAATCAATAATTTCGCCAAAAAATATTCAATACCCGATGTTCGCGTCGTAAAAATATTTGCAAACAATATATCAGTGGTATTCCTGACAGCGATTAAGATTTGATTTAGCTTATTTTAAAGCAAATCTTAATCAGTTTACGGAGTCACCTTTTTGCGCACGGATTTATTTAGATTTCGTGAACAGCTGATAGTGTCCAATTAAGGCTGGTTCGTTTTCTTTTCAAAAGAGGCTTCAATAATTTCTAAATTGCATTAAATAAGTAAGTAAGTATGTATTTAATTATTTAATCTTGAAATACTTACTACATTCACCATGATGAAGTCGCTTCAGAATGTAAACAAACCCACCAAACCGAAGAGTACGGTCACATCAAAACGAAATCAAATCTAAATCAGCCGCAAAACTGATTTTAATAAATCTTTTAGTATGACCCAAAATTCTTAGCTTACTTTGGGCCCACTAGACAATTTGTATGGAGCAGCTGTGAACAGCTGATTGACGAAATCCAAATCAAATCTAAATCAAGTCTAGATCGCTTTCAGGAATACCACTATCGTATTTTTGAACAAAAATATCGATTTTCCATATGTCGGTACTATTTCCGGCAGCCCTTCCAATGACCGACCACCCTATTATTAGGTCGAAATAAGTTTTAGGTAAAATAAATGCAATTGTCAGGGACTTCTCCGATGATTTAACCGTGTTTCTACATAAATAGAAAACGAATCACTAACCAATTTGGCGATTCTTCCATTCTATCGCTTATCTGAAACACATGCCAACAGTCATCCATTTTGAGTAGTTATTGATCCACCCTTGTTTTTAAAACAACTTATACACAATTGTCCTATGCATAAGTTTGGCCCGCTGTGGTATTTTATCAACAAAATTCAAAAAGTCATAACAAACACCAGATAAGCTCGACAAGTGTAGACAAGCCCATTTTACTTGTGCGCATACCGGAATGAGCTAGTGATTTAAATTAACGACTCACCCATAGTTTTCACCATAAACTCATCATAGTTCATCAAGAGCGGCGGTGTCTTGGCTCCCGTGACAGTCTCAGCTAACTCTTCGTCGCTGTAAACTGAATCATAATCGGGATCGTGCTGCATATTCCACTTATTTTTTAGACCAGAAAGATGTGCAGAAGCTGAAACTCTGTGGCATACTCTTAGGCGCCAGCCAAAAACACAAAACACCAAATAAAATAATCAGCTTATCGGCTTGTACAAGATTTTACGGAATTCCCAAACAGTAGGTTTATGGCACTTTAGCTTGTAAGTTGCTTACACACACACACACACACACGCTCGGAGTGCAGGCATTAAATATTTAACGACATTTCGTAGAAATTTATTTGGCAAACTGCATTAGCTGGAACGTCCACAAAACCGACAGCCGACAACCGCAAGCGTTAAAACTTTAAACGCGACTAAGGCAAGGCAAACTGCTGACTGAATCTAATCACCGGTAAATACTATGAAGGCTATCAGACAAACAAATGTAGAACTGATTAGAATATAAAGAAAATACAACATTTTTTTGTTTTGTTTTATTTGTGCTCGTAGAACACTGTGCTCGCTCTCGTCTGCCGTATCTCTCGTTTTTGGTTTGATCAAATATCTGAAGAGCTCGTCACAGGCACTGAACCAAACTCTGCAGTGTATTCAAGTTTCAGTGTACCGAAAATTAACTTTCTTTCCCGCCTTAACGGGGAGAAAAAGTAATTGTGGGTCTTAAGTCAGCTGGTCATACTTATCTTATCGCTCGTGGTAATTTTTAACTTGTTTCGTCTACTGAAACATGCAGGGAGAAAGCCTAAGTGATTGGTTTATATTTAAAATTAATGAATTTGGGGTGAGTTTTTGGGTCCGTGCAGTTTCTTTTGTTTTTTGTTACAAATTAAATTACTACTTTTTAGTTCCAGACAAAAATATTGCGAATTTGTATGTGTTTTTTCCTGAGCTTTTTATTTATTCAGTAGGGTCTAGGATATGGAAGGATTTGTGGTAAATCTTGATCATTTTCGAGAGCTGAGCACAAATCTGTTTCCGCCAATGGTCCATCGCTTCTAGAATTGAACTTAAAGCTGCTTTATAGGCCCGTTTTATGGGTATCATTTTCCCTTTTATTTTGTTCACTTCGATTTTAATCGAGAAGTAATGTTTCTTAGCACTAAAATTAGCCATCTCAAATGTTTTTCAGATTTTTGGGCTTTTTTTTTAACGAAAATATACAATATAATAGTTCTTACATATATTGAAAATGGTACATCTTTGCTTCAAAAAATTGCAAAACTAATTGGATTAATTAGAGCTAATTGGTAAGAGGTAATTCTCTACGATAGTATCAATCAGAGTTACAGCAATCGCATTGGTCCCAAATAAGTCGTGTCTAAAAAGTGTCAATATAAGCATTTTGTGCTGAAATTATTGATCATTTCTGAAAACAATTTCGTGTTCATCACACGAAAATCATCCAGTCTCACCACCAACCCTTCAATATAGTTAAAAAAGTCAACTTTTGTGTTATGAATTATTCTGTCACACCCAGGAAAGCAAAATTTAATGTATGACTCTGATTCTTTTGAAAGTGCTTGTTGATTCGATCCGGGAGAACTTAGCAAGTAAAACGCCACCAGCCGCCAATCACACACCTTAAACAGACGCTCGTTCAATTTGATGATTAAGGGCCGGATTCTCAAAGTCCGGTTGGTCAGGCAATTTAACCGAATTTGAGTGTCTCATGATGTAGGTCGCGTAACCGGAGGAACAAACTTAAACGCTGCTCATCCACCGGTGAACTTGAACAAGCAATGGAATTGCAATTCGAAGAGGCAGAGCATGGAATAAATAATGCAAGTGCCTAATTATTTTACTGATCTGGATGATGCCAAATTTGTTCAACGATTCAGGTTGACAAAATTAACATGTAAAATTATTCTTGCTGGGATTAGAGATCAAGTGTCTTCTTAAACTAACAGGTAAAACACTTACTAAGTCAATAATTCAGAAATATTTCCTATATCGTATTCTGTATTGTGAAACATTTTTACATTGCCATCATTTATAGTCTCGTATATCATTTTACAGATTAAATTTCATGTTTCCGCAAATGCGACATATCTCAGCTGTGCTGCACATAATATCCGAAGATCCATTGGCAAATTGGACTATTTTGAGATAGGAAAGTGTTTGTGAGCGATGTATCTTAATCCAACATAAGGCTTTTGGAAATTTGTAAGTAGTCCAACACTCAACTTACAAAATTTCAGACCATTTTCCAATTGAAAAGTGTGGACCTGAACCACTTTAAGTGGTTCCATTTAATCAATAAAGAGAAAAAATGTTATATGGTATATCTTAAATGAAAGACCAATATTTCTATCAACTATTCGTATTTTTAAATGGCATCGTAAAAATAGAGCAGAAATTGGAGGAAAAGTTATATATCATCGGCGTTAGGAAGTAAATAGTTGTAGTATTTTGGAAATGTTTTACAGAAAACGAGAGCTTAAGTTAAAGTCGGCCCTGCCCGACTTCAAATACCAGTTACTCAGGGCAATTAGTGTTAAATAACCTCATGCGGCTCAGATAAGTATGCAACGCTTTTTTAACTCTGCCATTTATTATCCGATCTTTATGAAATTTTGTGATTGTAGAAATTGGCCACTTAATTTACACTGCAATCTGAGCTCGATATCTGAAAAAATGTAGGAGATATTTACATTTTTTTTATTGCACGGTCGGGAGGGGCCGTGGCCAAAATTTGAAACAAACTTGATCTGTGTCAGACCATACTAGTCTACATTATAAATTTGGTG
This sequence comes from Lordiphosa fenestrarum, assembly GCA_035044985.1. NCBI lineage: Eukaryota > Metazoa > Arthropoda > Insecta > Diptera > Drosophilidae > Lordiphosa > Lordiphosa fenestrarum. Next base: position 127,248 of record JAWNNO010001510.1, on the reverse strand, counting down.
GCTCTAGCTCTTCTAGTCTCTGAGATCTAGGTGTTCATACAGACAGACTGACAGACGGCTATATATAGTATATATATTCTTTATGGGTTACATACATTTGCACGACTTAAGTATACCCTTTTTACTCTTCGAGTAACGGGTAAAAAAACAGAATAAAAGCAGACAAAGCTCTCGACTTCGAGCCTTGGGGCAACGGAAGTGAGGGGAGCCGCAAGCGGAGAGCGCGAGCAAACAATGAGAACAATTCTCTATCTCGCTCTCTGCATTGCCAATGACTGTTGCCCTCAATTTATACTGAGAATTGGTCGCTCCTTTTGCTAAACGCGTTGTGGCAGTGTCGGCTGAGATATCGTTGGCAGTGAGTGCTGCTTTTCTTCGATCCAATCCGACTAAATTTAAAACCAAGAATTTTCGTCGCAAATCTCCATGCTTGATTTCAGTATTTTCTACTTGTATCTAAGCATTTCCTGTCTTACCTTACTTTTGACATCGAAAATGCTTGATATTGGCGCAATCTTTTGGAATTTTTCTCTGAGTGTATGAATAAAATGATTTTCGATCCCTCTCCTAATAATTTCAAGCTTTGGTATGTTAGTGGGGTGGAAGCGCTTGTGATGATCAATTTTAAGCATTGTACGAGCCTAGTGTGGCCTTGTCATGTATAGGACAAGTAAATTTAAATTTGATGCAGAAACATCGATGTCTGCAGCTTGTAAAAGAACAGCAGTGCCTCGATGTAGCCGTGGTTTTGTAAAGGAAAACAGTATTCAACACAAGAATGTGATGTAGTGACGGGACATAAGATATTGAAGTGAACTCATTTTATGCTTGATGATGGTGTGATTGATATCTCCGATTGCGCACCTCAGGCTATCTAATTTGATAACTAAATAGGCAGAAGCGTACTTCGTCCTGTAAAATTTCACATGAAAAATGTTGAAAACTAAAAGCTAAACTTAGCATGTAAAAAAACTACATGCTACATGTAGAAAATTAAAAAAAAAACGAGGCATGTCGAAAAGATAAATGCTGCGTGGAGAAATGCAAAGGATACACATGAGAAAAGTTGCCTTTTTCCAAATAGTTTCTACATTTTCCATACAGCAATCGGAATACTACACGAAAATTTGGGGTTTTTACATTAACGCTTAGATATTGAAAACCCACACGAGTTTGTGGAAATTCTAAACGAAAATTGTAGCTTAAAATTGGAACAGAATAGCTATGTGTTTCATTTAGAAAGTTGTTATTCACACGCTACATGTAGGATTTCTAAATAAATGTTTAGGATTTCAAATGCTGAATGCTACGTATAGAAAATATACACAAAACGTGTTGTTAGCTCATTAGCCCATTAGCTCATCGTCGCTTGTCACTTCCCTTTATTACTATAATTTGGGGCAATACCGCGCCAGTGCTTGGTAGTCGTATGGGCTGAGATGCCCGCAAATTTGTGTTTAAATTGCAGAGACAAGGTAAGTGAGCTTTGAGTTCGGTAAGGTGAGTTAAAAAATAAAAACGTTACATGCCGCAAGTAGAAATGTGTAAGCTAAACGTGGCTTGTAAGAGGCTACATAAACGTAATGGGTGCAAAATCGTGTAGAAAAACAACATTTTCGTGAAGTAATTAAAGTTTGATTCGGCAATTTTCGTACAGCAAAAGATTCAAAAACTTATTTTAAATATAACTTGATTTTTCCTTTTAGCATATGAATATGGAATAATAAACTTAACTTGCCACTTTACACCAGCAGCAATAGCTCTGGTCCGAACTAAAGTTAATCTCAAAATAAAACCGCACCTTTGTTGTTTGTTTTTAAAACAGCACACCAAAGAAATAGCTTCATTGGAATGTTAAAAATTTTATTTAAGATTTTGGTTTTGGTTGCACTATTTTTTGTGTTGTTTTTTGTTTTAAATAAATTTTGCAGTTGTTGTTGTTGTTCGTGTGGTATTTTGTTTTGCTCTCAAACTTACTTTTGTGGGCTAAATGAATGCAAAGTTTTTGCTTAACATCAAAGTTCGTATCTTATATATTTTAATATTTTTTTTTGTTACATTTTTGAAGAGCAATTGACTCTTGTTTGCGGCAAATAGTACGTGTACTTGTACATATATATACTTATAACGTTTGTATTTTTTTCTCTAGATTTGTTTGTGGTGGTTAGTTAATAGATTAATAATTGTATATTGTAAGTGGTTGAGGGTGGGTTGACGGGTAGCAACTATTGTTTCGATTGGTTTTTGTTACACAAATTTGTATAATTGTTTCAGCATTTTAAAGCAATTCAATGGGTCAGTTTTGGGGTTAAAACACTGAAACAAGTTACAAAAGTGGTGAAGGGAAATCAGTGACATATATCTTTTGATTCATATTTGATATGTTTGTTAATTGATATGTTGCATATATTTAATGTTCGTCTAAGTAATTTCTTTTGTTTTCACTTGCAGTTTTGCCTAGCAATTTGCTGAGTAGAGCAAATGTACTGCTGATATGTATGTGATATTTAATTGTATATATTAGTTGTATAATAAAATTGTTGAAAATTGTAAAAAATATGCACAAAGAAACGATTATTAGTTAGTTAAATGTATATTGAAAAACTCAAATTATCACTTTGTAGTTTTCTCTTCTTTGCTTTAACAATTATGGAATAAAGTAGTTTGTTCTCTTTATTTACATGGGGGACTTATACACACACTTGTTTGTTCTCATCAACATATATTTCATTTATATATGTTTATATATATATAGTTCAATGGATCCTTCAATATTACTCTCGATTTGTTGTATATATTTGATATGGTTTAATATTTCAATAGACAACTAGTAGTGGAAATAAAATAAGCATAGTTAAGGTTCAAACTTCCTTTTTTGGGGTTTTCTATTAGCTAATTCAAGGTACTTATAACTCCATGAAGAATTTTTTGGTTTGTTTGTTATCTTTAATTTGACTTTCGCATCAATTCACTTGCCACTCCACTAATTTGAATACATAGCCAAATGATTTCGTCCATTTGTAAGTATTTAGTTTTTGTTATTAACAAATTCCGTGCTCTTTCTTTTTGGTTCCTCTAATAAATTTCTGTTTTCATAATGAAAAGCCAATTTTGTTTGACTTTAATTTATTTTCTTTGGGTCAGTTTTGTCAAACAAAATTGGGTTTTCAACTCATTTTGGTTACTAATTTGTTTTTTTTTCTTTTTTGTTAGAGAAATATTTTAAAATTGAGTAGAGTTGTTAGGATTATAAAACAAAGTAAAAGAAAAAGATTTTCACTTACATAAGTTTATATTTTAGCTAAAATGTTTTAACTTTTAGTCATAGATTTTAGTGGGTCCGTGAACTATGCAACTCATAAGGTTTTTATTTGAAGATGTAGCCCGATTTCTATATACTTAAATACTTGTAAGTGTGATGGTGTGGGAGGTATTCAGCAGAGATCATTGATACCACTTGTTTGCCTTCTTTTTCTGTTTAGGTATATGAAAGGCAAGGTGCGCTCTTTTATATTCAGAACCAGCATCTCGCACAGAGCAAAAGCGGCACAAAAACATTGCGAATATTTTGATATTTAATTAGCTGGATTATACGTTAGAGAGATGGCATGATTTTATCTCATTTCTTTTACTTTGTGGGAGCGAAAGGCTTTTCTTCTAAGCCTAATACTCAATCGCACTGCTTAGAAATAGGTTGGTGTGTTTTAAAATAATCTAAGTACTCTTAGTGATGTTGACATTTGATTAATACCAAAACCATTTGGAAAAAATCTAGACAAAGAGATATATGGAAAAAGATTCTAGTCAAAAATGTTCATTTACTTCAATGAAAATAAATTTTAATATAATCTAACCAAATTTTTAGTCGATAGTTTATAAAAATTCTGAAGTTATGCTTCTTTGAATAAAAGTAAATACATTTAATTACAATTTAAACAATACCTTAACATATTCTACTAAACTTTAAAGTATTCTTTAGATGATAAACTAAGAATTTTTCAATATAAATAATCAATATTCCTTTCTGTACCCGGACCTATCATTACTAGAAACTAAACTTTAAGTGTTTGGGAATTAGAAGTAAAGTTATAAATAATACAAAATGTAATTAGGGTCCGATTCTCTACTCAGTATCAAATATCTCTGCTGAATACGACCAATCGAATGCTTGATCCACAAACGTAAATACTAAAATTTCAGTGTTACATTATTTAAGAAACATTACGTGTTCTACTACATTCAAATACATCGATAGACTTGGAAAAAGTAATTTGTTCTGCTGGAAGGTTCATTACTGATAGCCTTGGTTTCATTTGTTGAATACCTTGCATTAAAGGAGGGTTCTATTGAAGCATTTTGTAACACTCACACGTACATTGATAAAAATCATTTTCGAAAATCTATGTTTTATATTTTTATAAATAATTGTATATTTTTGTAATTTTCTTTCTGTTACTTTTTATTCTGCCTGAACGATCCTGCTTCCACATTTTTATTCTGTTTGACTGAAATGAAATGTTTTTTTACTTGTTTTGGGGAATTTTGTCTAATCCATTTTCTCAAAACATAAATTGTAAACCATATGAAGAGAGAGAAACAGTTTTGAATAGCTTAAAAAGTTGGTAGAAAGCAGCCGAATTTAAATCGTTTTGGCTTATTTTGGCTTTTTTTTTTTGGTAAATTTTTCAATAGGTTTTTTGCAATTTTTTTGTAGCTTGATTTTTGTTTTGTATAAAAAGTATGGGGAAATTTTGAAAATATAAATAGTGATAGAGAGAGCAACAAATCGAAAAGAAAACTTACAGAAAAGGAGAGTTAGAGTTTGAGAAAATATATTTTCTGTTGTGTCTGTCTGTAGTGCCACGCCCCTTTTTAATAGTTGTAACTATCGTAGGGCGTGCCCAAATATGAATAGAAATTAGGATTGATGGGCTGTGAGTGTGCATAATAATATCCAGAAGCCGGATCTGGCGCTACTCAGTCAAGGAAACCGGTATTAACCAGTTTCTCCAAAAAGAATTTGACATCACCCAATTCCGAGTCCTTGATGCCCAGTGATTTCAACATGCCCAGATCACCATTCTCCACGGCCATAAATACGGAACGCAAATGCTCCAAATCGGATCTGCAAAATAGATGAATGATTGAATGATTTAGTAAGTTCATTTTGTACATTACACCAAGCTAATGGTATATCGTCCCTTAATCAGAGATCACAGAATTGCTTGATTAATAATATGGAAAATGTGGTTAATTCGCATATAGATAGTAGCTTATTGTTAGACAAACAAAATAGTTTGGTTAATTAAAAGCGTCCTCTTCAAAATATTAAACTAAATTCACAGAAGCACACGTTAAAGCCTTTTCAGAGAAAAGTGCCCTCGCCAGTACGTGTCATTGGAACAGTCACAAAAAAAAAGAAAGGAGACTGATTAAGACCCTTATGCCACCAGAATGGCTCAAAACGTTGTAGAGAAAATTTTACAGTCATGTGTTGGCAGTGAGTGCAGTGGACACAGCCTAACATAATATCCATTTGCAATCAGACGTCTCCATGGAGCGCCAGCACAGGTACTCATGGTTTGCAACCACATTTTGAGGCTATGATACCTACAGCTCTGCTGGTTTCCTAGAAATTTTGCAAAAGTCCCTCCTCCCAACTGCGCAATTCGGTAAGCTTTCACGAACGACACTGCTTCAGTCAATTTGAAGGACAAGCAATAGCATATTCCTGGCGCACAAAATACCCAAATAGCCTCTTATGCCGCTGACAGAGCCTTTCTGGTTTCCAGTCCCTTATCGAGTCGACCGTCAGCCACAGTACAATCCTTTCAGTGCTTGGGCGCCCCGTTGTGGAATTGCTAAACAAGTCAGCAAGCATTAAGCTGAACGACTCAGTCAACCCAAATTATCCGCATGTAACGTGCCTACACAGAAAACGAGAGTGTAAGTTAAATTCCGCCGTACCTGACTTTGATATACCTGTTACCCAGGGGAATTAATGTTGAATAGCATCTCCTTATGTTAATTAACAGAGCATTTACATTCATGTATTCGTATCATCAATATTATGTTAGCAAATGCCACTCCGTTGCGAGTGTGCAAGGTTTTTAATAACTTTCATAACTCTTTCGGCGATTCTTTTAAAATTTAAGAGATTGTAGATGTTGGACATATAAATTATGTTATTTTAAGAGCTCGAATCCTAAAAATTGTGGAAGTATGCAACTTTTTAATTTTGTGGGCGGGGTCAAGAATTTGTAACAAGCATGATTTGCGTACAGACAATATACAAATTTTGAATCACTGTAGCTCTTTCAGTAAGTCACAGAGATTTAGGTGTTCAAACAGGCAGACAGACAGGGCTAAGGGATGTGTGGATCAGCAAGCATATCCCATAATAATAATACCCGAAACATGCGATGCAATTTCCAAAGTGCTAAAAGACGAATACCTGAAGATATGTGTTTGCAGGGTTCACAATGAATTCCTTTCTAGGCAGTTCCTGTAAACCAAACATTCTTGGACAACGGGCTTTATTGCGCCAAAAGCCCTGAAGCGCACCCAACGAATCTCCTTTTTGTTGTGATCAAAAAATAATTTAAGCGACGTAAACTGAACTAACTCATAAATACATTCATGCATCAAATGTATTTACACTGAAAGTTTCATTCGACATTTTCTAATTAAACATGACATCATCGAACATGACAATTGATAAGCTATTTACGTTGAAAATATGACAACATGAACGCCTACAAGATTTTCATGTCGTCATGTGTCAAACTGTGTAAAGGCAGCCTTACAATCAATGCGTCAAAAAGTGTTCTGCAAATGCAAATAATTTTTAAACGAGTCCCTTCTTTAAATTCCCAATTAGTTCTAGCACCTTTTTCAAGGAATAATGTTAAACTTCAGACAGACAGTAATACCATTTAGGCTTATATAAAACATTTTGATTCAACACAGCGACCTCCTTTCAAGAACAAATTGGTGTCTGGCTAAAGAATTGTAATGGCATTATCTAAGAACATTTTGTACGTGCTTGAAGCACTCTTACTTTGATTCAAGCATGTGTTGGTGTTTGACTTTAGAATTAATTTGAGTCCAACAATGAATGTTTTATTTCAAATAGTTCGAAAAGTACTTAAATCAAGTACTTTGGGACTAACAAATTCATAATAGATTAATTTTGTAGATGCTGCTACACAGTCTTATTTTTGCAAAATGCCAGAAATATATTTGATGAATACTTTCAATATTAGTAGAATATTTTCAGCCAGCCTAGGCACAACTGGTTGAGACGGCATTCTTATCGTGCTAAATTCCAAAGGTCCCGAGCTAGAATCTCCCAGAGTAAGTTAAAAATTTATACAAATTTAAATAATTAGAAGTTTTTCAGAAAAAAATCTAAAAGAATTCGGCTCTTGGCTGGCAAATGTTTTGAATAAAAAACTCAATTCCAACTATTTTTATCTTCACACTGTAAATATTAAAATATCAGAGAATTTAACCCTGAGTGTGATTTTTGCCTCCTGGATAGTTCCTCTCTGAGTCTGGCAAATAATGAAAAATTAAATTATTAAAATAAAATCAAAAACCCAGCATTGTGGAGCAGAAAGAATGAATGAAGAAACAAATCGTTGTGAAAGACAACAAAATATGAAAGATCTAACAACTTTCTATACAACCCAATAAATGAATTGACTAAAACTATTGCGCTTTTTTTTTATTTGGACATGATCTTCATAATAGATCCATGGGACATATAATTCTGATTTCAGATAAAAATTAAAATTGTATTATTAACATAGCTGTGGGAAATGACTGTAAGATCAAGTAAATATTAAAAGAATATTTATCAAAGATCAAATGGATATTTTATAAAAATCGAATGGATATGAAAAATATGATATTTTTCAAATATTTTAATATTTTTTTTTCAAAAATTAAACTTTTAAGAAGAGATCCAATGGATTAGCAAAAAGGATATTGCACCATCCAGTCCAAATGAATACCGCAAAGTCATCCAGGGGATCATCAAAAACTAGCATTTTTCTGTGTAGTAAGTAAGCAACGTATGCAAAAAGTGAGCCTATTTACAACAACATCAAGAAGCAAGAGCGAAGGGACGGCTCAGACCACACCAAGAGCGATCAATGCTGTCTTTTTGCTGGAATTGGAAAGACATCAAAGAGAAGCATCGCGGTCTATCCAATCGGAAAGGTGTTCTTTTCCCTCGTGACAAAACCTGATTGTCTTTGCCCTCTTCAAAGTTCTTTAGTTGGTAAGGCATCTGATGAGCCTGCCATAAACCACTTGAAGCAAGTTTTTGTGTATAATTGTGAGATAAATACATTTTCGAAACTAAAATACGGTATGCTCGTTTTTGGGTAACTTTAATTCCACAAAGCCTTTGCCTGTCTAGTCTCTACCCGCCTTAATTTACCACTTTCCATATACCGACTCGCTCACATAGAGCCAACTTGAAGCTTCTGCTGCGGTGAGCCACAAATTAGACGCTTTGCTTAATTAATCCCTGCAGGAATCGTTTTGTGTACTTGTTGTGGACTCGGGCGTAACTTCATGATGATCAGCACAATTAGCCTACGTAAGGTGAGCAAGCCAGAAAAACAACAGTGCGAAATACGCATTAATAACATTTGCGTGTTAGCGGTTCAAGAGACCCCAACCCACCCCCACAAGCCCGAACCCCTGGCCGTGATGCCGGGGCAATGGCATTATGCCACTTGTGCAATTAATTGTGCTGATGAAATTTGTGTAAAGCGGCTAGGCGGCAAGCAGACGGACAGACAGACAGGCAGGTCTCCTCTATTGAGATACGAGAGTTTTTGCCTATTTATCAACATGTGTGAGGTGAGTGTGTGTAAGTATGTTTGTGCCTGTCTCCTTGGTCTCGCCTATTTAGTACGTGCGTGTGTGGCAGAGTCTGCTGCAGGCGGTCGACATTTTCACTGTTTATTGTCTTCCATTTTGTGGTTGGTTTGTTTTATGCTTGACAAATTTAATGAAAATTCTCTTTTGTGTTTTTTGTTTTAAGGCTGAAGTTTTTTAATTAAACTGAGCAAGCATAAAAGAGTGCTACGATTTGGGTAGTGGCCAAATGAAACTGGCCAGAGCACACCAAAAATAAGGTAATAAAGTATTATTAGGGGAATAGTTGGCAAACTCGTTACTGTTAATATCTTATATGGGATACATTAAGGTTTGTATTGGCGTTTGGAGATTGCGCGTAATTGAAGCTTTTTGTTTGCATATTAAGCAGATGAAATCGGTAAGGGAGTGGCTGGTAACGGCTTTGGTGGATCGTTAAGTACTCCCAAATGGGTAGCATTGCAAAATTAATGATTTAAGAGCGCTTTCAAAACTTTATAAAGACTCTTTGGAAGTGTGTCTTTTTGACTGAGTCATCGACTGAAAGACATCCTTTGGCCTTCTTGGACGAATGTGTTCGAGGAAAAGTAATCTGCTTAGACTGCTCTAAGCTGGTGGTGGAGTAGAAACCAAATCATATTCCGGGTAACGAAACGAAAACGTTTACAGACCTGTGTAATTTCGAGTGATTTTTTAAACCATTGCAAAGGGTATTATAATTTTGCAGTGCAGTTTGCGACGTCCGACCCATTAAACTATATATATTTTGGAACAGGGTGAAGAGCTGAGTCGGTTGAGTTTTGTCCGTCTGTCTGTTTCTACGCAAACGAGTCTCTCAGTTTGAAGCTATCGAGCTGAAATTTTGCACAGAGTCTTCTTTTTGCTGCAAACTACTAATATGTCGAAACCGACCGAATCGGATGACTATATCTCATAGCTCCCATAGGAATATTCGGTGGGAAATCTAGTTGTTGTGAGAAAAACTTTTTTCTTTTCAATGGAAACGTCTAAAAACTTTTTATCAGGGACCACAACTGTTATAACTTTTTTTTTTTTAAAAAACATTAACAAAATAATATTTAAAAATTTTACCATAAATAAAGTTTTTACTTTTTTTAAATCTAAATTTTTAATTAAAATTTTGAAAAATTTGTAATATTTAAAATGAAAAATACAAATTTAACTCGAATAATTTTTTAACCAAACGACTTATAACAAACAATTTTACATATATGTGATCTATGGGTCAGTTTGGATGCACATAAGAGCGGTCCGTTTTTCCGTCCGTCCGTCTGTCTGTCCGTATGAACGCGCAGATCTCAGAGATGGTAAGAGATAGAGGTTTGACGTGTATGGGACAAAAACTTCTTATATCTGCAGGCAGATCAAGTTTATATTCAGTTTTGGCCACGCCCCCTCCCGCCCCCGCAATTTAGAAAAAAAGTCATATCATATCATAGATGGCTTGTTCCTTCTGAACATATTTAGTTATCAGGATAACTTATCGATCCGCTAAAGGAATGGAGAAGATCGGATGAACGGTTCTCGAGTTATGATCAAAAGACTGTCTCTTGGTACAGAGTATGTTATAGTCGGGCTTGACCGACTTTCTTTCTTGTTTCATTTATAAATAGTCGGCGTTGATTTAATTTAAATTTAATAAGAATTTGAAAAAGAATAAAAGAATGCGATGTTAACAGCAACGAATTTCGGAGTAATAAATCCAAGGTTTTCTCTTTGTTCGCCCGACATACACTGACGAGCAAAACTGTAACACGAGTTCAATATTCTCACTTTAACTGTCTGTATTTTCCCTTCTACTTTATGCATTCTTAAAATGTTAGTCTTGTTTTGTTAGTGCAATATTTGGCTAAAAAATTTGAAGTCATTTGATAAGCTGGAAGAGAAATGCAATGGCAAAGAGTAAAAAAAGTGAATTGTTACAGTTTAGCACCGTGGTTATTTTTAAACAAATATCTTTATTAAAAAATTTTTAATAATGGGTTCACAGCCCTTTTGATTTCTTAAGTTCCTCTATGCGATTTGGCATACTTTGGGTGTAGCGTCGCACCATTTCAGGAGGAATAGCGTACCGGACGTCCTTGGTTCTCTCCCACAGCTCCATCATGCCACTTGGAGGGACCGCATATTTTGCAAGCTGCGTTTTGACACGGCTCCATAGATTTTCAATTGAGTTCATGTCTGGAGATTGCGGTGGCCACTTCATGGACTGGAACTTTTGCTTAAACATCAAATTTTTCACCAAATGTGACGTGGGCTTCGGGTCATTTTTTTAGCAGCAAGACCCATATTTTCTATGACTCCTCCTAGATTCTGTTGCAAAATGCTCAGATATTGTTCCTTACGCACTATTCCTTCGATCAATACCTTGAATTGGACTTGACTTGGATTGGACGCAACAATGTTCATTCCATGCATTATTGCCTAACTCTTAATTAAACTCTTTTCCTTAATATTAACAAATTCCCAGTAAAATATCGATTTTGTGAACTGTTATTTTTATCGGACTTTGATGTTTTGAAAAATTTACATTTCAGACCCTTCCGTAACTCAAGGGAAGAAGCGCTTAAAAGCCTAACCTTGTGCTAATTTTTAGAGCATTAACATTAATGTTAACACTTTAACATGATGTAAGCATACAGTGCATGCTGACCCCAAAGAAAAGACAACAGTTGTGTTCCTTAAGGAAAAGCCGAAAAGAATGCAATCCCTTTTATTAAGAGACAGACTATGCTGATCCCAAGATGCATGTACATAAGAGGGCACTTTCTGTGTATGGAAAATTTAAGGTCATACTGGCGCCCCTTGATGCGCTAGTTTATGCTGTATTTTTAACGAGAAACAAATAAAAGTTCAAAAAGTTATGTTTTAGTGGTCGCGAGGGGGCTCCAAAGTGTTTGATATTACTCATACGCAGTGTTGCCTTTCAACTTTATAAAATTTTATACTTGTCGTTGATTTCTAACAAAATGTGTTTGTACTTTCGAAACGATACTCTGAACCTTTGTTGGCGAAGCATTGTGCGATTTTGGGGACAATCCAAATTTACACCTGCAATTGGACTCGAGCTCACAAATTCCCCCTTCTAGGGCGACGTCCCTTGTCCATTTTTTTTTCATAATAGGGAAATTTTATTATTAAAATCGAAATTGCTTGGAAGGCTTTCAAAAATTGACAACTCGATCCAAGTAGCACAGATCTCCTTATTAAAATTTCGATGTAGATTGCGGGGCGCTCGCTTCGTCGCTTCCATTAATACTGTTTTTGTAAATTGAATTATCTTTAATGCAAAACGAATCTATTAAGAAGTCTACTTGCAACGGGTAACTCAACTCTGTCGACTCTGCTCTCAAATGTTCTCATTCATTAATAATTTTTCGTCGTACTTTCCATCTGTGAAGCAGAGTAATTCTCACAAGCGGGCACAGAACGCTTTATTGATATTCTCTGCGCTTCCATACCTTAAATTCTTGAAAATGTTAATGTCAACGTTGTATGCCCAAGACAAACAGTTTTAACCCCCTGACCTTCACAATAATCAAGTTATCCCAGCAGCTGTCCCTTAAGTAAAATCATAAATTCTATTGTCTGTCCGGGCTATTCATAATTTAAATTATAATGCATAAGCAAAGACACAATTTTTGTATGCAAAGCACATAATAGAAGAAAACGTCCGAAAACAAGAGACTCCTTTTTAAAGCGCACATAAAGTGTGAGCATATATTTGCATGGCATATTTTTCATTTGCTACGAGTAGTGTTTCAACCCTTCTTTTGTATGTTGGAGTTGTTTTTGCGGTGGCCACAGAGGGGAAGATGAGCTTAGACAAGGACAAAAAAATTTTATATGCGTGGGAATAGCTTGGGGAAAGGTTTAGTTTGTTTTAGAGCTTTTATTATTTATACTATTTTCGGGTAGCTTACGGACATAAAGTTACATTTAGTTTTCATGCATGAAAGGGACTCGGTGGGTTGCACCCCCCCAGCAATTTACCTCATTAGTCGCAGGGCAGCACCAAAGTCCTCAATTGTTTGCGATTCACTCAAAGCAATGGCCACCTTCTCGACACCACCCAGAGGGGAAAGGGCATCACGTGCCTTGCTGCCGAAAAGTTTCTCCAAATAGTTGGGACCATGCGAGGCAATTAAGCTTTGTAAAAATGATGCAGTCTCCTCCACCGGTGGACGTTTGGCTGGAAATAAGAGAAATGCAAATCCTTATAAATTGCGGGTAATTAGATTAGGCAAAGAGCACGAGTAAAATTTTACGCTGACACTTACAGATATAGTTCTACAATCATTAATCGTATTGGTCTTAATTAATGTTGTTTATTAATGCAAATGACAAGTGCGAGCCATGATATTAAAGCTATCAACACACAATCAATTAAAATGTATAAAATTGATATGTTTTTTTATGTGTAATTAATTGTGGTTTCATGATTTGTTTGAATACGTGATTATTAAAATATTGCTGTTAGTTTGGCCTCATTATTTTTGATCAAATGGTTTCTTTTGTTATATTTATAGAGCTATAAGGATTTACACTGGCACACAGTATTCCTAGCACCAATCCACATATGAACTTTGTCAACTACGTTTCAAAAACTTATTCAATACATCGCAAGGTGCCACAAAAGTTGTATAAATATTTTAAAATATAGACCATTTGAAAAACATGTAATAAAGTCGGTCAAGCCCGACTATAACATACTCTGTATCTCACAAAAATTGTATTTACCACACAAAGTGTTTACACTCAGAGAATAAATAGAGAATTTCATACTTGGATCAAGAATCTTCGAGATTAATAGTTCTATAATAGTAAAAATTCTCGATCTAAGTGCGAAATTCTTGATCGAAGTATGAATTTTTGAGCCCGGATTTCTTGATACAAGAGCTTAACTACTTGATCTAAGTACGAATCATTCTCATATCAAGCAGAAAAGTTCTTGAATCAATTGCTAAACATACTCAAATTCAAGATTGCTTGAATAAAGAGCATACAGCATTGTCATGTACCGAGAACGTTCTTTTTAGTATTAAGACCTCATCAGATTTAAGAGCAAGATCGTTTTCTATTAAATCAAGAGCTTCATAGATTCTAATCTGAAATCAGTTGTTCTTTTTATTGTGTTTAAATTTATTTAGTCGAAAATTAATTGTTAAACCTTGTAGCAAGTTTAAGCCGGCTCGAGGAATACACAACACCTCAAAGCAGCATCAGTCTTTGTCTGCCAGCAATACCAGCAATGCCATAGCTGGTTGGGAATTCCAAAGCGACATGAGTGCAAAATTCGATTGCGCTCTCCGCTCAATAGCTTCCCCACACACCCCTCTCACCTAAAATACAAAACTGTAAGAGCAGACTCAACGCTATTCTGTCAAATGTGCTTGTTCTCCTCTCTCAGTTTCTTTATCTTGTTACCCTCGCCTAAAAGCACCAAGCTGAGAACGAATTTAGCTCGATTTCAAGATCGAAATTCTTGAAAATTCAAGAACGAATACTTTTTTTTTAAGACCGTTTGTTCTTAAGTTATTCGTACTACTTTTTTCTGGGTAAAGGTGTATTTGTTTTCCCTTTACCTCGACTATTATTTTCCCGATCTTCACCGTTCCTTAGGCTGATCGATAGATAATACCGCTTACTGAATATGTCTAGAAGGTACGAACATTCTATCTATCAAATTGTTTAAGATATGACGGTATTTTCTTGGGCGTGGCTTAATTTTAAAATAGACTTGATCTGCGCCCTGGTATAAGAAATTTGTATCCCATACATGTCGAAGCTATATCTCTCACCATCTCAGAGATCTGTGCATTCAATCAGGCAGACGGACTTGGCCATATATGGGCTCACCTGTTTTCGTTGGTCTTGACCGACTTTCTTTCTTTCTTTTTATACCCTGTTCCCATTGAAAATGGGAAAAGGGGGATCATGAAGTTGTGCGAATGTATGTATGTAACAGGGAGAAGGAAACATTTCCGACCCAATAAAGTATATATATTCTTGATCAGCATGAACAGCCGAGTCGATATAGCCATGTCCGTCTGTCCGTCCGTCCGTCTGTCTGTATGAACGCGTCGATCTCAGAGACTATCAGAGATAGAGCCACAAATTTTCGCATGATGGTAGATTTATGCTGTAGTGTGTTTTTTGTCCGATCTGATTGTACTTTTCAGAATAGATAGATATTGGGCCTAGCTTGATGCATACTAAACCACGAGGCTCTAACTTGAAAATTGTGGATCTGACGGTTGTTTAGGTGTAGAATTTCTAGAGGTGGTCTTGGTTTTTTTGGGATAAAAGGGGGACGGGTGGGAATTTTCCAAATCTGAAACAAACTTGATCTGCGTACAGCATAAATCTACCTTCGTGCAAAAATTTGTGGCTCTATCTCTTATAGTCTCTGAGATCGACGCGTTCATACAGACAGACAGACGGACGGACGGACAGACGGACAGACGGACATGGCTATATCGACTCGGCTGTTCATGCTGATCAAGAATATATATACTTTACGGGGTCGGAAAATTTTCCTTCTCCCTGTTACATACATTCGCACAACTTCATTATCCCCCTTTTCCCATTTTCAATGGGAACAGGGTATAAAAAGGGTATACTAAAGTCGTGCAAATGTATGTAACAGCAGAGGAAGCATCTCCGATATCATAAAGTATATATATTCTTCATCAGCATGGACAGCCGAGTCGATATGGCCATGTCCTATGTCCGTCCGCCGTCCGTCCGTCCGTCCGTCTGTATGAACACCTAATTTCAGAGACTAGAAGAGCTAGAACAACCAAATTTTATACGTAAGCTAGTATTGTCTGTAGGCAGATCAAGTTTGTTTAAAATTTTGGCCACGCCCCCTCCCGCCCCCGCAATAAAAAATATTGAATAACTCCCACAATTTTCAAGATATCGAGCTCAGATTTTGCAGTGTAGTCTATGTGGCCAATATCTACAATCTCACAAATTTTCAAAAGGATCGGATAATAAATGGCCGAGTTAAAAAAATGTTGCATACTTATCCGAGCTGAGCTGAGTAACGGGTATTTCGAAGTCGGCCAGGGCCGACTTTAACTTACGCTCTCCTTATAAATAAGGTTCGACATAAAAGTGTATTTTATGCGTGTTGGAAACCAGCCTTTAGCGATACCAGATCGATATATTGTTTAAGGTTGACTTGACACAAATTTTACAACAAGTAATCCTGTAAGTCTTCCGCAATTGCCCGCCGAACTCTTAATATACCAGTCATCAGTCTGAATTCTTTTCTTGAAAGTTGATAATTGATTTGTCGGACAATATTTTCAATGTTATGTTGTACTTCTTCACCTTAATTCAATCTCAGCCAAGAGAGTTTTTTCTCATATTTACGTATTTACGTATTTATTTCTAGGCGACATTCCCTGATTGCTTAAGGAACTTATAGATGAATCCTGCAAATTCGACATCATTCGTTTTGGACATTGATCTAAAGGTTTTAAAGATATTCGAATGTTTTATAGGAATTTATTTTACAAGTCTGCGAAAAGTCACATTACGACAAAAAGCATAATATTTCCTAATGTGACTTTTTCCTAAAGGTGTGATGGGATAGGAAGTGTAGTGAAGTTCGTGTTTGGGAGTGTAGGAAACAAATTATTGCAAAGGACCAGTTGATAGGCAGAGTGGGTAACCCTGCATGACACATCAGGTGCACCAGGAAAAATTGTAGAATATATGAAGTTTTGATTTCGTTTGAAATCTTCGTTGCGATTTCTATTTATTGTTTCAGAAAATACGATTTTTTCATCTTAAAATAAGAACAGAATGTTTTATCAAATTTTTCAGAACAAATGATCCGAGTGTTCCTGAAATGAAATTTCACTTTGTTTATGGTTATTAAATTGAGGCTTTCTCACTTTGCCCATCTGAATTAGTCTTACTAAATATAGAAAGTTTCTCAAATCTGCAATGATATAGGATTCAATCATAAAGAATATGAACTAGCATGGCCACCAACTATCATGCAACTGTTAAAGCAACATCTGGTTTTACATTCGCCATGCATAGTTTTGTTTTCTTATTTTTATACTCTGTACCGTAGGTACATAGAGTATTATAAGTTTGTGCAAAAGTATGTAACATCCAGAAGGAAGCATCTCCGACTCCATAAAGTATATATATTCTTGATCAGCATCAACAGCCGAGTCGATATAGCCATGTCCGTCTGTCCGTCTGTCTGTCTGTCCGTATGAACGCACAGATCTCAGAGATGGTAAGAGATAGAGGTTTGACATGTATGGGACATATGCTTCTTATGTCTGCAGGCAGATCAAATTTATTTTCAATTTTGGCCACGCCCCCTCCCGCCCCCGCAATGTGGAAAAAACGTCATATCTCCCACAGTTTTGAAGATAGATGGCTTGTTCCTTCTGGACATATTTAGTTATTAGGATAACTTATCGATCCGCCAAAGAAATGAAGAAGATCGGATGAACGGTTTTCGAGTTATGCTCAAAAGACAAATTTTCTTGGTACAGAGTATGTTATAGTCGGGCTTGACCGACTTTCTTTCTTGTTTTTTCTTGTATTTTTATTTGCTCCGCCAAACATTCAGCATTTTATAGGTCAGTCAGTCAGTCAACTGGGACGGCACAAAGGGACACGACTTCACTGCGCTTGGTGACTCTTTAACCCACTGACTGCACTTGTTAACCCATGTGTGCATATGCTGGCTGTTGTTGTTAGCATTTTTAATGGTTGCAAGGACACGAACACGAATCTGGGGTCTATGGGTCTGTGTGGGTTGCTTCAGTGACTGACTGTGTTTGTTATGCAAACGGCGCCGTTTGCCAACATTTTTTGCTTTCGCTTTTGGTGCTTTCTGTCGTCTACACGAGCTTCTGGTTGCCTATATGGCTTTTCGCTGGTTGTGTTTCGCCTTTAACTTGTTACAAATTCCAGCGATGTATATCAGCAGTTAAGATAAAGCTGGCGAAAAAACTGTAAACTTCTTTTGCTTTCTGTTGTTTTGTGTTGTAGATAAAAATATGCAAAATTATGGTTATTTCCCTTGGGTATTCGAGTGCATCGCGTTAAAAGTTTTTCAAATTTTTATTGCACTTTTACAGTAGTAAAAAAGGGTTCGAAAGTTAAAGTAGACAAAGGTAAAATTTAAATTGAACCTGAGGGGTGAAGCTATCTGAGTTTTTGTAAAATCATGTGCAGAGTGAGAGAAAGAACTTGGTGTAAATTCGTAAAAATTAAGTGTATTTTGATAAGCCTAACAGCTTGTGGCTCCTGTCGATTTTAGCCTTTCTTTCACTGCTTTCTTTTCACTTTAATTTGGCACCCGCAGTTTTATTCAGCCACATAAATAAGTATCCATTAAGCAGAGAATACTGCCAGGCAATCAAAACAAAAGCTGTCCTAAGCACAAAAATTGCCTTCAACTGTAGTTTTGTATTTCATCTGTTGCCTCGGCTGCCAGTAGCAACTTGAGATTGCCGTTTTGAACTCTACCCTCACACACACAGACACAGCCACAGAAGCAAAAGGCAAAGATACTGAGCATAATTTATCAAAAACGTTCGAGCCTGGCGCTATAACTTACGCCAGCACCAGCCCAACACTTCCTAAATGATTTCATTGTCGAAAAATAGTTGTTTTTTTCCGTTTTTTTTTGGTTTTCCTTGGCATAACAATGAAAGCAAAAGGAAAATGTACGCCTCCATTGTGCAGCTCGACTTTAACCTCTTGGCCTTTAAGGCCATGCCAACGGAAATTTAGAGGAGTCAGCGTGAATTGGGGGGCAATTAGCAGCAACAATTTGCTGTTTGCTTAAAGTTTGCCCAAGGTGGTTTTTGGTTTTATGGTGAGATTTGAATTTTGTTAACAAGTTTTAAAAAGTTAAAAATAGTAAGCACGCCCATTAAAATAATATGGTCTAATTAGGCCGAAAATAGACAGCAGTGAAATATTGTCTTAAACAGGGCCATTGGGTCCTCATCTTTAGTATATACCAATCCTATTGGCTTTATGCCTTCAAATGAAGATATATATTAAGGTATGATATGGGCTGGGACTAATCGGCTTTTTACACTAGAAGTGCGTTATGCGTTAATAGCTAACAATCAGCTTTTTTCCCATTCAAAAAAAGTCTGACTACTTTTGAATATTATTTTTTTATCGGATAGATTCTTATGCTCTCTTAAATATGATCAAGGAGTTATATGAAATTTGTCAATTGAGGGGCTATGAACAAGTATAGTGGCAGGTCACGTTAAAATCAGCAGAATCACCGGAGCAGGAGAGCAATCGAAGTCAGCAATAATTTTTATTCGCTGTAGAGGGAACAGATAAGTTAAGCTGATGGTAAGAGTTCAGAAGAATCTACATCACTGATAAATAACTTGTTAAGAAAAGAAACACCTATGACTGTTCTACACTCAGAGAAGAAATCAAGAAGATGTGCTTGATATGAAGAAGATTTGATGTCAAAAGCACGGTGAGAAGTCTTGGATCCCCGAAAGAATTTTCTTGAAGGGAACCATGAATATTCTCGATTCCAAGAATAGACCCTTGACATCTAAAGCAGCGATGAATTCTCAGTATAAACTGTAGGCAACAGTCATTGGCAAGGCTTAGAGCGAGAGAGAGAATTGCTCTCATATGTTTTTCGCTCTCTAAGCTTGTGGCTCCCCGCCCTTCCATTGCCTTCAAGCTCGAAGTCTAGAACGTTTGTCTGCTTGTATTCGAGCAGATTTCGTCTTAAAACAAGAAAGTCGGGCAAGCCCGACTATGACATACTCTGTACCAACGAAACTATAAGCTCAGCATAAATTTTGATGCTGCAGTAGCAGCTGAAAGCAGCGCTGCTACTGCTCTGCAGCGTTCATACTGACAGACAGACGGACATGACGGACATTACGCGGCTGTTGATGCTGATCAAGAATAAATATACTTTATAGGGTCGGAGATGCAATCTTAATATACTCTATGTATCTACGGTACAGAGTATAAAAAGAAAAACTTAACGTTCCTCGGCGGGGAATTGAACCAGGGACCTCATGCTTTACACGAAAGGCGGCATCTCAACCGACTCCACCGTCGACCTCACGTGAGACTTTGCGATAAATCATAGCGAAGAATGCAGCCATAGGGCTCAGCACTTAGCGAGCAACAATCACGGCGGTGTTTTTCCGTGAAAGTCGGGCTTGTCTTGTGAACGAAAATTCACGAACGAAATGGTTTGAAAAGGAGTCCGCTTGAGCTGTGATTTGGAACGTCGTTTTTTTTTGAGTATAGCCTCTTTGGGCACTTCCTCTGAAGATTTTGTAATAGTTGTGCAGATATTTCTCTAAATATGTTCTATTTGAAAAAAGCTTGTCCTTTGACAGCCGACTCTTTAAAAATATTTACGGTAGGGCTGACTTTAACTTACGATCTGTCTTACCCCCAGTACACCAGAGAAGACTTATCGTTTTGTTCCAAAATTTGTTGTCATTTTGCAAACTGTCATCATGCCCGGCACAACATTCACAGTCCTCAGTAGTTCTTGCAAAACTTGTTCGTTCTAATGGCCAACAGACTGGGGACAAAACTTTTTGATTTGGCCCACAAACTTTGCAGCAGTCTGCTTAATTTGATTAAAGACGAGATGCTTGCTGCTGGCAACAAATCTGGCAAAGTGCAACACGAAGTCTGCCATTTGGCCCAGTGGCTACGTAAGTCATTTTTGACAAGGGACACACACGCACATTGCACCCACATGACTGCGTCCAAATGAAATACGTTTCTTGGCTGAGAGAATTCAATTTCCTGGCCACAGAGTGAAATTCAACAGCCTGCTGGGAGCCAGCCAAGCCAAAATCTAAATTATTCCTGGCTAACCCTATTACAATTGGGCAACAGTTTCCGAATGGCAGATTGCCATTGAATTGAGCATTCGACTTACCCGCTGTACATAGACGCATATCCTCATCGTAGCCATCAGAGCAGTCGGGTGCACCATCGCACAAGTATTGAATAGAAATACAATTACCACTGCCGGGGCATTTGAAGGGCTCGTATGGATGGCAGGCAACTGGAAGAACAATTTAATAAAATAGTTATTAAAACGAAGTGGCTTCAAGCATTCCTAGCATCATTAAGGACCTCCTGTTGAAGGGAGAAAATAAAATAATAATTCGTTTACCCAAAAAGGCCAAGTGCGGGCAGTTTAGCGTGGCGTAATTGTATATAGTATGTATTTGTATTTACTAAGCCGATTTGTCTGCCATAGAATTTATTGCATTTCATGATCTGTTTTGTTTACTACAAATCAACAGATTTTAGTTGGATAGAAGCACGTATATATGTCTAACGAAAAGTGTCAATATTGGCGATTATACGGCTCTTTAAAGCTTATTTGTTTAATGATTTCAAAGCTGGCTGGTTTTAAACATGCTATCAATTAGAACAACCTACAGTTTTGATACGGCGATGCGAATTAGACTTGTATTTAAGAGTACATCGGGTTTGACATTCAATATTGACTCTTAAACAATTGTGATATCATCGTATGAAACTATATTTGTGCTTGAAAACAAATGTTCAAATATTCAGACAGAATTCTGTTTTGGGCAATGGTTCTGTCACTGTGAAGGGCACTGTTTTGGTCACCGTTTTGGACACAACTTTGGTCACTGTATAAGGCATCGTTGTTTTAGTCACTGTCAAGTCACTGTTTTGGTCACTGTTAGTCACTGCTTTGGTCACTGTGTGGTAACTGTTTTGGTCACAGTTTCCCCTTCTTTCCCACCATGCAACTGAGCACAGAGTTGCCATAAATTCTCCGGAGATTTCCAATATTCCTGGATGTATCGTTAAGAAAATTATTTAAATTGATGAACCAACTCTTTTTTTCAAAGAAGTGGCCCTGCTCGGGTGCAGGTTCGAGGAGCCAAAAATATAAGGCGCCTGGCTCACCCCAAACTACCCGAACCAAACCAGTTCTCAGGGATTTGCAGCCTTATAGGCTAATTACACTAGGAGTGCGTTATGCGTTAATAGCTAACAATTAGCTTTTTTCCTATACAAAAAAAGCTCAATTTTGGCTTTTAACGTTAATAGCTAACAATTAGCTTTTTTCCTATACAAAAAAAGCTCAATTTTGGCTTTTAACGCATAACGCACTCCTAGTGTAAATTAGCTTTAAGTCATAACATTTATATAGTAAAGCATTTCACTTGACTGCTCCTTTGACTTCATAACCTGGACTGAAACCTTCAACCTAGAATGCGAGATATTCGTTTCACATTTTTGTTAAATTTGGAGAATTATTTTGAAAAAAAAAACAACCCTGTGACATGAAGCACAGATTTCGTCGTAGAAAATATTTAAGGGGCCCAATGGGAACTTTTTAGTTCAAACTTTGCGCTTTGTGCTAATTAGTTCTCCAAAATTAGTATCTTTCAGCAAATGAAGTATACAGTACATTATTGATTTCCTTTAAAATATTCTTGACACTTTGTCCCTTTACACGACATGTCTTTCCGTACAGCAAGATGCCAAATTGGTTGCTTTATTTCCGGCAGCCTTTGAAATAAGTTTTAAGTCTCAGTTTTTATGCCGGTTGACTCCGGTAGCTCCATCAGCAATATTAGTGCCACTTTCTTTGCGACGTTTTATTAATCTATTAACGCTAAATATATTAAATTATCGTGATGCTCATCGCTCAAATGGTCATAAAACTAAGCTTGCTCATTTATAAACTTTCTATGAGCACGAAGTTGAATATAACGCACTAAGAAAGGTGTCCACAGAACAATTTTGCATAAGCATCCTTACAATGGAATACAAGAACCAATAGTTGCTAACCACCCAAAATGTACCGTAGCTATTTTTGACAAGATAGAGAAATTCATTTCTGCCAATGTACTAATTTAACTAAAGTACTTGACTTTAAAAGAAAATTCTGGATTTTTTTAAGTATCGCTTAATACCACCTACTGCATATTTTAGACTTTGAAGCTAGGCGTAAGTTAAAGTCGGCCCTGCCCGACTTCGAAATATCCGTTACTCAGCTCAGCTCGGATAAGTATGCAACATTTTTTTAACTCTGCCATTTATTATCGAATCCTTTTGAATTTGTGAGATTGTAGATATTGGCCACATAGACTACACTGCAAAATCTGAGCTCGATATCTTGAAAATTGTGTTCACAATTTCATTTATTGCGGGGTCGGGAGGGGGCGTGGCCAAAATTTGAAACAAACTTGATCTGACTACAGACAATACTAGCTTACGTATAAAAATTGGTTGTTCTAGCTCTCTAGTCTCTGAGATCTAGGTGTTCATACAGACGGACGGAGGGACGGACGGACAGACGGACATGGCTATATCGACTCGGCTGTTGATGCTGATGAAGAATATATATACTTTATGATATCGGAGATGCTTCCTTCTGCCTGTTACATACATTTGCACGACTTTAGTATACCCTTTTTACTCCACGAGTAACGGGTATAAATATTAACATATCGATTTATGAATATGAAAGTAAAACCCCAAGCGCAAATGTGAGTGTGAGGGGTTACATTCGTGGAGTGCAGATTTAAATAATCTATATTAATTTTCACAAAAACAATTAAAAGCGAGTTAAAAAAAAACGGCCCCAGTTGTCGAAACCAAAGGTTTATTTACATCAAGACAATGACCCAGTTCAGCGGGAAAGCATTGAACCGCAAAGAAGACATCGAACAATTAAGGCCGCTGTTAAGCTGAGAAAAAGGCACCACTAAACTTGAGCACGGAAATTCGTTGCAACTTGCAAAAGATTTTAAAGTATACAACATTTTTTTTATATCATTTTTTGTTGACTGCTTGAGCAAGAATGCATTGTCAACATAGCCCAAAGGGCCTACTTATGATAAATCGCATGATAAAGAGAATCACAAGTTAACAAGTAAAATGACACACAATCATTATCTTAAATGTTTTGTTCGATCATATTTTTTCACCAAACGTGAAGCGTGCTCTCTCGAGCTCTCAGAATTTTTCTATATATCGCATACAAAATCCAAACAACTCACATGTCATTATTGTGTATTTTTATTTTGCGTAGCTATGGCTCTACTCTAGTTTGCGAAAAGTACTTGCAGAACGGAACAGAAAAACTAATCTGGAGACCGTTAACCTAACTTGTATAGCAAAAAGAATCGAACTGTGTTCAAACCATTCGATAAGTGCGAAATTCACAAGTGAGTTTCTGTTTAACTGTTTTGAGTTTACTCTTTTTGAAATTTGTTGTGGTCTGACCATTGATTTCGTTTGCAGCTGTGAATTGAGAAGCACTTGCACAAAATGTTCCATGTATTTTATGCCAGGGGGACCCACAGCCTATGCGCGAGACTCGCTTTCGTTGTTGTAGGTGGCATAGACATAGCTGAGCATAAGAGACTTACGCATAGATCAGAGCAACAACAACTTCGTGCAGCCTTATTTTCCTCCTCTTCTTCTTGCAAAATTGAAAGCAACAACAAATATGTATGCGTTATCCTCCGCGTAGATTTTGTTGTTGGCGACGAATGGTTTTTAATGCATCAGGCATCCACAAGCCGACAAAATTACCAACTTTGTGAGCCTTGTCGATATGATAAACTTGTGTCCATTCATTCTAAAACTGGTTTCGGTTTAGCCATATCAGCTCTTGTTCCCAAGATATGGCGGAAACTGATATTTTCCAATTTTTGGCAATCTATTAATCAGAGATGCAAACCGGCTTTGAACCGAACCGAACCGCATATTCCTGCTGGCGAACCGAACCAACTTACTTTCAGAAATGCTGAACTGAACCATAAACCACAAATAAAAACAGTTCGGTTCGGTTCAGCTCACTGAAGAGTTTTAGTGGGAATCGCCTTGCTTTTTTGATCGTTTCCCTAAGATAATTTTTATACATTTCGTTCGACCCTCTAAATATTTGGCGATGCCGCCGAACTCCTTATATACCTGTCATCAATCTGTATTATTTCCTCTAGTAGACAATATTTTTAAAAAATTTGTGGCAATTCCTTACCTTTTCTCATATAATATGATAAATAGGGTAGGTTAGATGCATGGTTCAAATTCTTTTCTAGCTCATTCTCTCTTTTTTAAGGGCATTTTTCTAGGAACTTATAGACGAATCCTGCAAAACCGACACAATAAACTTTGGACATTGTTCTAAGAATTTCCAGATTATAGGAATTCAATTTCAAAAGTGTTCGAAAAGTCACATTACTCCAAAAAATCATAGTATTTCATAATGTGCCTTTGTGAACCACTGAACCGAACCGAAACCGCGGTTAATTTAGCTCCAAAAACCAAGTAATGAACCAAACCCGCTGTTTAGAAACTGTGTGAACCACTGAAACGAACCGGTACTTATTTTCGAGTGGTTTGCAATCCTGCTATTCATTTTGGAGGCAACACTAGGCATAAATATCTGGATTTATAAGCTATATGTGACAGAGCACTTTTCAATGCGTCTTTAAAAAATGAAAAGCGCCATAAAAGTATAGCGGAAAGTGTCTAAATTGGCCTCTAAAGTCAGACTATTCTCAATTTGTACCATTTTTTTCAAAATAAATCCTCACTTATAAGCTGTCGCCGCTTTTGAATTAATATATGGCTATTTGAGCCAAGCATTTGATCTAAAAATGTCATTTAATCTGCTTATTTGGCAAAGTTTCAGCATGTTTAACACGAAAATATATATATTTATTTTTATGGAAGGACAACTAGATTCATACTTTAAATTTGTACAATCAAACATAGAAACATAGAGCCCATTCGCAATCAAGATACGCAGTGAGTGCCTCACATAGTGTGCAAGACTTGCAGAGAATGTTGTTTGTTTACAGCTGCCTTTCTTTTTCACAAATTCTATGTTGAATCAAGTAGCCGTTTGTTTGTTGGGCTGTGTAATCGGTGTTCTCTTTCTGTTGCTTGTAAATTTTGTTAATTAAGAAACGATTGTCTGGTGTCTACGCGGCCATAAGCTGGCTCTGGGCACCTCTATTATAAATAAATACCACAAGGACATTAATCAGTTAAATTTTTAGCTGAATCGAACTCAGAATTTTATCTATACGGTTCCTGTGTCTTTTGTTTGAAATTTAATAGTCCTACAAAAATTAACTGGCACAATTTCTTTTTAATAATTAGATCTCTGGTCATGAATTTACCTAATTAAAAATTCTGTTCACTGACACCTATTTAATTGAACTAATTAAATAACTGCACAAATGAATACAAATTTGATAAAAACTGAGAATAATTGAATTAAGTGATGGGTGAAAAAAAGAGAAATTAAAATTCGATCGGCTCAAAAAAAATATTTATTTGAAATATTTAATAATTTAATTAGACACACAAGAAAAATGCGCAATTATGTCGTTAAAATGTTTGTTATCCGACAATCAGAAACGTCGAATTTTTTTTTCCAATTTCGCAGTCCTCACAGTAAGAGCTGAGGCCTAAAACATATTGTTTTTGTGTTTTGTTTTGTTACTTCATAACACATAAAAATCAAAATGAAAGCCAAACAAAAAGCAGGTTAATTGAATTTATTGTTTGCTTTATATACCCGGGCTTCATTTCTTTTGTTTTGTGTTTTTTATTTTAATTTTCCAGGGTTCCTTTTTATTCCGGCAGCGTAAATTGGTTATACTTGGCACCGCACGTGGTGGATGTCGGCTTTTTAGAAACAATTTTCATTTTCAACGCCTTTGTTTTTTGGTATTTGTGTTCATTTGTCGGGATTTCGAAACAAAACCAAAAACCCAAAAGGGAAAAGCGAGCAACAGGAAGAGCTTACGTTTTATGGTTATGTGCGGTTTCTGAAACAAATCAGTTAGGTCATAAATTTTGGCTACCAGCTTTAAACTTTTTTGTGGTTATTTAATTTGAGCATTTTGCTAGTGGAGCACACTTTCTATTAAAGCAAGGCAACTGTTTGATACTTCATTGAAAAACTTTTAAAATATTCATGAAAAATGTAAAACTTAACTCCAACTAACTTGATTCAACACGAATAAAAGGCAACTGAACCCGAAAAATCTCTCACGCGCCAGACAGCTTAGTTCTTGTTCTCTTATTTTGATGCCACAACAATTGGTATTTATGTGCACAGACTTCAGCTAATTGACAGGAGCAGAAATCCAATAATTCACACACCGGTTCACACCCATTTGAGTTGCTTTATTGGGCGTGCTGTGTTTGCCGCATTCACAGCCCACCAAAAGGTTTTGTTGCTAACGAGTTGCATGTTCCTTTAAAAAGGTTAAATGCCCAAAAGGGTTTGCGAAAGGGAAAAAGAAATGGGTGATGTCAAATCATTTTATGCTCACACTTTTAGTTGGCTTTTATGTGGTGTGTACAAAAAGGGGCATACAAGTTAAATGTGCCACTGAAAGTATTTTTGATAGACTTTCTGCTTGACTTTCGTTTGATTTTGTATTTATTTTTTTTTGAGGCATAATCAATCTACTATTCCACGAGTTAAGTTGGGTCATCTAAGAACTCAATCAGCCGTAAAAATGGAAAGTTAGTATTTATGTACATTTAAGGACTAGTTGAGTGAATTACACAGTGTTACAACGAAAATATTCTTTCCAAATGCTTAATGCAATTGAATTGGGAAACATTATTCGGATAAGGTTAATCTTGGTCCAGTAGTATGTATATTTTCTTTTTAAGCATTTGATAAGAATTATTTAAACCTGCCGCCAAACAAAACATGGCACACACCAATATGTAGGCAAAAAAATACTACATAGTCGATGTGTACTTAGAAATACGAGAATAACTTCGACAGATAGTAGCCAAATTCATAGAAACAACATCTGTTAAACGAAGAATGAATGGGCTGTTATAAAAAAAACTTCAAAGAAAATCACATAGAATAAAATAGTAAAACCAGTGAAGGCCAAAGTGGAAATTTAAAAAAAAAACATTGAAAATGCCAGATCTGTAATCCGCGATTCTCAGCCCGTGAGTTAAATCTATCAAGCCATTGATTGTAATGGTTGTGGTTAAAAAAAGAATTTTTTTGGACCATAACTTCAGATTTTGGGGGTGTTTGGAAGAAATCACGCAAGAGGAAATGGTCTACTTGACCTGTCCAACGAAATGTCCCATAAAAATGATGTTTAGATTTTTTTATACCCTTGCAGAGGGTATATTGAAATTGTCCAGATGTTTGTCACGCATAAAAGGAAGCATTTCCGACCACATAAAGTATATAGATTCTTGATCAGCATGACGAGCTGAGTCGATATACCCATGTCCGTCTATCCGTCTGTTTCTATGCTATCCTCTCCGTCAGTTTTAAAGCTATCGCAACCAAACTTGGCACGAAGTCTTCTGGTCCAAATATGCTGCACATTTGTCGGAACCGGCCGGATCGGATGACTATAACATATAGCAGCCATAGGAATGATCGGTCGAAAAACTATTGGGAAAAACTTGTTTGTAATCAGTGGACATTTTCTTCAAACGTGCTGCAAGGGTATACAAACTTCGGCCGAGCAAGTTAACTTTCCTCTATTTTTTTTTATAACACTTTGTTATTGTTTAACTGTAGAGTTGAGTAGTAATGTTAGTCGTAAAGATGAAAGTGCTGGTTTAATTTTGATTTGTAAAAGTCAAATTTGTTACAAGAGAAGCTCTAGAAGGCTGCCTTTACACAGCTCGACACATGAGACAAGAAGATAAAAAATGAATAATTTCGAAATTGACAAATGAGATTCCATTTACACTGAATGTCATGCTATTATATGTAATAAAATGTGTTCAAGTTCAAGTTTAAGCATCAAACTTTGAACCTGTGAAAAAAGATTGTGTTTTTAGTTTTCCATGATTCGGCAAGATATTAAAATGGAGTCTGAGGTTCAGGGCCAGCTGGTTTGGGCTTCCACTTTGCGTACATTTAAATGAGCAGCTATTTGGTGCCCCGCATCACGATTTGTAAAAGTTTAACTGGCAGCAATCCATAAACATTCGAGGGTTTCCACGTCCTCAATTAGCTTTTTAGTGGTGTCTTCGGACCAAAAATTGTTTTCACATCTATTTTTTTTTTAATTTTTAAGGGAAAACAAAACTTAAACGTGTCACAAAATACAAAAAGTTTTTTGTTTCTCAAAAAATAATTTAAGAGACGTAAACTGAACTAACTCATTAATACATTCATGCATCATGTGTATTGACACTAAAAGTATTATTCAACATTTTCCCATTAATCAAACATGACAATTGATAAGTTATTTACATTGAAGACATGACAACATGAAGGCCTACTAGATTATCATGTCGGCATGTGTCGAGCTGTGTAAAGGCAGCCCAACACTTTGCATTCTATAATATACCAGTTGCAGCACCAGTGGTACACAGAGTATCGATTTCTCTAAGACTGAGTGTCTGTCCGTCAGTTTCTATGCTATCTTCACCAATCTTTGCACGAAGTTTTTCGGTACAAATACTCTGCACATTTGTCGGAGCCGGCCCGATCAGATGACTATTGCATATATCTATAATAGGAACGATATGTCGAAAAAGTAGTTTTAGTGAAAAAAACTTTTTAGTTTTCAATGGAAACGCCTCCAATCTTTGTATTTCAAAGTTTTCCTATGCTTTCCCATGATTCCACTAAAATTGGTCGAAATCGGACATCTATATAGTATAGCTCCCATAGAAAAGCAAGGTCCGAAAAGTTTTCTTAGTTGGAAAAACGTACTGCAAGGGTAACTTTTTTCTATTTTTATAACCTTGCAGAAAGTATATTGAAATTGTCCAGATGTTTGTAACGCAAAGAAGGAAGCATTTCCTACCACATAAAGTATATATATTCCTGATCAGCATGACGAGCTGAGCCGATATAGCCATGTCCGTCTGTTTCTATGCTATCCTCTCCGTCAGTTTTAAAGCTATCGCCACCAAACTTTGCACGAAGTCTTGTAGTACAAATACTCTGCACAAGTATCAAAACCGGACCAGCCTGATCGGATGACTATAGCATATAGCTGCTGGAATAATCGGTCGAAAAACTAGTTTTAGTGAGACAAAGTTTTTGTTTTCAAAGCAAACGCCTACATATTTTATATTTCTTAGTTCTTAGTTTGTTTTCAGTGGAAATGTCATCCAAATTAGATAGAAAAACTGCAGGGGTATACAAACTTCGGAGGAGCCGAAGTTAACTTTCCTCTATTTTTAAAATTAAAAGGTTCGAACATACTTGACATATTTAGTTGTTTGTTTTATTTATCGATCCGGCGAAGGAATGGTGAAGATCGGATGAAAGATTGTCGAGTTAAAAAAAAAAGCAGCGATGGGCAACACTTTCAAACTTTGGGAGGTACAGAGTAAGTTATAGTCGGGCTCAAGCGAATGAACTTGGCTTGGATCAGTTTGTGCGGCGGTGGAAATCAATGGAAATACATATTCATTGGTTGGTGTATTTGGCTGGAAATGATTTTCAAGGTGAAGTTCAATGACGGTTGCCTTTTGTTATTTCAGAATTCGTGCAAAGTTTCGTAAATCTATCGAATCTTCCACATTGATGAAAAATAATCAAAAACTTAATTTTTAGCATATTTTTTGATCAAATTGATTGCATTAATACAACACAAAAGGTGCCCCTCATGTTTTATTTACATGACCTATTTAAATACAATATAAATACTACGAACTGTGTGCTTCAAAGTATGCAATGAAAATCAATATTGATTAGTAGACAGCGGATTTTGCACATTTTTAAACACATTTTTATACTAGGACAAAGTTAATGTGCACATCATTATTTGTTGTGCCGACTCTTTAAATTTATATAATGCCAAAAAATCGCATTTAATTTCAAAATGACTTAAATTATTATTTCATATGTTGAACAGTCAGCAAAACACAAAATGCAGTGAATAAATTACAAGTATTTGTTAAAAGCATAGTTGCCTTAGTCTGTCTACAAGCACTAAAGTCGATTTAAGCATTAGCAAAATCCGCTGTCGTCTATTGATTAAGCAAGAGCAAGACAAATCTTGTTTTATTTTCAGGTTAACAGTCATGTAATTACTTTGTACGAATCTATGGCGAGTTCTGATTCAATTTTAAATAAGACTTGCGTGTATATTTTGCGTTTACCTTGAAAGCAACTCACTGATGACGACGAATAAAAACAAGAAAGCAATTTGGTCGTGGTAGACAATATAATGAGCTAGGATTGTCCCATTTCTATAATATAGACGTATGGAAATAAATTTAAATTTTCAGGTTTCTGATGCTTTGGGAATTACATCTTCAGCAATCAGCTTGTGGGCATAATAGAGCGAGCATCTTTGGCTTGAACTTACTTTATTATAAGTAAGGAAATAATCATCCTCAAGGGACTTTTTTCGAGCTTGCAAACAAAAATGTATTCTAAAGTTAAAAAAGAATTTTGACCTTTGCATAATGAGTAATTCGTTGTGGGCAGCATCTAAGTATGTGGCACGTTTAATCCCAAAAATTGCTCTTTGAGCTATAACATTAACCACTCTAATTAAGTTTGACCTTTGCTTAGATCAATTTTTGCCACTCCAGCATAATTATTTTAAATTTTCAAATTCCGAAAAGCTTTTCTCGCCGCCACCCACTTTGCTGTGGCAAAAGCTGAGGCATCTCTCTTGGCTCAAAATACACAAACACTTTGCACATATTAAAAGCAAAAACCGTAAAATTGTCTACAACACTGTGTCCTGGCCTGGCTAGGTACATATATATTAATTTTCGAAGACAGCGACAGGCGAGAGCTTTTTGCTGTCGTGTGTTGCACACATAATGAATGTTGCATAAATGTCATAAATATGCGACCAGCACGCACCTGGTCAGAGGTCCTGTCACCTGCGTCCTGTCTGTTCGTGTGGCGAGGCATAATAAGCAAATGCTTTGGCCAACAAGAGTTAAATTAAGCGTGAAACTATGTAGCCACAATGCAAAGGTATCGGTGAAAAGAAAAACAGTTTTCCCAAAATATGGCACGTGATAGCTTTTACTCCAAGGAATTCTGGACAAAACATTTCATAATACAAGCAAAATGTTTGTCACACTTTTTGTCAGCCCGTAAGTGGCAGCTGCTCAATATTCCCATTAGGTATTTATGTGTGTGTGTGTGCGTCTATTCGTAGTTGCCTGCCAATTGCAGTTTACCTGACCCACGCAATCACCGGGGTGTGTCCATATGTATTGTCCACAATTTGCTGTCATTGGAGGTGTGGTCCAAGCCGTTGGCAATATGTGTCCATCAAAGAGGATGTGCTTAGAAGGATGTAACTAAGGGGATGACTATGGCTTTAGTTTTTTGCTGACTGCTATGAGACAGGAAGTGATATTAAAGCTTCGTTGGTGTGCGGAGAAAAGTGTAGCTGAAATCCAAATAAGGTGAATTCAACAGGGTACACAAAATAACGCCTTCGTGTTTTAGTTCTCACTGGACTATACCGTCCTCAATTGAGTCTTTTTTCATTCTTCTCTTCATTTCTATATTTTTTCACTAATAGATGAGCTAAGGAAGGGTTTTCCAAATCTGAAATAAACTTGATCTGCGTACGGTTTCCTTATCCGTGTTGCAAACATTCGCGCAACTCCATAATCCCCCTTTTCCCATTTTTAATGGGAACAGGGTATAAAAATACATAAATTCTTATTAATT
Organism: Lordiphosa fenestrarum; assembly: GCA_035044985.1. Classification (NCBI taxonomy): domain Eukaryota; kingdom Metazoa; phylum Arthropoda; class Insecta; order Diptera; family Drosophilidae; genus Lordiphosa; species Lordiphosa fenestrarum. The sequence goes on along the minus strand of JAWNNO010001510.1, from coordinate 94,637 downwards.
TCCGACTTAATTTGGTGGTGTATTTCTTTAGTTCATCGACAGCCACCTAAGACCAATGCCAATCTTCTAGCGCAACCCATTCGAAAGATAGTCTTGAAATCGTTTAACCACAGATACTATGTTTATACACACGAAGAATATCATGTTTACTGCCCTTTAAAGTTTGCTACGTTATACTCATAACTTACACAACAATCTGGGTAAATTTGCAGTGTGATTATCCATGACGCTGCCATTACTGACTAGCAAGAGCTTCTAGCTAATAGATACCCAGCAAAGATTTTATATAGCGGAAGATAAGAATGCAATTCGCCAAGTAGGTATCGCTTTACTCTAGCGATATCGTATTAATATCGCATTCTCATCTCCCTACGGGAAGAAATGTGACACATGCGATAACTTAAGGGCGATAAGAAAGCGACACTTCTGGGAGATAAGAAGGGGATACTTCTGGGAAATAGGAAAGAGTCTCTTATGAGCGGTAAGAAAGCGATTCATCCTGGAAATAGGAAAAAGCATCTTCTGAGGGATAAGAATGCGATTCTTCCTGGAGATAAGAATGCGATTCTTCCTAGAGATAGGAATGCGATTCTTCCCACGAAGATAAGCCATACGAACAAAAGGTGTTTCGAATTCTGTTATTTAACAGTTCGATTTTGCACTTAAGGTAAGTAAGCGTTGCCAAAGTATTTTGCTTTGGTAATATTGTAAAAAGAATTGCATTCGGGTCTTATTAGGGAGTGTTAAGATGTGTCGTCAATTCTCAGATGGGATGATAAAAAAGCGAGACCAATAATAAAGCAACACATTCTAGCACTTAAGGCGATTTTCACACATATCGCCATTTTATCCCCATTATGATAAAAAAGCGATACCTAATGTATTTTGTTTGTGTAAATCGCCCGACTATCTCCAAACTCTCCCCTCAAGCTATCGCCAAACTGTCGCATTGACGAGAGAGATAAGAAAACACGACAAAATGTTTGCAGGGTAATTACTTAGGGAAATAATGTTTGCATACTTTGAAGGGTATTTTAATCACGAATAATTTGATGTGTATAATATAATGTAAAATATTTTAATCGTGAAATTTAATTCCAAATACAAGCCCGACGTTCACGGAAAATCACCTCTTGTACCTTGTAAAAACTGGCATAAAACATATACGCAGTTCGAACATCGTGTCCATAGACAACTATAACATTCTAAAATCATGACCAAATGTTGTTTTAGCATATCAAAAATAAAAATAAAAAAAATTGATGGTTGAACAAAAATCAAACAAACATTGAACAAAAATTGGCCCAACATATAACATCAAAAAAAAATTAATCGTTTGACGGATCATGTGTTAAAGTGAATTATGTACTGCGCTTTCTGGACTGGCTCAGTTCTTTACTGTGTTTTGTCCTATTGTCACGCGTGACGTAGTTAGTCGTCTGCGTTAAGATGTCGACTACGTATGCGCAATAACCAGGGTCCTGAGTAAGAGTCCGAAGTAAAAGAAATCCGTATAAAAAAGTATGACTAATTTTTTTTTAATTCATATGTTTCATTTGATTTGATCCTCATGCGTCATCTATAATATCTATAAATCTTTGGTTTAACTGATGCTACCTTTCATTTTCTTATAAATTCACCTCAAAGAACTTGGTAAAAATTCATAGTGAGAGGTCGACAAAGCTCACCAATGCAGTTCTTCAGTAGAAAAGAAGAAATTCTATCACTGTTTGGTTCAAATGAGTCGTTTAAGTCATTGATTACTTTCAATTCATCATCATCCGATATGGGAATAGTCCCGACTCTACAGGCCGATTTCTCATCTTCTACATAGAGCTATTTGTCACATAAGCATGCAAATAACAGAATAAAATGTATGTTTATCTGACACATAGCAGCTATGTGGAAGATAAGAAATCCTAAGTATAGAAGAAATGGAATCAAGAGTGAATTGGTCATCCCAGATACTTTTGGGCTCGAAATTGGCGCTAAAAGGGCTGCTGCTGCAGATTTATTATCATAGTAGATGGAATAGAAGAAGTTGATCTCATCGATTTATTTCTCTAATTTTCCCGCATTGATTTCTATTTTCATTGTGTGTTTCATATATTTATAAAAAACTGTGGGCACTTATGGAAATTTTAAGAAGTGAATATGAATTTCGTGTTATTTGTTATCGATTCTTTCCCTAGTTCATTTTTCTATTTAATTCTAAATTTCTTTCTTTATTCTTCCCCTTATTACCCTATTCATTTCTTTATACGTCTTTTTTGAGTACGCCTATTATTTATCCCATTAATTGCTACATTAAATCTCAATTCACTCTTCTATTTATTCCTCTGTTTATTCCTCTGTTCATGCATTGCTCCATTAATATTGCCATGGGGCTAATATTGGAAACTATAGGAAATTGTGGAACTATTCTTTGTTTTTAAATTTTAAAATGGCACAAGTTCCAAGCACCAGCTACATTTCTACTTCAATTTGAATGACTAACAGAAAAAAAGAGTTCATAGTAAACAAAAAACTCATTCTTCAACTTGCCAGCAGTTTCCTTCCTTTCTAGGAATTTAGTAAACAATACACTAGGAACAACACGACGACGTATACGCAATATGAAACAAAATAATTGCACACACTCGCATACACACACTCTCACACACACACACCTCGATCAACACACTAATGAAAATTACTTTCCTTTCAGTCAACCCAACCATCCCCACCGCCCTTCAATCCTCCTGTATTTGCTTTTGTCGCCTTTGTTGCCGTCGGTTGGGAACTAGTTTGATTGCATACTCCCAGTTAACTAATTGTTTTGCTTATAAATTAGCACATTTGTATGCAATGCCACGTACAGAGAAGGCTGACGTAATTTATTGGACTCCGGGAAAAGGCGACATGCATCTCTAGCACTTCGATTGTGTGTGTTTTGTTGGGGCAACACAGAGCCCAAGTGAGATATGGCCGGGGCTAGTAAAGTAGAATTATTATCTGCGAATAGCTTGGCCATGTGCAATACTACAAGGGCACGAACGTGGAAAGTGGCCAAAGCGGCTGGGAGGGTTATTCTGGGGAGTTTTGTGTTATGTACGTGCAAATGACAAACAGTTCGCAGTGGTTGGTACGATTTGACGCAGGTAAATACGAGAAGTCCAAGAAGTACAATTCAATAGAAATGCAAATGTCTTTCAGTGGCAATCAAGATAATTATTGAAAAATAAGAGACAAAACTCTATGGATTCAGCTGGTCTATAAAGTATCAAGAATATTTGGAATGACTCGTTAGAATTGTAAAGTTCTTTGTTGATGCCATGCCAGTTCTGGCCGATGATATACAGGCTTTTCAGGAAAGTATTTAGATATATGCAGTGAATCCCACAAAACAGAGAAATGGTTGAACAGGTTAGAAGAAGTAAGAAAGCAGAAAAATATGTATGTATGACAGTAAAAGTGTGTGTTTTTGGATGAAATGGAAAACTCCAAGTTGAAGCAGTTTGTGAAACTTTGAGTTTGAGACTGGCTAAAGTTGGATTGAGTTGAAGAAGTACTACAAAATATTAAGGAAATCGATTTTTAGAGGTCGAAATGAATCTGCAACTTTCATGGAAAAAATTCAGTATGCAGGTTTGTGATGTACTGAATCAAATGTCTAAAGCCATCTTTAAAGGCTACCTCGTTTTGGCAGCGCTAAGTATCAATTCGGCCAACGAGAGTAGGATACAAATTTTCTTTGGTAAAGTATTTTAATTCCCACATTTATCGAGCTTTATTGCCTAAAAGGAAGCGTTTGAACCGTTTTGCTTAGTGATTTTCGGTTCGGTTCAATAATTTTAAAAGGAACCAGGCTCGGTTTGCAGTTTGGTTTATCATCTGCACTAGGCGGATGATCTTTGATCTGGTTTGGTTCGGTTCAGAAACGACATCTAATCCTGTTAAATAAAATAAATCTAGCTGTATACTCGCCCGGAATAAGATTCTTAAGAGAGCGTTTATATTTTTATATTTGAATTGGCTGTAAATTGTTGTTGACATTAAGAACCAGTCATTTCCAGAGCATTAAGCACTCATTTCCAGAGCATTAAATGATTACTGAGAAACGTAAATCTTCTTACACTCATAGTACGCAGTACGACACTAAAAAAAACCCGGGATGAGACACTTAAAATCTGATAAAAGGGACTTCTGTAAGCATCGCCTCATATTCAGTTTCTCAACTGTACCCCAGGATACTTTTGTACCAGCAACATAGAGCAACAAGAATTGGAACCTAATTGTTAATGGTTCGAGCTAAAAATCTACAAAATTCAGCATACACAGACAGGGTCATTGGGAAATAATATAAACAAATTGAGGTACCTCCAGAAGGGGTCAAACTTAAAGTCTTGAATATCTTTTAAACCACACAGTAGATTTTTATTAAAACCTAAAGTTATGATGGCATGGCGCTAAGAGATGATATTCGCCAGTCAAAAAACGAATTAAAAGATTCACCCATAAACCAATCCATATATGCCACATACTTTACCGAAAAATAGACCAAACTGCGTTTTCGGTTTCACCAACTAAGCCTGGGTTGGCGGGCAATGGGTATTTTTGTACAAGCAACTGCCTTAGAACCACATTGACCATTTAGGTTATTAGCAGCTTCACCAAAATTATGCCAATAATCTTATAGCTAACCTGCTTCATTGCAAGCAAGAAAATAGAACAAAATCACTATAAAATGCCGTTAATGGACTTACCGCGTAATAAAGATATTTACCCCTTAGATTAATTGCATAATTTTTGGGAGCTGTTAATACCCTAAATGGCCAATGTTGCCGTACGTCAATTGCTAGTACAAAAATGCTCGTAGTCAGCGCAAAAATGCTTCGAACGAAAATCTGAAAACGCAGCTTGGTCTATATTTTAGTCTAGTTAAAGGCCCATCTCACGGTTTTTTGGCTGAGAAGTAACATCTCTTAGGCCTTATCCCGGGTTTTTTCCAATAGTTTGATTTTGTCGTACTGTATTATCAGCCAACGCAGAAAAAAAATAGACATCTAGCATTAACTTTCAACAATTTCTATAAAAAAACTTGCTTTAATTCTACTTTATATGCAATTTTTTACCCAAACTGAACTAATTTAGCCAAATAATAAGCAATTTACATTGAGCTGCTAAAGCCTGCCTTTACTGAAAATTGAATTGAGGCAGCCGGTAAAACGTGCCCTTGCCATACAAAAAAGTGACAGTTTTTGTTTGATATTTGTTTGCCGTTAATTGTGCCTGTCGCATATCGACCTAAATAACTGCAGGGCTACTTTTGAATAAAAAGTTGGCCTTGAAAACGCCAATTATTTGGCGAACAAGCTGGTACATCCTATTTTCATCAAAGGACATAATTCTCGAGGCAGTGGTCGAAGAAAAATTTCGCATATTAATGTATGCACATTCTGTTGAAAATGCGTTATTCCAGTTTTTCCAAATTAAACTTAATCCAACTTCTAACTGAAGATGAAGCGATGCATGGGTCATCTTGGTTGTCTACGAGCAATGCTGCAAAATCAAATGAATTCCTTGAAAATCACATCCAATCGCACACCAGATGATGATCGCAAAATGAAAATAATTGAAGTGACAAGCAATACTATAGGAATACTGAGCAAGGAGCAAAATAATCCTCTGATTTTACAGGATATTGCAAGTGCTGTTTATAACAAGTAAGAAAGTCGGTTAAGCTCGACTGTAATATACTAAGTTTGAATTCTGATGCTGAAATTGCAACTGAAAGCAACTGCAGATGCGGCAAATTTCCATTCATCCGACCTTTACCAACCCTTTTTTAAAACAACACGAAATATGTGCAGAGAGTACGAGCCATAGACTTAAGGTTAAGAAGTTCCTAAAAATAATAATTACCTTAAATTTTCTAGGCAACTTTTTACCTCAACGGTCAGATTTTGAACTAAACAACAAAATTTCTGTGAGTTTTTTGAGGAAATGGTCACCTGAATGAAAGGTCAGTTTTCCTAATAGTTTGTAAGCTCAGTGGAGTCAGTGTCAGTTTGAGCATTCAGCTTTTCAGGACTTTAAGTTTATTATACAATTTATTTCAGCACTATAGATTGTGCCGCAGCTTAAATGTGAGTTTACATATCTTAAAAAATAAACTCCTTGTTAAAAATCCCACAAACAAAAAAAAAAAAAATAAAACAAAACAAAAAAATAAAAAATGCCGAAGTTTGTATACCCTTGCAGCTCGTTTTTTAACTAATTTGAAGGATATGTCCACTGATAAAAAACAAGTTTTTCCAAATAAGACCACTTTTCTGACTTTACTTTTGTGGGACAGCTATACCATATAGATGTCCGATTTCGACCAAATTTGGCAGAATTATGCAGAAGCATTAAAAACTAGTAAATACGGAGTTTGGAGACGTTTGCATTAAAAAGAAAAAAAATTTTCTCACTAGAACTAGTTTTTCGACCGATTGTTCCTATGGCAGCTATATGTTATAGTCATCCGATCCGGCCGATTCCGACAAATGTGCAGCGTATTTGGACCATAAGACTTCGTGCAAAGTTTGGTGGCGATAGCTTTAAAACTGACGGAGGAGATATCATAGAAACAGACGGACAGACGGACATGGCTATATCGCCTCAGCTCGTCATGCTGTTCAAGAATTTATATACTTTATGTTGTCGGAAATGCTTCCTTCTATGCGTGACAAACATCAGCACAATTTCAATTTCAATAAAAATTAATTCGCCTATAGTGGGACTCGAACTCGTACTTAACTGGCATTACAACATTACTAACGTTAAGGAAAATTTACCTTATGTTTGGAGATTATTTCCTCAAAAATTTACTGAAAATATTTCCTCTTAAAACGACTGGGCTCTTTTAGGTAACTTGAAAGTGAATCGCACAACTTTAGTATTCCCTTTTTACACTATACCAGTTAGCCATGATTATATAAAAAACAGTAAATGCCGACGTTTACACAGAAAACAAGCAAGAAAGTCGGTCAAGCCCGACTATAACATACTCTGTACCAAGAAAATTATACTCTCAGCATAAATTTTGATGCTGCAGTAGTAGCGAACAGTCTTTTGATCATAACTCGAAAACCGTTCATCCGATCTTCTCCACTTCTTTGGCCATTTCTCACGCTAACTAAATATGTCCAGAAGGAACAAGCCATCTATCTTCAAAACTGTGGGAGATAAATTGCGGGGGCGGGAGGGGGCGTGGCCAAAATTGAAAATAAACTTGATCTGCCTGCAGACATAAGAAGCATATGTCCCATACATGTCAAACCTCTATCTCTTACCATCTCTGAGATCTGTGCGTTCATACGGACAGACGGACAGACAGACGGACAGACGGACATGGCTATATCGACTCGGCTGTTGATGCTGATCAAGAATATATATACTTTATGGGGTCGGAGATGCTTTCTTCTGGATGTTACATACTTTTGCACAAACTTATTATACTCTATGTACCTTTGGTACAGAGTATAAAAATCCAGGAATCCGGGTTTAAATCAATCCCAAACGTTGTCAAAAGTCGTTCAGTCCTAGACTTTCGCATTCCAAGTACGTAGGATGGGTTGATTTCGAATTTCTTGGATCTGGTTCGACTTTTGCTTGAAATTTCAATCCGAAGGTCGAAATAAAATCAATTTTTTTGAGCTTGATTTTATCTCGGAATTTTTTTTTCTGTGTATATAAAATATTTTGTTTGCGAATTCTCGTTCACAAAATAAGCCCGACGTTCACGGACAAACACCACTTGTACCTAATAAATAGAATTTGTTACCAAGACTGGCATAAAATATAAGCATAGTGCGATAAACTTGCACAGAGACAACTATAGCATTCTAAAGTCATGACCAAATATTAAAAACAATTCATATAATAAAAATAGTTAATGCATCGACGGGTAATTGAACATATGACCTCTACTGCCAAAGCACCGGTCATGCCATCTACTATACATCACCTAGCCGATTGTTTTCTGAGCACTTGGCTGAATAATGAACTGGGATTTCTCGCCTTGAACCATTCTAAATGTGTTTTATCGTGCTGTCACAAGTGACGTCGATAGTCGTCTGCGTTGAGATGTCGACTGCGTATGCTCAGTCCCCAAAGTATCAAGTTCGAATCCGAGAGAGGGGAGAAGGTAAAGTGAAATCCAAAAACGGTAAGAGAATTAATTATTTTTTTTTTTTCAGTAATTGTACACTAAATGTTCAAAGAATTTTAGGTAATTTTTGCAATAATTTTAGGAAAGGAATTAATGCTTTGGGAACTGTATGACTTCTTAAAAAAACTGGATAAATGGATTAGGCTCAGAATATAAAAATATTGCTACTTAAGGTTTAAGGCCTGTATCCAGCACTGCGGAAAATTCCTGCCAGGAATTTGCTATTTATTTTGAGTGTGTGGAACCCAATTGAAACAAACTGTCAAGCGGAGCGTTCTGTGTCTCTCTGTTCTCTATATTCAAGAGTTGTTACATTCAGTCGCTAGCAAGCATCTATAACATTAATGAATTTAATAATTTTGAACATAATATTCTTTATTTATTTGTGCAGCAACACTTTCCCAAGCACTTTTCACAGAAATGTTGTCAAAATGCTTTTTCTCTATGATTCGCCAAAGACATGGTCTTGCCTCAACTGCTTTTATTTGATTTTATTTATCTTCTCCTCACGTTAAAAATTTCAATTCTCTTTTTAGTCTTGCGCACAGTTTTTGCCTCCATCTTTTGTCTAATCACTTCCAAAATAATTGTCAGCAATATATTCCTGGCCTGAATATCAGCTGTTTCTCGTTCCACACACGCTTCCGAAACGCCGCTATTGATACGCCGCTATCTATACAAGTGTGGATTTCGTTCGTGTTGCTGGATACACAACAAACGAAAAAGCAAACTAAAAATTCCTGGCACAGTTTTTTTTATATGAAGTTTGGCATGAATTTATTGTTTCCGCTGTGCTGGATACCCGGCTTAAAGTACTAGAAAGCCTTACTATTTATTTAAAAATTTACAGCTTGTGTCATCAAGACGAACCAACAAATTTATTTGTTCCACAATGTTGTTTAAAATAACTAAAATTAGTCTTAAGTTTAATTTTGTTTGTATTTAATTTATAAGATCATTTGGATTAAATAAATAAACTAAACTAAATTTCAAATTTCAAACAAAGTTGGAAACTCTTTAAAGCAACTTTCATGGAGCGGACTTGACTTGGAGCGGCGTCACTTAAAATATATTTCTGAAAATGCAACACCTCGCTTAGCAGAAACAATTCAATCCATAGTTTTCCAAGAGAACACGTTATTCCAAGAGGATATGAGCTTGCCTTCGTATTAAATTTCATATTCTTATTTCATTTCAGAATCGCATTCCCATCTTCTGCAAAAGACTATGCACCATGCCACAACTTCCGTATCCTTATTTCGTCTTCTTCTGACCGAGTGGCAAAAGGAAATAACCTAATTCATGTTAAATATTCATTGATTAATCTGCATTTTGTAGGTGTAAGATTTCTAATTAAAAATCTTCATTACTTGCATTTCATAGTTTTAATCAAGGCAAATCAATGACAAATGTACATTCTCTGTTCTATCCATTAAGCTGGTTAAGCTAATTAACAAAGCAGCAGATAAGAGCTCTCTGGCATACATCGGTGTGTGCATATGAAAGTGGCTTAATGAGACAGATAGCAACAGCAACGGACAGAGATAGATACACAATTTAATTAATTGAGAATGTGGACATGCAATGACAATCTCATTAATCTGTAATTACAGTCGCAGAGATGACATTTCGCACACACACATTTAAATTTCATTATTCTTATTTACAGACTGATGGAACGAAGTATGTAACAAATAATTAAGAATTTACTCAATTTATTGAGAGGAAATGAGCTCAAACAAAAAAGCAACAGGCTGGAGTTTACTACATTTAAGTTATATGGGAAACATGTGTTGATGCATACGTATTACATACTCTCAGATGTTTATCTCAGAGAACCTGGTTATAGCAAGCAAAATAAAAGTCCTTGGAGTGCACTGCAGAATAGCCCACTCAATGTGACATATTCTGGTGAGCAGACTGGATATTTTAGTACCAATTGAATGCACAACTGATTTCGTGTTCCTCGAGGTGTGAAGGCCAAGATGACACATTAAATTTTTACCGTCAAGCATTTATCACTATGCAGAAACGTTGCTGAAGTGAGTTATTTCAAACTACTCCAAAAATTTTACATCAAATTCGATGTTATCAAATCCACCTTAGTGTATTTTCAGCTGCTCCGTACGAATCCTATAAAATTACAAAAATTTAAAGCCCTATTTACCCCCAGGTTTGTTTCCAATTGTTGCACTCCCAAGCCCACCACCCCCGCACAAGTCCATTGTACTCTTTTTATGGCTTTTGCCCGTCGCTTTTATTGTTTTTGTTTTATTCCCATTGTGCAAGCACAGCGTTGCCCTCAAAAGTATGCCATAAACTTGACTATTTTTATTGGCATTTGGAAAAAAAATACAGTTTCCATAACGGAAATACTTTTTTAAATCCATAGTCAAGTGTGGAAAATACTGCAAAAAAAAAGGTGGAAACATAAATTACATTCTCTAATGGCTCGTCCGGAAATTTGCGAAACTAATGCAATTTGTTTGGGGGAAAAATGGAAAAAAAATAGTCGAAGTACTTATGCGTGCTCGTGTGATGATTTTAGTTGTTGCTGTTGCTGTTGTAGAGCTCGTATGGCATTTAATTTTTGCTGTACGCAAATTGTTGACAGGAAATGAAGCGGAAATGAGTGCACATCGTCAAGGTGTAAAAGCAATTTCATGCCACATGCATTTTGTGGCTTTCAAACGAAGGGAAAGGAAACGGATGTACGCAGGCTAATCGTGTTATTGAAAATTAGTAGGCTTGACAGCAGCTTGGAGAGCCCTGACAAATTGACTTGTGGACCACAATCAAGGTTCCATAATCATCAACTTTTCAGGACAGTGCCGGTCGCCTTCGCCAGCTATTGGCGATAGCTGGGTGTAAAAATAACTCGTTCGGATTGGGAATTAAACTATCGGTCCCTTTCTTTTTTGCGTATTTTTACAGCACTCAAGCCGAGAGATTGAGAGAAGATCGGCTTGGCGAATTATCATTATGTTTTTTAAAGGGATGAATGAAATACTGCCACGACATGACTCAAATGTCAGAGTAAAGCTGACACAAACCAAAACTACGTGCCAAATACTTGCTTGATGGCTTCAAACCCGATGGGCTTTTTTGCGTAGATAGAAAAACAAATACAACTCTATCGACTCGGCTTGTCGTCCTGCCCTGATATACTTTATGTATTCGAGATGATTTCTTCTATGTACATCCAAAAAAAATAACACATAATTTAAGTATGAACGCTCTTCAAAAAAATCTGTCCGTTCGGGAATTATCAAGAATTTCGCTCTTAAACTCGAGCTAAATTCGTTCTTGGTTTGGTGCTTATGGGTGAGTGGAGTAATTGAAAACGAGAGTCAGGGCCCCTACTAGTAGGCAGATGTTCTCTCCCTCTTGACGGAGTAATTTATTTATGTTAAGAGTTGGCCATGTGAGCCTAGATTCGATAAGTGGTTTCTTTTGATTAGTTCGGTTAAGTGGTCCACTCCTCAATTTATAATAAATTTTACGGTGGCCTGTTTTTGTATTAGAATATTTTGTTTTTAAAGTGAGAAAAATGTATGTCGTTTCGAACACAGTCCATATTTTATTCCCAAAACATTATTGCATTTTTCGTTTGGATTGTCTGAAATAGGAAAATCAACTTATGCTTTCTCAAGTTGGAATAAGTTCAACAAGCTCGACTGAGTATTGTGAACATCATCCCTTAGAGGATATGAGATTCCCACTCAAAACAATAGGTAACTTCCACGAAAGGAATGTAGTCTGATGACATTAGATATACGGGTTGTCTTATAATGGGCGCTTCTTAAAAGCTACATCAATCTAACGCTAAGTATAAATGCGGTAGATGAGCAGTCTCCTTTACTCTAACCAAAGGTTGTCTTTAAACTCGCCAGTGAACTGAACCGATCCGTTGTGCATTGTGGTTCTCGGTTTGGTCCAGTTATTTCGAAAGGCCGATGATGTAGTTTGCGACTCGGCTTGTCAGCCGGAATAAGCGGTTCAGCTTCGGTTTGATTCAGTTTGGCTTAGAACAGGCCTGCGTCCCTGATTTTAATAACTGGCATGTTTAAAAATGCCAAAAATTTAATCCAAAAAAGTTGTTCTCAATAGAAATAGTTTTCTGACCGATTATCAAAGTGCAGCATATATGTACTAAAGGACTTCGCGACATGATTAAGTTCTGTTGGATTTTCAAAGAATATTTTTGTCATTTTTACATACAAATTTTTTTTCGATAAGTTCACTGACTTTATTTTACTAGCGCTGCAGCAAAAAAATCAATCCAAAATGCAGACTGCGTACCATTATGTGTGTGTGGTCATCGCACTCTCGCATACAACTGAATCAGTGGAAGAACCTTGACTTATTATAATTTGTAAAATAACAACAAATCGTCTACACACAAAATATATCTAGCATAATGCCCTTTAAAGTATGCTATGTTATATGAAAATCGTTATTTTAGTCAAGTATATATTCTATATTTAACTTAACTCTAGATTTTGTTGAATATCCTACAATCTAAGTGAATATGCAGTATCCAATATCTATGACAGAATGGTAATGTCTTAATTTTGATATATAATAACTTATGGAAATGAAGTTAGCATACTTTGAAGGGTGCGTACAATCATAGTAGCAGTCTCACTAATTTTGAGAATTGAATGATTTACTTAAATTCTTCTGCAATGACAACCTTTTTTCATCCCAAAGCCAAATGTCACTTCCAAATTCCAAGCCAAGCAAAACTATGCCATTAACTGAAAATAAGCAAACAGATGAAAGTCTGACTGGAAAATAAACATTTGCACAAAACGGCTCTGTGGTAGCTGCATTTCATGCAATCATCCAAAATGCCAGCTGACAATTGTCATTGTGGCTGTGTGCGGTTGCTTAGCGTGCAGAGCCATCCGCAAAGGCAGACCATAAGTACGTGGGTCAGCTGATAGGTCATTCAACTAGGTAAGAAAAAGATACCATTCCATTCTTAACCATTCTTAAACAAATCATTATTTTGCTGGTTAGTTTCGTTGCTGTTTTAGTTTCAGACCGTGTAGATTTCAGTAAAATGTTGAAAATAATCGCATTACTTGATGTGCAAAAGGCAGTTGAAGCACCGTTGAATAAAGTACATTGTTCTAAAAGAAGGTTTATTTTCCCTGCAAATAGTTACGCTTTCCTACAGAAGCCATTAACTCATCAGCCGACCCACGAGAGTATGTTATAAATTTGTACCAGAGAACAAATATTTTTGGCAGACAAAGTTCACATTATGGTCGGGGGCAACTAGCAAGGCAAAATGCAAATAGTTTGGGTAAACAAATACACAGAAATAAGCAATTTTTATGAAAAAACAAAGGAAAGTCAGGGCCTGGGCAATGAAACTGATGTAAAACTGCCTGAGAAAGTGACACCAAAATATCTAAAATCATTGAAAATTCTACTTGATTGTAATAGGTAGGTGTAACTAGACCAACCCCTAAAATATTCACATTCTAATGTTTTTCACTCACAAAAATCTAATAGAACTTTTACCTCAGAGTTCTGGCGTCTGCGTTTTTAAGTTCCTGTGCCAAGCCAAATGTCAAACCTTTTATAAACCAAGGTCCTCGCTCGGTCCTTGTCTGGGTGACACATTTTGTGGGCCGCAAAAAACCATATACCAAGAACCTTGCACTTGAAGTTGCACTCGCCTTGCAACAAAAGAAAATGTGGAAATAATTACCACTTGGGTTGGCGCAACTCGAGAAATATGACAATTAAACTAGCGAGGGACATGACCAAGAAACGAAACAGCATACTAAATGGATGCGGTTTTTCTCATAGAAATCGCAGCCAAGCAATTTCAGCTAATTGCTTGAGGGGACTTTATATTTTCTCTATTTGTTTGTGCGCGAAAGAGAAGACTCAAGAATAAGACGATTTTAGTGATTAAACTGATTAAAGTTTAAAGAAGACACTTAGAAGGGTTCCGAGCAGCTTATTTTGCACTCAAACGATAATCGTTGGCTTGTCAACTGACATAAAATCAAATGGCAGTTTACGGAGCAATAAATTGAATACCCCCACATCATTTCATTAACTTTCAAACTCAATTTCACTTGACTTAATGGTGTGTCTGTCAATAAGCTGAAGAATTCAATTAAACATGTTTCAACAAACTGTAAAACAAAAGCCGAGAATTGTCATTGGTCATTATCACGTCAGGCCATTAATTCTTCTCAGTTACTTTCACACACACACACACGCCGCATAAAAATAAAAGCCGGAAACAGCAAAGGCACATAAAACTGATGTTTCCCTCTGGTGTATTGAACACTCAGGAAAAATTGCTTCGGACTTTGGGCAAATTTAATGTTGATTAACCGCCTAAAGAACGTTTCATTCCTGAATGCGCTTAACTAAAGTAATAATCATTCGTTACTTCAAAATGATGAAAGCAGAAACAAAAAGAGTTTAATACTTCTTAGACTATATTGTTTTAAGCCTAAAGTCGGGGACTGCAAACCCCACAAAACGTCTAAAAATTGAGGTTCAAGGTTTCAAGGTTTAGTATGAACCTTGATTCGACCCACGCTTTTTCCTAATTTAAATAAAAAACGAATTCATTTGGATAAGTCAGTCGAGCTTAGACTTAAATCGATGATCAATTAGAAGATTCGAAATGCAAATGAGCAATGAAATCTTTTTAAGAATTCAATTAAAAATGTGTTGCTCAAATTCTTGGTTTTTTTAATCGTTTAATAAACTATGGAAGCAAGGATCTAAAACCATTTCCTACCATATATTGAATTTTTATAGTTGTTTTAGCCTGCAAATTTTAAGTCTCTCATGCACTAAATAAGCCAGAAAACAAACAAAAATCACTACGTTACAATGTCACGGCTAAAAAGTATCCAGAGGAAATTTGGATTATGTCTTACACGAATCTCTTCAAACAGTTTCCAACAGTTTCGAATTCTTCCAACGCAAAACCGACTCCCGACTCACTGAAATCTCTTTCGATTTGTTTTCAAATCTCCCGTGATTTGGAAAGAGATTTATCTAGCTTCTCCACTTTTATAAGTAAAACTCATTTGACAGCAATCCTGCTTAGGGTTCACAAACTTTAACTTATGTTAAGCTTGAAAATTAAAAAAAAACATTTTATTTTATATTTGGAGACCATCAGCTTTACATTTAGCACATTTAACAGACTTTAATTAAGCACCATACTCCTACTCATAGCTACGAAATGACAAATTGCATTGCACTTGATGCTAGTCTGATTGATGAGATTGACAATTATCTTGGACACAAACCATTTCAAATGAGAAAATGGAATCTATTGAAGGTCAGTGACACCGATGATATTTGAGCATAATGCAAACAAAACAAGACATACGACTATAGAATTTTAAGGACACCCCATCATCATCAGTGTCCCCGGTTCATTGAATTCGTGCAAAGTTGTTCGGTTAGTTAGTTAGTTCGGTTAGTTAGTTAGTTCGGTTAGTTCGGTGTCTTTTCATTTCAAAGTTTACCCGAAACAACTCATCACATCCTTAGCCCTAAGCGTTCTTTTTGGGAAAATCTGATTAAGATTTTACCTTATAGGTAAAAACTATTTTTTAAGAATGCATCGGGCTTGATTTCAATTATTAAATTTCGTATTTAATGAGTGAATTGGAATCAAGCTCCAGTATGAGCTACACCTGAACCGGAGCCAAAAATATTTGTATCTTCAAAAATATAAAAAAATGTATTATAACAATCGTAATAAGCGTTCTGGGGTTCAAATCCGCCAAACCAAGTATTTCCTGAACTAGTTGCATTTACGTGGGGTACTTTTTATATGTCGGGGACTGCCAACACTAATTTAAATATTTAAAATCTGAATCTACTGAAATAGAGTTTGACACTTTTTAGTAAAAAAGGGTAACAAATTTAGCGCTATTTGAGTAGCTAAGAGAAATTTCAAAAAATCAATTTAAAAGAATTTCCTTAGATTATTTTGCTCAACTTTAGAAGTGAATTATCTCAGCCAGAGTGTTCTCTCAGCGAAAAATTCCGTGAAGGTCGTTGAAAATCGGTTGTTGTGCCAGAAATGATAGATGATGTACGTGAACCGATAATATGGCTCGTGTTGATTATTACAAAGTAATGCTAAAATATTTGATCGCGGTATTTCGCAAGACGTTTATAATATCGTTACAGGTGTCGAATTTTGGAGTAATGCAAGTGAGCAGGAAACAAAATAGTAATTGACTTTGCGAGTGCTCCATGTCATGTGGCCTCTGTCCCGCTTGAGTAACTAAGGACTGTTAATTCTGAGTGATACACGACCATTTGTTTGACGGGAATTCGCCAAAGCCAAGCGTCGAAGACGAATCATTCTTTATCATGACAATGCGATCTCGTGAGGTGTAAGCATCACGTCGCACGATTTGATAGGTCATCCGCCGCACATCTCTGATTTTGCACAAACAAACTGCTTGGTGAACGTCATTCTACTTAAAAAATGTACAAATAATACGACTTTAATGACAATTGCTATAAGACAAATGCGCATTTGACCCTCCAAAATAGGTTGAAATTAGATAGTTAGAACAAATTAGAGGGATCAGCTACCATCTAAAGAGAAGAACAAGAACAAGATCATTGGACTTAAAAAGAGTACAAAAGTTGTCCAAAACAGGCCATGATCTGGTTTTCTCACTTGTAGCAAAATGTTCTCACTTCAGGAATAATTTTTTGAGAATGCAAAAACTTGATTTTTGTTAAAATGCTCTAGTTTTGAGAACATTTGAAACTCAACTGAGTTCAACATTTGATTGAGTTTGGTTTGGGCTATGAATGGATGTCGCATTTCGGGGGATTTCATTTAATCGAATCGGGAGTCAATTGCTGGAGATGTGCTACTGCTGCTCCGCCTGCCCATATTCTTTAGAATCTGATAAATCATTTGTGCGTACAACAATTTCAGCGACAACAGACGACAACCCAACCACTTCAGCTGTCTTGGTTCATTTTATAATGTAAGGCACATTTTTGTCGGATTTGTCTCGAGTCGATCCCCTAACCTTTTGCACTCAACTTCGGCGGCTGGTTAGCTTACTTTTTTATGCTGTGGCCGAGTTGAGTGGAATTGTGCTCAATTCAATAACATTTGACAAATTTGTTTTCAAAAATGTAAGAAAACATTCTCTTATTTTGAGCTTAAGAAATCATATTTTCTGAGCAATTTTTCCCATCTGTGCAATTAAGGCCGAAAAATTATGTCCGAATTCGTATCTTATCAGTACAAAGGGGTTGTCCATTCCAGGTCCGAATTACTTGACTCAATATTGAACGTTTTTGCTGCCAAGTAGGCAGTAATTGCTAGCCTTTTACTTTTGTGATGAAAAAGATTTTCGACTTAAGTGCACAAATATTTTACAAAAAGTTTTGGTTTAACATTTCAAAACTCAAACATTTCGGTGTTGTTCAAGCCCCAATTAGCAAGACCAAATTTTGGTGAAACCTGTTTCGAACGTAAACCTGGTTTCACCGACCTAATGAACCCGCTCTGTGAAGCCTCTCTGTGCTCAGTTATTTTGCGTTCTTAACGTCCTTTTGAAGTAGCTTGTACTTGATTTGAGTGCACACTACTTTATTTTTTCCGAGTGTACACATAATTCTGTTTTTTTTTGTTTTCCCTTATTCGCCATTGACATTGGCCCGGCCATCAACATCATTATCTGGGTCAAGGTTCTGTTAATGCAGTTGGCTTCTGCTTTTAAGTGTTAAGTTGTGGAAGCACCAACCCAGTGCCAGCCTGCATTTACACAGATAAAGATAAAGTAACATTTACATTTATTGCTGCAGTTGTTGACTTTTGTGTGCCATTTTGATAATTGCTTGTGGCACGCAGTTGTGGTAGTTGCATGTTAAAACATTTTTGTCAATCTGAAATTGCCGGGGCACAGAAGCAAGTGGTAAGAAAAAAACTATTTGGTGATGTGGCGACAATAAAAACGTCAAATATAGGATTTTTTTTATTTTCATGTGGATTTTTGTTGCTACTTTAGGTAAATGGAATATATTCTTCATCCAAGCCAATCCGAGCTCCTCTTCATCTCTTGCCTTGGAAGAAAATGAAGGGACCAACAGCTCAATGCCGAATCGGACGGGAAAGTTTGAATAGCTTTTTCAGCGGGTGAAACTTCTTTCAACAAATGTTCAGAGACGGGATCGAAACTCGACTTCTAGCACAGCAGGCACACACATTACCCGCTGCACCACAGTTGGTCAGTTGAATTAAACTTGTCTTTACCCAGCAAACATTTTATGCAATTTTTTATCACATAACCCACCCAACATTTGGAAGATCATTTTCAGAAAAATCACCTTGAAGAGTCTTTTCCGATTCCTTTTGATGATCCAAAAGATATGCCTATCATATGCGATTAATTGCGACTCGAAAACGACTCATGAATATGCTCAAAATCTGATTTAGTGATAAATGACTAAAAAAGGACTCTCAAATAACTCGAAAAAGACTCGAATGTGATATAAAATTACATAAAATGTTTTCTGGGAAGAGTCTTTTTGAGTTCTCGATCAGATTATAAAAGTCATGAATGCGCTCGTTTTCTGATCGTAAATGATACATTTGTCAGGAGGAAATGGTACCCTAGCAGCGACAATTCGTGAAGAGTCCTTTTTAACCCGTTTTTCTGATCAGTTTCGACTAATATTGGAGTCATATTTCCAAAAAATTGTGAGTCTTCTTAGACCAGAGCTTATGCATGAGACATTTTCGAGACTTTTTTGAATCGAACCTGAAATTAACCTCGCCTTAATCATCAAAATGGTTTGTAAATAACTCATCAAGATGATTTTTGTTGAAATGATCTTCCAGATGTTAGGTGGGATTAAGCTTGTTTATGACTTGTAGAAAGTTTTAAATGAAAAAGTGAAATAAAAATTGTAAAAAAAAAATAAAACCTGTAACTGGTCAAAATATTGTATGTTTTCGAAAAAGAAATGGACTGGTTCGGGATCAACAATTCACAAAGGCTCATAAGTCGAAAGGTTCATTATGTTTAAGGCATCCAAAATCCTGAACAGAACAGTTTGTAAGGGATTCAGTCCAGATAGAACTTCAGTTTTTCTAGGCTATTGCTTTTCAAAACAACAAAAAAAGTCTTTCAAGCCCTACTATAACATACTCTGTACTAACGAAATGGCCTAAATTGAAAATAAACTTGATCTGCCTACAGACATAAGAAGCATATGTCCCATACATGTCAAACCTCTATCATTTACCAACTCTGAGATCTGTGCGTTCATACCGACAAACAGACGGACAGACGGACATGGCTATATCGACTCGGCTGTTGATGCTGATGAAGAATATATATACACTTTATGGGGTTGGAGATGCTTTTTTCTGGCTGTTACGTACTTTTGGACCTACTCTTTGTACCTACGGTTCAGAGTATAATTAGGGAGAACCCAACTTAATTTGAAGTACTTTCAGTTCTTAACCTAAACCTTCTAATTTTGCCACTTAACAAGTACGAAAAGATGCGTCGCAGTGCCTGCGCTGTACATAAATTATGAAAGACTCGCGATTGATGAACACAATCACACATTCGGCCCTGTTCCGAATTCCGAATCGGTTTTCGTGTAAACGTTGCATTGTAGAGCTTAAACATAGAAATGTTATAAGGAAGGCGAAGAAGAAAAATCGGAATTGCTTCAGCAGTTGAAATCGACAGCTCAATGCCAAGTGGATTCAATTCGACTAAAATAGACGTCCTGATCTAGTAGGCACAGACATTTTCCTTACTTTTCATAGAAAACTGTGGGATTTTAAGTACAAAAACTAACGTTTACACGAAAACCGACTCGGAATTGGGAACAGGGCCGATTATAATTATCTATGTCAAATAGCTGTGAATCTAACAAATACACACAATGGCGATGAATTGCAGTTGCTTTCAGTTAATACTCGTATTTGTGGTTACCTTAGTCCTTCTTGAATGCACCGGTGTCACGTCGACACAGCTGTGTCACGAATTGTCATAAATTTCCGCAACTGATAATTTTTTGCACAAATCACTAGATTTGTGTTGTGGTTCCACCAATTTTGAACTTTTATTTTTATTTCGTCTTTTATCTGTCACACATAATTAAAACTTGAAGACATTTTGCTGTAATTTCCAAAAGCATTATTTTTAAGTTTCGTCTAATTCGTTTACCAGTAAAAGTTGTTAGCATTTCACTTGAGTATGCGCGTACTATTCTATCACATATGTACCATACTGTTTTTTCCATTTTCTAGTAATAAAACTTTTTAATAAAAACAAACTGTTAAATTTCGGGAATAATGCATAACTTCTTTTCACGATTTTTGACTCTTATTCACTCGGGAATAGCGAACGACTTACGGATGATCACGCACGAATCTCTTTGCCTGCTCATGTCGTGACACAGCGATCCACATTCAAATTCACTTAACGGGTGCACCTGTACTGTGTACTACGTACTAAGTTAAAGCATGTAAGCATTGTTACTTAACTGAATTTTTCTTAACCATTCCTAACATGCCCGCATCGCAAATGACAAGACATTAGCTTTGGTTTTCGGTCATGGCATACATATGCGCTTATCATGAGAAATGTGGTTCTTACTTTCAAGTCTTCTTAATAAACGTGTCACAAATTCAACGACCGATTTCATTAAATTAGTTACCTAATTTAAGGGAACAACGAAACACAATGCTGTCAATTTATCGGTAATTGACAAATGGCCGCTGGCATAGGTTTCTTTTCGTTTGGATAAGTTTTTCAAATTGGTGCCGACTTAATTCAATCGCTGTGTAGGTGAATTTTGCATAAAATATCCAAATTAAATTGAATTAATTTGAAGCTCAAACAGCCAGAAAATTAGGTAGGAGCATAAAAGTTTTATTTTGCCTTTTCATTTTAATTTCAAACTCACGGCACAACTTGTTTTTGTTTCTGCCGTCACCTGCACAAAATCACACGCCTGAATAAGCAAATTACGAATGTCCTGTGAGAATTCGAAACCATTTTACGTAAATGCAAAGTCGGATGTTGGTTTTGGTTTTCATTTCACAATAATGAAATGTTTCGACTCTTTGACATTTAATGCCTCTGCGATGGCAATTTGAGTAGCGGACGGTTGAAGTTGAGGTCAAACCAGTTGACAGTGAGAGATTGGGATTTGTGTTCGTTTACTTCGATGGTGATGATGATGAAAATGATGATGGTTGGCATATTTCGCATCAGCTTGAGTGTCATCAGTGTTAATGACATTAAAATTTGTTCTGGAACTACCGAGACGGTAATAATGCGAAAGCTATCATTTTTATGGTATGATAAATGGTTGCTTTTAGACAGCATTAAACAGTTTTAGAATATTAGTGCCATTTAAAGTTTAAGTTACATGGTTAGGGATGATGAGCAGTTCAACTATTTTGGTTTGGAATGTCTTCAAATTTTTTTCTTCATCCAATTATGCGTAAACAAATATTGGAACTACTCCGAAAAAAAAGGGAACTAAAATCATACTAAACACGAAAGGGCGCTGCACAGAGCCCGGCATTGAGCTAGTAGCTCACACGGGTACTAAGCGATTGGAAAAGTATTTAACATTTAAACACGATAAATGCTTGCTTTTCTACTCCCGGGCAGTTCACTCGGGTACCAAACAATTGGAAAAAAAATTAGCATTAAAAAACGAAAAAAGCGCGTGCTTGTCTACTCGACGAGTGAGCTCCCACGTGGGTCACGCGGCCAGCACGCGGCATGTGCTTGTTCACAAAATGTTTTATTAAATCTAGTATTTAGAAAAAGTATTACATTTTGAAATTGGAAAGTTTAATCATTTTTGACTACAATTTTGATTTAAACGATTTCATTAGTTCTTTCTACAAAAAGTCACATTTGCAACTAAATAAGTCTAAGGAAGAAGCCCAAAAAAAAATCGAAAATGGCGAATGGGTGTTAAAGAAGAAAACTGACAAGCTTGTGAAAAGCGAAGAATGGAACAAGTTCGGTGAAGTTTATAATAATGCAACCAATCAATAAGCAGGATTCGTAAAGTGCTTTAATTGTGGACTTATAGAAGTGTTTCAGAGAGGCGCAAGCCCTAAGTGGCTGGAAAAACATGCCTGCGAGGGCATAGAGCCTGCTAGTCGCGTTGAGACTTCATTCAAAAGTCAGTTTAAGGATGCTTGCGTAGATTTGTCCGCTGGAGACTTGAGGCCATTTGCGACTTTTTCTGGACCCCATTTTAATAAAATGATACAGGTGGCTATAAACGCAGGCGCTAAATGTGGCCAGTTCGATGCTCATGAAATAATATAAGATCCAAGAACAATATCTTGAGGTGTGGCAGCCCGCGCTGCGAAAGCGAGAGAAACACTAATGGGCATTTTGGAAGATGAGTTTAAGACCCGACAAGTATCTGCAACGACCGACTTGTGGACTGATAACTACTCAAAAAGGCACTACATTACTCTCACGGTGCACTTTATATCAAAGACGTGGAAGTTAAATAATTATATACTATTTACAAAAAGTTTTCCCAACAAGGAGGAAACAGCGGAAAATATTTTGTTATACCTACGCGAAAACCTCGACGCTATAGGCGTATCAAATGAAATGTTGACAAAAATCACATTCGCAGTCCTTGAGAGTGACACAACCGAAATAAAACAAGTAAGGGCGCTGCAGTCGAGTTTCCCGACCACAAAATTCCATTTCATTTATTTTCATTTATATGTTTTTGAATTTTTGAAGATGTCATCCTAAATGTAGGCAATACTTTTCTAGTCCTGATCAACAACTGGGGGGCTGCTTTTATCAGCTCAACTGTTGTTGACCGGTGTTTTTGGTCCGATCTGATTGTACTTTTCAGAATAGATAGATATTGAGCCTAGCTTGATGTATACTAAACCAAAAATTGTGGATCTGACGGCTTTTTAGGTCTTGGATTTATAGAGGAGGTCTAGGTTTTTTGGGGATAAAAGGGGGACGGGGTGGAATTTTTCAAATCTGAAACAAACTTGACCTGCGTACAGCATAAATCTACCTTCGTGCAAATTTGCAAAAATTTGTGGCTCTATCTCTTATAGTCTCTGAAATCGACGCGTTCATACAGACAGACAGACGGACGGACGGACAGACGGACAGACGGACGGACGGACAGACGAACATGGCTATATCGACTCGGCTGTTCATGCTGATCAAGAATATATATACTTTATGGGGTCGGAAAATTTTCCTTCTCCCTGTTACATACATTCGCACAACTTCATGATCCCCCTTTTCCCATTTTCAATGGGAACAGGGTATAAAAAACATAAAGTGGAAGCTCAAAGGAATATCAAAGAAAAATTTGTCCCAACTTTGACACAGAAAATCTCCACTTTTCTATGGCCACCTTTTAAGCACTTAAATATATTTACTCGGCTGTTCACGCTGGTCAAGAATATGTAAACTTTATGGGGTCGGAAATATTTCCTTCTCACTGTTACATACATTCGCACATCTTCATGATCCCCCTTTTCCCATTTTCAATAGGAATAGGGTATACAAAATGCATCAAAAATGCACCAACGGATTTTCGTTATTTTACCCTTGCAGAAAATTGTTTAGATGATTGTAACGCATAGAAGGAAGCATCTCCGGCTACATAACGTATATATATTCTTGATCAGCATTCCGTCTGTTTCTATGTTATCTCCTAAGTTAGTTTTAAAGGTATCTCATCCAAACTTTGCACGAAGTCTTTTGGTACAAATACGCTGCACATTTGCAGCAGCCGGATCGGAGAACTATAGCATATACAAAAAAAACTAGTTTTAGTCAGAAAAACTGTTTTGCTTTCAATGGTTGGCATCTTTAAACTTGCCAGTTGTTAATATTATCGGCCTTAGGACAATTTCGCTCAATTGAATTAAGTTAACCGCAGTTAACTTTACACTATTTTTGATCTTATGATGCCTTGGAATTCCCAAGCGGTCTTAGCAATGCTGGCATGAGGAGCAAGCTGAAGTCCATTAAGGATAAATCCGGGGGTATGCAATCAACTAAAGACCTCTATCCGGCAAAAACTTACTGGTTTGCAAATCAAAAAGGTCGTTGAAAAAGTCAGATGGCCACTTGTCGGATCTTTTTTGGGGTAAGAAAGTTTGAATATCTAGGTTAAGTCAATATTGGTAGTTATTGAATAATTTGTAGTGCTGGAGTGAAAGCATAAACATCGCTTTTAAATAGATTTGACACCCTTTCGAATGAGAATTATCCCCTTTTCGAACACTACACTAAAAAAAAAAAACAATTTTCTCTGGATTTATCTTTAATATACTTTTTATCACCCAACAGAGGTAAAAATCATCAAAATTAATTTTTTATATCCTGTAGATGATTTTTAGCTCCGTTGGATGATCAAAAGGATATTTTATAAATATCCATTCCAAATGGATGCGGGAAATCATCCAATGGATATTTCTTAATATTGTGTAGCATATGTGATCTATTTATAACCTGAACCAAAGTCAATCTAATTGCTCACCCAGTTGAGTTTCAAATATTCTGGAGAACAAGCCATGTTTTAGGGTACTCTGAAAATTGTACTGCAAATGACAAAACCGTTCTTTCAGAGAATATATACTAATATCACTACATCGTAGGATGCTACCAAAAAGTAACAAACTAGATGTAGAATAAATAAATCAATCAAATCAGGGTCTTTTCCTCCGTGTAGTCCTTGAAAGAACCTAATGGCTTTATCATTTAGTAACGAAGGGAAATCCAAACTTAAAGGAAAGCAACTCGCTGCACAAAACACATTTTTTTGGATATGGAAAATCCATCTGTTGCACTTGGACTTTAAATTTATGTACATTTTTGCTTTCTTGTTGTCATCAATCTTCGCAGTAATCCATTGACTTAATTTGAAATAAATTTTCCGAGCGCACATTTAATCGATAAGCCAACCAACCTGTATACCGTCTGCAATCCATTTACATTCTCGTACATACATTCCCCCACCCGTTCCTCCCCGCCATCCTTGTGCCCAGCAGCTTAACACTTCACAATTGCGCTGTGACAGTCGTGTGCTAATACGCCGAGCATATGGAAACTGGAGTAAACAACAAAAACCAGCATGTAAATATGTAAATTAAATCCGGACAGAAACATGAAACAAGAAGAGGATAAGAGTAGACGCAGCACACAGGTGGGTGGGCGGATCCGGAACAGTTATGGAATAGGAAAAAAATTGCTGCAACAGTTTATAAATTATTTATATTTAAAAACGTTGCTGAGGCGTTGACAATGCCTGAATAAACCTCAGCAATCGCACTGATGAAACCCTGACTGGGACCGGGAACACCAGCTGCAAAGAGCAGCCGAAAAATCAACATGCGTGAGCGAAAGTGGAGGGGGAGAGCGTTAAGGAAAATAAAGTCCTTTTTGATATCTCAGAAAATCTTGTTGTTTTTTTCTTGTTAAGCTACTCTCCCTCTTCTGAGTTTTGTACATTATTTACAGGGTATGCCCAGGCCATAATGGGTTCGCTTAAATATGTAAAGGCCATAACGATAAATTGATTAAAGCTCAGCTGGGGATTGCGCTTCAAAGAAAGTAAGCCATGAAAAAGAATTACAACAAAATAAAAACTTACCTGGAAAGCAACTAACAACTGATTCACATTCTCAATAAGAAATATACAGTTCAACCTAATCAAAAGCAATGAGCAATAATCGCTTAACTTCCCGTGGCGCAATTAAGAGCATTTCATCTTACTTGGAGGTAAAGAAAGTTAAGGACGCATTTGCCCCATCGACTATCATTAAGTCACCTCGCCAGTCCACAACTCACAGAAATGTTAACTTCAAAGAAAGCCCCTCCCCGCGGGACCATGGAGTTTTCAAGTTCAAGCATAGGGGCACGCCTGGTCTGAAGTATGTGGAGAAAACAATCGATATGTACAAAGAGGAACGAGTAAAACTGGCCGGCATCATATCAGAGGTTACCATTATGGATGCACTGGGCCATACTATTCACTATGATCAAAGTGCAATTGTATCAGTTCCTTCATCGTTAAGTTCCACAGAATTTGAGCGTCTATCCTTATCCCCCGTGCATCAAAAATGGAAGCCGTTGCCATTTGCCATGCAGCGCAAAATGTTCGATGAGGCCGAATGGACAATTGCCCTGGGCAAGAAGATGAGTGATCATTACCACAGGCTACCCAATTACCAGCATTTTGATATACCATAAAAACGGAGAGTGAGAAATCGTTGTGCCAAAAGGCGTTGTGTAAACTTAAAACAAAATCGTTTTGATGACTAAGCCATCCTCTTATTTTAAACACTTCATAAAATATATTTTTGTTAATTCAATTAAATATATAACGATTTAAATATGAAATCGTTTTGCAATTATTTTGAAAATAAACTACTTAGAAATACGTAAGAGACTTCCTACTCTAGGGGAAAACACACAATACAAACAAAACATTTGATAACAAGTCAAATTATTATTACCCTGCAATTCCGATTCTGATTGTGGAGGGTCGGCGAGCATTCAAAGCATCTTGAAATCGAATACGAATAGCGGAAGTGTATTTTCATGCGTGTGCACAAATACTTTTAGCAAATTAGCAACCCAGAACGAGCCTTCCTATGAATGATTTACGAGAACTACATCAAAGTATTGAAAAACAAGAGCGTAAGTTAATGTTCGGCACACAAAAATCTGGCAGCCTGCCATTGTGTCTAAACGCACCCTGATAGACATTTTCTCATTTATCCAAATACATTTTTTTTTTACAATTGATAATTTATGATTATTTATTCAACTTCCGAAGTGTGTGATACTTCCAACAACAATGAATTCAAATAAATAAGAAAAAAGTTAAAAACTCAGTTATTGTTCGATTTCCCTTGGACAGCCTTATACATAGTATGCACGAGTAAGTAAACTAGTAATCGAGTAGTACTCGCCGAGTACGATTACAGATGAGTACGATTACCCAGCTGTCAATTCAGCACGTGGCATCGTAGGAACCGCACCGTATTTATACCCGTTACTCGTAGAGTAAAAAGGGTATACTAAAGTTGTGCAAATGTATGTAACAGGCAGAAGGAAGCATCTCCGATATCATAAAGTATATATATTCTTTATCAGCATCAACAGCCGAGTCGATATAGCAATGTCCGTCTGTCCGTCCGTCCGTCCATCCGTCCATCCGTCCATCCGTCCGTCCGTCCATCCGTCCGTCCGTCTGTATGAACACCTAGATCTCAGAGACTAGAAGAGCTAGAGCAACCAAATTTTATACGTAAGCTAGTATTGTCTGTAGGCAGATCAAGTTTGTTTCAAATTTTGGCCACGCCCCCTCCCGCCCCCGCAATAAAAAATATTGAATAACTCCCCTTTAAGATATCGAGCTCAGATTTTGCAGTATAGTCTATGTGGCCATTATTTACAATCTCACAAATTTTCAAAAGGATCGGATAATAAATGGCCGAGTTAAAAAAATGTTGCATACTTATCCGAGCTGAGCTGAGTAACGGGTATTTCGAAGTCGGGCAGGGCCGACTTTAACTTACGCTCTCGTTTTAAATAAAAAATATTGTTTTCTCAATTTTCTTCGAAAAGTTCGTTTACACGATTTAACAAAATAGACATATCCAGAAAGATAGAGTCTGGGGAATATTCGCAAATTGAAGCAAGTGGTTCCAGCGAATAAGAGAGAGAAAGTGACAAAAAGCTGCCTTATATTGTCGCTCAAGAAATTCGTCCATTTGAGACCGGAAATGGTTCGGAATTTAGGGATCTGGCACGATGTTTTGTTGATGTGAAGTTAGGGAGCAAGCAGTGTCCATCGTTACTTCCGATGGTCAATTAAGCATGAATGATATGGCTCAAAATGAAGAAACAAAAGTCGATGTTTCAGTTCGGCTAATCGATGGCCGAAAAATTAGATGCTTTTTTATTTTAAACACTCGCAAGGCAAACATGAAAACCAAATTAATATTTTTTGTAAAAGTCTAATCTGAACTTTAAATGAAGAACATGCCAAAAGAAATTGTGGACTGCTTTTTGTGTTTTTATTTTTGTGTCAATATAAAATCTCCCTGCGAATGGAAATAAACTTTAAATGATTTCAGCATTAGTTGGATTAATTCCATATACGGGCACGGATCTCAAATACAATACGCCTAAATTACAATGCCAGTATGATAGTTGGTTAGTTAAAGCGTTTAGCTATTGAATGCTTAGTATGATTATATTTACTTAAGGTTATGAATTCCATCGAAGACCTTAGTTTAGTCTTAATCTAAGACTGTTTTTCAGACCTATCTTTTGTATGGCAGCTATATCATATAGTTTTCCGATTTTAATTGAACTTGGTAGAATTATAAAGAAAAAAACCTAGAAAACCTTTGATTACAAAGTGTGGAGACGTTTCCATTGAAAAGAAAAAAGTTTTTCATACTGAAAGTAGTTTTCCGACCGATTGTTCATTGTGTGCAGCAAAAAGAAGATTCTGCAAAATTTCAGCTCGATAGGTTTAAAACTGAGAGACTAGTTCTCGTAGAAACAGTCAGACAGACGGACAGACGGACGGACGGACGGACGGACGGACGGACAAAGCTCAATCGACTCAGCTCGTCACCCTGAGCAAGAATATATATAGTTTATGGGGTCGGAAATGAATATTTCTATGCGTTGCGATCTTCTGGGCAAAAAAAAAGAGACTTCTTCAAATAAAGTGGTCGAACATGTCATTCTTAAACTAAAGAAGGAAGATTGTGCTCTGCCATCAAATTTTACCAGACTATTATAATGGTTTTCAGTATTCTTTTTTTGTAAGATTTTTTTCTCACGATGCCACGATTACTTGTTACAAAAAAAAGGGCTGTAATCCTAAAACTGAGTATTTTATCTCATGATTCCGGCATCGTGTAATCACTCGTGCAGGTCTCTAATACATCCCTGCAAACATTTTGTCGTGTTACTTATCTCCCTCGTCAATGCGAGGGTTTGGCGATTGCTTGATTGGAGAGTTCGGAGATAGTTTGGCGATTTACACTAACAAAATACATTAGGTATCGTATTTTTATTATAAAAGGGATAAATTGGCGATATGTGCTACCGTATTTTTTTAGTCCATTCGATAAATTGGCGATATATCCCTCAAAAATCGCCTTGGGGGCAAGAATGCGATACTTTATGGTTGGTCTCGCTTTTTCATCATCCCATCAGAGAATTGGCGATACATTGCTTTACACTCCCTAAGAAGACCCGACTGGATTCTTCTTGAAGTGAATTCAACGACTTTGTACAATATTACCAAAGGAAAATACTTTGGCAACGCTTTCAAAAGATGAAAAAACCGGCCCAATAAAAAAATTGACACATGTACAGGGTTGTCCATATTCGACGGACCCATCAGGCAACACCATAACTTTTGACAGAGATGTCAGATCGCTTAATGACATACCGCGTTTGAAGCGTCAGTCCAAGCAGATTTTTACCATGGAACAATACACGCCACGCGAGCGCTCTGAAATAGTTGAAATTTACATTCATCAGAACAAGTCAATTGTGAAAACTCAACGTGCTTTTAAAAAATTAAAATTTCACATTGAATGGGACCGTAAATAAGCAAAATTGCCGTATTTACGCCACTGAAAATCCTCAGGAGATTCAAAAAGTGCCTCTTCATGACGAAAAAGTCACAGTTTGGTGCGGCGTTAGTGTGCGAAAACGGTCATTGGGCCGTTTTTCTTCCAAAATGAAAATGGCCATGCTGTTACCATCAACCAGGAGCGTTATCGCGACATGATGACCAATTTTGTGATGCCAATTATTCGTCGAAAGCGTATGAGGCAGTTCTGGTTTCAACAAGACGGCGCTCCACCGCACACAAGTCGCATAACAATCGATTTTCTGAAGAAATTGTTTCCGGGCCGTTTGATGTCGAAAAGTGGTGATTTGGACTGGCCACCGCGTTCGCCCGATTTGACGCCGCCTGACTTCTTCTTGTGGGGATATTTGAAGTCAAAGGTTTACGTTAACAAGCCAAGGACCGTAGAAGAGCTCAAGGACAACATTCGTGAAGAAATAGCCGCTATTCCGGCCGAAATGTTGGCGAAAACGATGGAAAATGCTGCAAAAAGGGCACAATACGCCATCAACGCCAGAGGCGGCCATTTGAGAGATATCATATTCAAAAATTGATGTAAACAAATCTACTTGGAACAAATTAAATGATCATTAAGATTGCCAACCGCCAAATTTTTATTTTTTTCTTTGATTTTTTTAAAAAAAACATGGGTCCGTCGAATACGGGCAACCCTGTACTTAAGGTGGTAGGAAATTCTTCCTTCTGGAAAATGTGTGTTTACTTGTCTGCTGTAGTAACTTGTTTGATCTGTGGCTTTTAAGGAAGCCGTTATTAAAATAAGCAAACTGTCAGATAATAATAAAATTCAAAATATTTCAGGGTTGTAATATGCTACCACTTTAATTAAATAATATTAAAAAGAGATGTCTCTCTGATGTTGAAAAGTTCACCATAGTGCACAGGCTCCGAATCAGCACAAGCTGCAGTAGGCCTCGTGTTTTGGTTCAGCTTCCCCTGGAAAAACCTTTCCGTTTCAATAGTCAACGGAGTGAGAGGCATAATAGATTGTGCATTTATTAAAAGCAGATCTTCTTTTCGTTTAAAATTTGTGTTGAAATTCCTCGTGCTTTGCGTAAACTAAGTCGAAATGTTCACCATCAAAGCCAAGCCAAAAGAGCAAAGACAAGACGACAAGCAGCCAGAATTGTCTTAAACTGTTATGAATATACAGCGCCCAGTTTTCAAGGGCGATCCAGCAGTGGTGGCGAAAGGTCAGCATTCAGATTTTAGTTTTGGTTGCATATATATCACTAATTATGGCTTTTATGTTTGCCAAGACGACGGATGCAGTCATTAACAAAGTCTGTCCACAACATTTTTTGCATGCTAAAGACCGTATAAATAAGAAACAACTTAAAATCAATAACAAAATTTAAATTTATTAAAAATAAAGAAACCACCATACAAGTCTTAATCTTATCTCCAGGAAGAATCGCATTCTTAACTCAAGGAAGAAACGCATTCTTATCTCTAAGAAGAATCGCATTATTATCCCTCAGAAGAGACTTTTCTTATCCCCAGGCTGAATCGCATTCCTATAGCTCAAAAGAGACTTTTTCCTATCTCCCAGAAGTGTCGCTTTCTCGTCGCCAGGAAGTTATCGCATAGTGTCACATTTCTTCCCGTGGGGAGATGAGAATGCGATAATAATGCGATATCGCTAGAGTAAAGCGATACCTACTAGGCGAATCGCATTCTTATCTTCCGCGATAAAAAAAGTTTGCTGGGGTACTATGTTTATACACAGAAAGTAAATCATGCTTAATGCCCTTTTAAGTATGCTACGTTTTAAGAAAATTAAAATTTTATTTAAGTATTTATATTTGTCTTAACTTATCATTTTGTTAAATACCCATAACTTACCCAACATTCTGGGTAAATAAACAGTGTCGGTTATCTATGAAGCAGTCATATCTGACTTGCAATAGTTTGGTTCTAATAGAAAATTACTTTTGGATATAAAGTTTTGCTTTCTTTGAGGGGCATTACTCACGAATAATTTGGTGTGTATAAACGTAGTGACAGTAAGTTTCTAGATACAAAACCAAATGTCCATTTCTCGACAGTTCATTTCCAAGTGCTGAAAACACATATCAACCAAATCGTTGGGGCGGTTTTTGAGAAAAATCAGTTTCATGATTTATTTTTTTGCCCTCATAAATCCACTCAAATAGCGATTATCGGGCTAAAAATGCCGGAGAGTGAATTTCTTATTAAAGGTTATCACATAGTTAATCACATATTCCTCGAATCCACATGTGCATATGCATTACAAACTTCTGTAAAAAAATTATTGTGCTGAATGCTTTTAGATGTCAAAATGATTAAAATGTTTAATATAGTCGGTTCTCTATAAATGTCAATAGAAGCTTTCTTTTCTGAATCACTATTGTGCAAAGAAAACGGAAACAATTTGCATATTTGGCCAAAAATTGTTGATATTACCAATTTTCATCTATGATTTTACCAAGTGTTTATGTATAAGCAAAATTAAGTAAGTCTTTGATTTTACAGTTTAGACACTTTTAATTTTTAACATATTAAAATCAACAATGCCGCTTTTTATTTCTCTGCAGAAACTTAATGTTTGACATCTAAAATCAACAATGCAGTCATTTTAGCTAAAACCACAATGTTTTCTTATTTATTTTACCAATTTAAACGTAAAAACCAAATGTTTTATATTTGGAATCGCACTGTTGATCTTTGAGTTTCTTTTTAGTTCTCAGTATAAAGAAGGATTGTTATTTTAAAATAGTTCTCATCTTGCAAGTAATTTCAATGCGCTAATCCACCACTCTTACATCCTGTGTAATCCAAGGGCCCCAAAGAAAGATCCCAGCAGAGTAAGAAATTGATTTCAGACTATAACTTGAATAATTCGTTGTTTTTCCGAAGCAGCCGTGGTAAGTGGATCCAAAATATCGGATATTATAATGAGAAGAAACTCAAAAATCAGCTTTTGTCAAAAATTTGGGATCAGCACATGCTGTCTGATAACATAATGTTGATATATTTATGTTAATGTTTATGTTCTGTTAATTTACATAAGCTAATCTAATAACATTTGTATTTCGGACAACAGAGCTGAACCAATCAATCTAAAACTTACAATATTGAGTAACTAAAATGTGGATCTTTAATTTTACATTTGTGTGCTGTGTGCTAGTGAAGTCTGCCGAACTAACTTTGCAACTCAAATTCCCCTCACATTCATGTGAATGGCCGTTGCTCATCTTAATTGGCTAATTGCCTAATTGGCAATAGTAAACGTTTAAATATAGAAAAACTAATATTGGAAATCGCCTTAAAATTTAGAAATTTATATAAAAAGACACCTCTTGTAATTCTCAATTATGAGTTCCCTGCACTTGGAATATAAATGGGATAGCTGATATTGACTGCGTTCTTCACTGTATATCACGAGAAAACTTAACATAGTCAAATTCGCCAAGATGCCTTACATTGTGAAGTATCCTCCAGGTCCATAGATCAACCCCAGAAAAGACAAAGCAAAAAAAATGATTATTACTACATATCTTGAATTCGAATGTGTTTTTCAGCGAGAAAAGACTTTGGTTAAACCAACGGAAAGAAAGTGTACATAAATATATAAGGACCATTCATTTTATTTAAGTGAGGATATAACTACGCTTCTGTTGGTGGTGCTGTTCCGATCACTTCTCCCTTTACTGCCCTCTCTCTATTTCCTCTCTAATAAATAGAACATTTTATTCCCTTTCTAATATCTAGAAAAAATTTTGTCCTTAAATAAGAAAATACTTGCTGGCTCATAGGATATGGTTTTATAATTTTTTCTAAAATATTTCTATTTGTGTTTTTGTATTTGTATATATATTTTTGGTTTTTAGTGTATCTTCACTACATCGAGCTTATATTTAGAATCTAGTTGAATAATTATCCATCGGATTGAAGACTCTTTCAAATTTAGTGCCCAAAGACTGGCTGTTAAGTTCTAAACGTCCAGTCTCAAGTACCAGCGCCCAACAACCGTGGCATAATGGTGGTGGTCAATGACCACAACTCTGCAGCATCTGAACTATGCAGACGATATATGTCTTCTTGTAAATAGGCTTACAATCAACACCAACCTCTTGATTTGGATGAGCAGCCGATTGAACAAGCTCAGCAATTCAGAAGATGGTGAAAAATCCAAGCAGTTTCTCCTACTCTTTCTGTCTAGAGTTTTCGCATATCTAGCATATTTGCGAATGGCTTACCTCATTTCTAGCTAGACCAGAGGTGTTCACCACACGAGCCCAAACACTAAATTTATAATGCTTGTTGTTGTATGACAATAGTTATCTTCACGCGTATTGGTGTCTGCTCTGCCGTAAACAGAACGTGGGCGCATAGTCATCAAATTCAAGCATGTATTAGTCAGTTATTCTTTTTGTAATACGCAAAAATGGAGTTGATTTCTTAAAATGTCTTATGCAAGGCAAAATATGCGTGTTACACGAAGTGGTGCCACATCAAGCAACCACAATAAGTAAAATGAGAGAAGAGAGAGAGAGGATTCTGGTTTGTCGCCCACCCACTTGTTTACTTCATGCAAATGAATCAGAAACAATTTGCCTAAAAATACAATAGAAATAATGTAACTAAAAACATGCAATATTCTGATAAGACGACGATGAAGATAATAATATACAGCTTACAGTTTTATTCTCCCATAAACAAGATAAGCATGAAATGAAGCGTAGAACTGCCATTGAGCCAATACAAATATTTATATGTACAATACAACCGTAAAAATATCAATCATTGAGCTGGGCAATCACTAAAATTAAGTCCAACCAAGCCAAGTTTATGGCTGGCTATTTCTGCAGCACATCCTTCAAACTTGGCCTCATCCGCACATAGACAAGCCCACGTCATTGCCATAAAACCCTTTAATGGTTATGAAGACGCCAATTACCATTAAAAACAACGCGTGCTGGCTAAGCAAAATATATGTAATAATAAAAAAAATCAATAAATATATTTAGCCGGGTAAGGGCCGCGTGGCTGAGATTGCAGGCAACGCGCATTCTCTGCTGTTTCTTTTCAAATGGCTGCACATAAATTTGCAAATGTGATAAATGTTCTACTAAAAAGCCAAAAGCGAATTGCTGATTCAAAATAATGATGATGAGCGGCAGCTGCTCGCTGCTTGGAATGTATGTAAATTGCCTTGAAACCGGGCCAAGTTAGGTGAGGGATGTGTGAGGACAAGTGACAGCTGCTACCTTTTTCATCAGTCAATTATTCACAAAATGCGTATACGCCACGTGTGTGTACGCAATGAAACTGCTTTCATTACGCTTGACTCTTTTAATTTGATTTATACAAATTTCAGCCCTGTGCGCATTTTGGCCTCCTTTATTTGTCTCAACTTGACATTAGCATAACTTTGCATAATTTAACTGTCAAATGTTTGGGGCACTGTGGCAAATTCTTTGATTTATGAAACTTCTTCATAATTTCTGCCGATTTCAGCCAGATCTTGTGGGTCTGCATATTTAAGCAGATAATTTTCGCAGCAAATCGAAAAACTTTGTCTTGCCACTTGCGACTTGTTGGTTTATGATTATTTTGTGGTTGCTGTTTTTTTGGTGTGGCTTTTTCATGCCTGTGGATGAAAATAAATGAACGGAATTTTCCCAGACAGCGGCTACACCCCTAATTTGCATAGATAATGGGACTCTGGGCTGTAAGCATCTTTGTTGTTATCGATTTCCAATTAAGTTGAAATATTTAGAAGCACATCCTGCAGTTAAGCGTAATGGCAAATCAATAGCCGTCGAACCTCAATAATCCGCCTTGACAAATGGCGGATACATCTAATTGCTAACCTTTGACCTTATCACTGGCCAACAAATCTCCCTCCCCCGAGGCCAATCAAACAAAAATCATTACAAAGCCATTAAGTTGGGCAATCAAGTTCATGCAAAAAAAACACAAAAAGAACCTAATGTAATTCAATCACAGGGCCAACCAAATGGCAAAGGCTTGGCTTTTGCCTTAGGACTGGTGCCCATCAAATGGTGCATAAACTTGAAACCTGTCAGTGCTACGATAAATTACCCGAACTTGGTAGGTAACTAAATGTTGGCACCAGGGGCGTTGAATTATGTGCAGCAAAAGCTAATGTTTGAATGAAATGATAAGTACACACGAAAACAACAGCTCCAAGTCCCCCTTCAACCAGAGCCAGATGCCTCTTGACACACGCAATGCTTAAGCAAATGGGCGCGGCACATTTGTCGGTTATGCTCGATGACTGATAGATTGATTGATTGATTTATATGCTTATGGGCTAAATGCATTCATCATCAATATTTGGTCTGTATATGAAAAGCAGCACATATGTAGGCAATTGGAATATTAACAGCTGACAAAAACAGAAACAAAACAGACGAATTGATTGCCGACCAATAAATATACGAAATTAATGTGAAAAATGGGAGGATTTAATTTGGCTCTGAGAAGAGAAAACAATTTGTTACTCGTAGATTAGGAAGGTATATTGAAGTAGCGCAAGTAACAAAGGGAAGGGCAGACAGGCAGGCAAAAGGAAGCAAGTGTCACAAAGTATATATATTTTCCTGATTAGCATCAACAGCGGAGTCGATAGTAACATTTGTCTGGTAATCTCTTTC
Source organism: Lordiphosa fenestrarum (assembly GCA_035044985.1). Classification (NCBI taxonomy): domain Eukaryota; kingdom Metazoa; phylum Arthropoda; class Insecta; order Diptera; family Drosophilidae; genus Lordiphosa; species Lordiphosa fenestrarum. The sequence continues at coordinate 58,073 of JAWNNO010001510.1, read as the reverse complement.
CGTCTGTCTGTATGGACACTTACATCTCAGAGACTAGAAGAGCTAAAGCTATCAAGTTTTAAATGTAGATTTATTTTGTCTCCAAGCAGATCGGGGAATTCTGGTTACAGTTTTAATCCATTAAATTTTTTTGACATAGCCAAATACTCAAGCACTAATCAATTATTTTATTTAAATTAGTTATATCCGTCGGTACTGGACCCCTTCTATGGAACCTACTAATGAAATTACGCAGAAAAGCACCCAAGCATAATTGTCGTGGGAAAATGTCTATCGACTCTCAGCTCATGGACTCTACACTTAAAGCGATACCTAAAGGGGCACGGAAGCCGGACTTAGTATCAATGCGGAAAAGACGCATCTCTTTTTCATAAACGACATATCACTAACACCAAAGAATAACGTTAAATACCTTGGAGTAGTAATCGATAGTAAACTGTCTACAAAGCTATGGACACAGCATAGTTGGTAGAGAAATCAATATTAGCACGGACCACATTATCCCAAAGATCAACTCAATATGCACCTCAACACTATTGGGACCAGAAGACTGCCGTACAGGACTGGCCCGAGAAGCAACGCACTTCTTTTCAGACGGCTCAAAGATGGAACTAGGAGTCGGTGTCGCCGTATACTGTGCAGAGCCAGAAATAAAGCTCTTACTCAAACTGCCAATCCACAGCAGCAGATTCCAAGCCTGAAGTTTTCGCAAAAACAATCAAATCAAGGCAATGCAGGGACACTCCATCAACTCCAGAAATGTCTTGGCGAGCAAGGAAGCATTCTCTCAGCATCTCCAGAAAGGTGCAAATTTACTGGATTCCCAGAAACCGGGGCATAGATGGTCTTGCAAAAGCTGGAGTCGTACTCGGCCAAGATTAAACACTAAACATACCTATCTTCATACAGACGCTAAACAGCAAGGTGGAGGAGATAGCAGAGAAAGAAGCAGAGGTCAGGTGGGAAACCACCGGCAGATGCAGAATCTCGAAAAATATGTGCAAGACAAGAGACATAATACTTACGCACTATCTGCTACAAACCCAAAGAAGAGACTGTGAACTGCTCATTGGCATACTAACGGAACACTGCCTAGCAGCCGCTCATTCGATAAAGCTAGGCATAACGACAGAGGACACCTGTAGGAAATGCATGGAACCTGGAGTCGCAGAAACTCTAGAACAATTCATTTGCAGCTACCCAGCAATTGCCACGACAAGATTACAAATTCTGCACACCCCACGGTTCGCTTTTTTGCAAGAAGCGGCCAATGGCCCCCAAAACGTCAAAGATCCTCCTGGATTTCTAAGTCAAACGTACTCAAATAATTACCCGGCCTTATTAAGGACCTTAAGGTCTATCTGTGACCCTATTTGGGGTCAGCCGGAACTACCTACCTATCTTATACTGTATTTATTTTTAAAGTACTTAAACTTTGAACTTGATGAGAGGGTTGAATATATGTAGTTTGATATTTTTCCAAATTAAAATGTGTTTCGAGCAAGTTTGAACGAGCTTAAGTGTAAATATTGACTTGCAGTCTGGCACTTGTTCCCAGACAAGTGTCAGCTGATGTTTTGTTATTTATCTCCCTTCCATTAAAATTTTGCTGGGGATATGTGCCTTTTGGGACTTTCACAACCAGTCAATATTAATTTGGAATGTTTCACTTCAATTAAATTTTCAATTGGGATATTTCACACCAGAACCTACAGAGTAAAAATAACAGGGCCAAGCTTTCTAGTACGCAATTTTAAAAAGGTTGCTTTTACTTAGAAATTGAGGTTCCCGATGTAGGACACAGTCACCTATCCCAGAACAGTTTCAATTCATAGAAGCCAGAGAACATATTCTTAAGGAACCGGAAAACTGGCACTGCTTCTGCCAGGTTACACCACTAGGCGGCGACAGGAATCAAACTTGGCAGTATTTTTGAACGCACCCTAAGAATTGTTTTGTTGTATTATCAATTTGATGTAAATAGAATTCATTACTGTACAAGGCTTTATTTTCGATAACATAAAAATATATTTTGTCACAATCCACAATGTTCCAGAAATCTTTAGATATTTTCTTATAAGCGGATTAATTTACAGCTATAACTGCTTGCTTTTATATGTGAAATCACGCCAAAATGTTGGGCTACTAGATAAGATGACAAAAATTGAAAGATTCGAAACCGACTGTTCAAGGCCAAGTAGATTTTGATGCGTACGGATAACCTCTTCTCTTTAATCTAGTGTTCTGCAATGTTGCAGTCACTTTGCACCTACAGTTCTTCCCTTTTAGATCAAACTTCAATCGTTTATACGGAAGTCTCTGGTACCCTTTTTATACACAACAAAATTAGCAAAAGTATGCGAGGTTTATTTACTTAATTTATTATCAGTTTAAATGAATAATTGATAGTCAGTTTTGTCAGCGTCGTACATAATACACACTGTACATTCACTCAGATTGTCAGACCAGTTGAAAGTATTCAAAATGAATCAACGAAAAGCAAAATATAAGAAAAATTGCATCCTCATCTCTGCTTTGGAGGGCATTTATCATGATCATTTTATTGTGTATAAACAGGGTATGGGACAGCCCCAATACTACTCTCAAATATGTGGGGTACTTTTGATATAATATATTTGTATACGGAAACTGGGCACACTAATGTCAATGGTTAAAATCTGGTAATATCGAAAAAAAATCAGGGATATAAGCCGGTTCTGAGCCGAACCAATCCAAACCGAAACTGCTTAAACGAACCGAAAACCATAAGTGGAAATGTAACGAGCAAATCTTACGACAATGGTAATTATAGTTTTAGGATATTTTATCGATGCCCTTAGTTCCGACTTATCTGACTTTCAGTTAAAGTAAGATTCGAGCGGTTTCTTTGGACTGCCGTTGTCATTAAGAATGATTTATGTACCATTTTAAAACATGAGATCCCGGAAATGAGCGAATGCAACAGTGCATAAATTTTCATTTATTTTGAATGTGGTGTGCACTAGCTCCAGCACAGCGCACCAATTTATTTCTAAAATCCGTAACAACAAAAACTTTGAGTTAAGCGAAATAGCAAAATGAACTAGCTATGTAGTTTGAGCACAGAAAAAAATTATGATATGATCTGGGGCACAATTTCAAGCCGGCTTTAAACACTTGAAGATTAACTGCTTGAAAATATCAAACTGACATTTGAAACATTCGAAATCAATATTTAAAGATCAAATTGATATTAAATAATGTCATTTTGTCACAAAATTCACAAAATATTTTGTAAATTCATCCTTTTCAATTAGTGCTTTAATCTGATTTTTTGAAATCAGAATCAGAAAACAACAAATTAATAATTTAAATTATTTTATTTACTTTACCTCTCCTTGAATGGGGATCAAACTTACTTCTTTTAGTTAACACGAATGGAATGGCATCTTATCGGAATCGATAAGATAATCCACCATCGGAATCGAGTGTGGTCACACGCCGCAGAGACTACTTAAATATTTCGACCCATTGCTTAGAGTTTCGAAATAAAACTCTATTTGTATCTTTTCATCTTTACATTTGCTATTCGTCACTATCTCTTTGTGGTCGAACTGAAACGTTAGAGTACCAAAATGATATTAAAAAAATTATATATGACAAAATATCAATTTAACCGGCCCAGATCTAATTGATATTCACATCTTTTTCACTCTGTAGACAAATTAAGGGGAAACTGGTTACTTTCGAGTATCCTAAATTAACCTCAGTTTTAAAGATACGTCATATGTCAACAATTTGGCATAAGATTCTCTATCAAGTTTAGAAATTCGAAACTAATCAAATTATATTTCGAGGATATCCAATTGATACTCACTTGCATTAGGCTGATAGTTTCTTGCTTTAATTTTTCATCATCAATTTGATACCATTTGATATCATTTTGATGTTGCACTTGTCAAGTTTTGGAATCATTTTGAAACTCAATATATTTTCTTGTCAAGTTTGAAGTAGCAATTCAGTTCTCTGCAAACTACCATTAGAATTTGGACATACAAATTTAGAAGCTGCTTACTTTTATTTTGAATTTCAACACAATTAACTCAGATTATAAGCAGTCGTACATAAACCAGCTTAACTATGATTCATTATAAATTTAAATACGAAATGGACTAGAGATTAGAAGTACAAACTGTACAAATTTGATCCTAACAAGAAGTTAAGCCCAGTCTTATAGCCCACGACACAATCTCTTCCAATGCCCGTCTGGCCTCATTCGTTCCAGTCTATTCACTTTCATTGTTAGTAAAACCAATACACCTCCGCCTCGGTCTTTGAATACGTCTCCTCCCATCCGCTTCGTGGCGACTTGGCTTGCTCTTTTTATTAACAACAACGGACAACAGATGGCCATTTTGTCTGCTGGAGATTTATGCGCGATTGCTCAAGTTTTATGAGTTTTTCGCAGTTGCACTTACGCTTAGCTGGTGGCTGAGCTTTAAAGAATCTTTCCTTCTCCGCACTTTTTCTTTAGCTGCCATCCTTGTGAGTCCTGCTGGTATTTCATTATTAAGTTGAACAAAGTTTCAACGTAGACGCGTTGGCAAGAGAGTATTTTTTTATGACAAATTAAGCGGTTTTTTATAATACCCAGGGATAAGCTGGACTTTGGTTTACTTTTTTTGAGTGTAAAGTGCAACAAAGTATAAAATCACATACCACCACGAATTGTGCTTTTTGACAAGCTAAATACATTTTTTTTCTGGTATGAGTAATGACAACTTTATGGCTCATCTGAGTGTTGGGTTGCCAAGGGATTTATATTTGTCAACGTTTACTCTTCTTCCTACAAAAACAAAAACAAAAAACCTACTGCGCCTGCCTAATAAATTCAACTTTGATGTATTTGCTTTGACATGTCTCCGGGGAGTTGTCGCCGTAGCCTCGTTCCGAGCTTATGAATATTGTCTTCGTCATTTCGTATATTTTTGTTTTTTATGTTGATGATAGACGCAGTTGTCTTGACCCCATCATAAACTTGACTCAATGTCGTCATCAACCATTACGAAATGCCAGCAAAAACGAAAATGGTATCCAGGGTAAGGAATTTTTGGTTGTCTAGCATGAGCAAATATTTGCTTTATTGATATGGATACACACACAGACGAAAACAATATAAAAGTATCATATTTTATTGAGCTCTGACATCAAGCAGACTTGTTGAGCTGTTAAACATTTTAGATAGATTGTTTGAGATACATACTATGCATACAGAAATGGTAAAACTAAAACAAAAAAACAGTGGCCAACTATTTACAAAAGAAGCTGGACTCTACTTTGAGGGAGTTTATTTTCTGTTTGGTTTTCACACACCTTTAATCGACAATCATTTAAATTCTTTAATAAATATTTGTATACTTCACACCAGAGGTAAACAGAGAAGATTAAGTTTGTGCAAAAGTATGTAGCTTCCAAAAGGAAGCATCTCTGTCCCCATTAAGGATGTATAATTTTGATCAGCATCAACAGCCAAGTCGATTTAGCCATGCCCGTCAGTCCGTCCGTATGAACAAACAGATCTCACAGATGGTAGAAAAGATTCTTATATTTACCTATTGGCAGATCAAGTTTATTTTAAATTTTTGACACACCAGCTTCAGCCCCCGCTATTTAAGATAAAAATTAAGTTGCGACGAACCTTATACTGCAGTTTTTATACACAGAAATAGAAAAATCAGATATCGGGTTGTCGATTTTTTATCGATATATCAATATTTGTGTTTGCTGATAAGGGTTATTCCGATATGATATTTTTTGTGCCGATATATCGATATGTCGATATTGTTGGAAACGATATATGAAGAATCAATCTTGCATTTGATATTATACAGTGAGCAATAAATTGAAAAATTAAGGTTTTACTTTGATATTTGAAAGTGATTCTAATTTTGTGAAGTGTTGTGTCAGAAGTACGAGACCTAATGAAAAGGCTTTTTAAAAAAAACTTCTCTACTAAGTTACTTTGAAAACATAGCATAATTTAAGAATAGTAATTCAATTTAATCTTTAAGTTATGCCATTAGAAAGAACAGATAGAACGAACACTTGCACTGGTCATTAGTGGTCTTATAGACGAAGACTTTTTTAATACCTTTTCCGGGTTTTCGTAAGCTTTATAAAACAACGCAAATATTTGCAAAAATATCGCAAATTTAGATTCTTGATATTTTTGATATTTATATTTTAAGGTTTATCGACAACCCCAGTGAAGAGTACCCCCCCGCTTATTATTTTCTTTGATTATTTTACCATAGCTGGAGGTATGCGCTTCTGCGCGGTTTTGCGTTGTATTTTTGCTTCGCCTTCAAAATTGTGTTCCCATTTTACAGCTTTCAATTAGCCTGCCGAAAAGTATACTTGTTTTTGAAACAGCGGAGTTTCGCCCATGAAATCAGAGTAGAGGTGGGCTCCGTGACGTGTTTTTCGTCGTGCCACGGCACGCACGGCTCAACACGACGTGTTCATGTTGCAAGATCAGATTTCGTGCATGCATTTGCGTGTCAGCCTTTAGTCAATACAAGAAAAAACACGACACTAGCCAACACTGTTTTACTCCAATAAATACCAACTCGTTCACTACACCCAAAGAATTCCATGATTTTTATGAATATAGAGACGAAAATCAGGCTAAAAAACCTAAACTGGAAAGAAGCGCACTTGACATTAAAATTTAAAAGTACTATACAAGTTCAATCGAGCATGAGAACAGTGCTTAATTTTGTTTAAAAAAAAGGGCGATAATTTGAAATTGTTGCAAAAGCTTTCTAAGTAAATTTTAAATATTTCGATTAGCTCCGCAACGAGCCTGTTTTGAAGCGAGCGGCGATTAACTAAGTTTTCTAAACAAAAATATGTCGAAATTTTTAGAATGAGTTAAGTTATATATATATTGTATAATAATTGTATATAAAAATGGACATAAATAAATATATATAATTGATTTTTACACATTATTAAAAGTCGTGTCGTGTTTTTAAAGTTATTGACCGCACGTGTGGCGTGTCGTGTTCGAAAAATTCGACACGCGTCCATCTATAACTCAGATCTCAGAGCTCTTTTCAGTCCCGTGAGTTAAAGTATGAAGCTTACTTTTAGAGGCGCCAGCTTTGAATTAAAAATATATTTACAAAATATTAAAAAGAATTGTTTTTTTTAGCAATTTATTTAATTTTTTTGTTGTTTTAAGCAGTAATACAAAGATCACGGTAAGTAAAGGGAAATAACGGTGAAAGTAGTCAGCTGGATTGAAAATTCTTGACCTGGTGGACAATCAAAGTCTGTATCAGTTTGGGTTAATAAGGCTGCCTTTCCACAGCTCGACACATGAGACATGATAGTCTAGAGTTTTAATGTTTAAAATATGATTTTTATACCCTTGCAAAGGGTATTATAATTTTGCCCAGAAGTTTGCAACGCATAGAAATATTAATTTCCGACCCCATAAACTATATATATTCTTGATCAGGGTGACGAGCTGAGTCGATTGAGCTTTGTCCCTCCTACTGTCCGTCTGTCCGTCTGTCTGTTTCTACGCGAACTAGTCTCTCAGTATTAAAGCTATCGAGCTGAAAATTTGCACAGTCTTCGTTTTGCTGCACACTACTAATATGTCGGAACCGACCGGAACGGATGACTATATCTCATAGCTCCCATAGGAACAATCGGTCGGAAAACTAGTTTTAGTGAGAAAAACTTTTTTCTTTTCAATGGAAACGTCTCCAAACTTTGTAATCGTAGGTTTTCTATGTTTTTTTATAATTGTACCAAGTTTAATTAAAATCGAACAACTATATGGTATAGCTGCCATACAAAAGATAGGTCTGAAATACAGTCTTTGTTAGAAAAGCTTTTTTGTTTTTAATGGTAGCATCCTGCAAATTTGTTTTTGTTTGTTTCACATGCTTCCACATAATTTTACATTTTACAATTTACATTTACACTTACATTTTTGGCCAAATCGGATGACTGTATCATATAGCTCCCATACGAACGATCGGTCGGAAAATGGGAAAAAGTATTTTTTGAAAATATTTAAGCGAGCACTTGCAAGGGTATAAAAACTTCGGCACAGACAAAGTTGGCTTAGCTTTCTCGTTTGTTTACTTTTGATTTTAAAATCTAAATTGAAAAACATTTGCCCAAAATATGAAAACAATGGCAGGTTACCTAAGCCAATGAAAACGCAGATCTTGAAGTGGCAGGAATGAATTTAAAAGAATCCTTAATGAAACAGAGGTTATAGGTACCCTGTATGCACAGAAGCTAAACGCAATGCCGTTCAGTCCGGCTTTGACCTGATTTAAAGCTGAATCAGCCCTTAAATGGAAGGTCTTGTACTGAATTCATGGTATCCTTTTTATCCCACTACATCATCAACTTAACTGATTATGCCTATGATTCCAGTGCTGAACTCAGGGATGAGTTTCTTGGGAAAGTTCTAAAACATGCCTGAATACAGGCATGGATTTCGGTTATTCCTACGGCTCAGGTCAAAATCAGCCCTGAAAAAATTAGTACTGAAACGTAGAAGAGCAGGGAGCTTACAGAAATCCATGGGCTTTAAGTTTGAAGTTTAAGCTTGAAGTTTACAAGTTACATTTGCAAATGAAAAAATCCCTCTTGCGGAACTTTTTGAAGTACTTCCTCAAATAGCGAAAAGAGACGACCCTCAACCATCTCATGAGAAATTTGGAGAAATTGGATGTCGGCCAACTAGCTTAGGTGAGCAAATTCAATCTATATTCTTTTGAAGATATTTCTGCAGATTAACAATGACATGCATAGTTCCTTGCAGATTTTGTTTAAATTCGTTTTTTCAAGGATATAATCAAACGCTCCTGATTATTGGCAAGCACATTGGCTTGCAGTTAATCCTGTAAAAGTAGGGGGTTATTTTGTGACTCCTTATTAGTCGTAGCGAATGATTTGATATTATTTTGTTTTTTTCCATCGTACAACAAAGAATCCATTTGATTTTCCAGCTATGCTCGTAGACAACCAAGTTGACACATCCATTATTTCACACGATGAATCTGAATTTGGTCAGTTTCACAGAAAAAACTAGATAAGCACATTTAAGATATAGTATACACAATATACATACATAAATATGTGAACTTCATTTACAAATGCGTTCTTATTTGTTCACCAAATAATATGATTTGTTTCTGTCAGTAGCATTCGTTTTCCGGCCAATTTTTTATCAAAAGAACAAGAAAGAAAGTCGGTCAAGCCCGACTATAACATACTCTGTACCAATAAAATTATACGCTCAGCATAAATGTTGATGCTGCAGTAGCAGTGAACAGTCTTTTGATCATAACGCGAAAACAGTTCATCCGATCTTCTCCATTCCTTTGGTGGATCGATAAGTTATCCTGATAACTAAATATGCCCAGAAGGAACCAGCCATCTTTCTTCAAAACTGTGGGAGATATGACGTTTTTTCTAAATTGCGGGGGCGGGAGGGGGCGTGGCCAAAATTGAAAATAAACTTGATCTGCCTGCAGACATAAGAAGCATATGTCCCATACCTGTCAAACCTCTATCTCTTACCATCTCTGAGATCTGTACGTTCATACGGACAGACAGACGGACGGACGGACGGACGGACAGACGGACAGACGGACAGACGGACAGACGGACAGACGGACAGACGGACAGACGGACAGACGGACATGACGGACATGACTTGGCTGTTGATGCTGATCAAGAATATATATACTTTATAGGGTCGGAGATGATTCCTTCTCGATGTTACATACTTTTGCAGAAACTTATAATACTCTGTGTACCTACGGTACAGAGTATAAAAACCTTTGCATTTGACAGACCTAGAGATGGGCGTACATCGAAAACTACGCGGGACTCCGGAGTGACCAGAATGACTTAACATCATTGTGATTGCTTGATATTATGTTAGAATTAAAGAACTCGACTATTTTTATATTATTTGCAATTTAAACAATCCTCGTCTTAGTAGTCAGATGGGTATCGGGCGATATATTTGTCCAGCGACCATCTCTAATTTCTCTCTCACAATATTGTGTATGTCGGAAAGGGAAGGGGGAAAATGAGAGCGTCCCAGTTAGCTGCAAGAATCCAATTGGATCTAATGAGCTAGCCATAGCTGTTAGGTTTTGTATAGGATTTCGTTGTTGGAATTACTCAGACAATATATTTGCAGATTTAATTCATTTAAAAGGTGGAATTTTTGGCGGGGCGGGGTCATCACACCCACAACGTCCAATATGAATCGTTAAATAAAAATTTGTCCTAAAAAATTGTTGGCTATAACTTTGCTGTGAAGGCGTTGCTCATATATACATACATCTACATACATATGTATGAGTTTTGCCGCTGCGGGGGCGGGAGGGGGTTTGTCGCAAAATGAAAATAAACTTGATCTGCCTGCAAGTATAAGAAGCATATGTCCCATACATGTCAAACCTCTGTCTCTTACCATCTCTGAGATCTGTGCGTTCATACGGACAGACAGACGGACGGACGAACGGACAGACGGACATGGGTATATCGACTCGGCTGTTGATGCTGATCAAGAATATATATACTTTATGGGGTCGGAGATGCTTTCTTCTAGATGTTACATACTTTTGCACAAACTTATTATACTCTATGTACCTTTGGTACAGAGTATAGTGAGTGGGCTTCTTCCATTATGTGAACAGTTTCCGGCACTCTAAACAAATTAAACAATGTTTCAGGTCCCACGGTAATTTAATTTAATAATTTTAAGCGGTTCATTCCCGTCTGTTGTATTGTGCTGTTGTAACTTCCCACAGGTAAATAAACTCTGCTTCAATTGAGAAACTATTTGTCATTTATTTTGAACCAAGCAACCCTCAATTTTGTTGTGTATTTCGTACCGTCCCAACTCTTTAGTCTTAGTCTTTCTTTCGTTTTGGTTTGTCTCGACTTTTCAGCTTGAAACAAAATTAAATTTTCTCAATTCAAAATTTGTTGTGAAACACAAAAATAATTAAAAGAAGTAAATTTCGTAAGATTTCCCTCTCAAAATGCAGGCTCACCATGCCATGCCAGATTTTCGTTGCCGCAACAATTGCCAGCACAAGGAGTGTCAACGGCACGCACCGCTGGGAATCATCGATCAGCATACACAATGCAAATGCCTCGGCGAGGTGAATGCGTCGTCCATATTCCTGGAGAATGTACTGGACTTGGCCAACACCTTGGCTCAGATAATGATCATTTGTGGATTGCATGAGTGTAAGGCCAAGTCCACGGTGGATATCATAACATATGCCTTCCTGCACTATGACCAGGTTTGCTACTGCATCGATACGACGCCCAAGAAGAGACTGCGCAAAGAGGATTTGTTCCACGAGCTGGGCAAGAAATCGCTGATGAACAAAGTCGAAGCCCATTTGGCCTATTCGATCATCAAGCGCGGCTTCAAGGCTTTCTATTATGAGCCCAAACAGGAACCGACCTACGATGATCAGGGCAGGCCCTCGTACAATGACGAATGTGTGTGGGTACATGCGGCCCGTAAGTCGGCCGAAAGTTTTGCCCGCTTCGACGGTCTCTCCTGTCCCGATCAGTTGGCCTACGAGGCCAAGATCAAAATTGCCTATAAGAAATTCTATGATCGCATGCAAACGCGCAAACGTCAACCCGAAGGAGATGACTGCAATTGCTGCTTCTGTGCCAAGAAGCGCGGCCACTTGGTCTATGCCAAGGAGCCGGTGCCGTGCAGTACCAAACGCAAACCGAAGCATGTGTGTCCCTATTGCTGCAAGAAGAAGCAGAAACAGCAATATGTCCACCCGGCCCGCCAACCGGCCAAGTGCCCCAAGTGCCACAAATCGAGAAAATTCTGCTGCTGCGCCAAAATGGACTTCAATCTGCAATGGGTCAAGAGTATTTGGGAGCGTCCCGACTTCAATCAGTACTACAAGAACGAAATTGCCGAAATCGAAAACCGTTTGGTCAAGGGTTCTTGCTGGCTGCCGCCAGAGCCCGTGGAGCAAATGGGTGCCGAGGAAGGCGAAGAGGAGGACAATGGTTACGAGATGCCGCCCGAGGCACAATTGGCCTTTGGTGGTAAGACAGTGGCGGCTGCGGCTGCCGATGACGATGATGCACCACCAGCAGACTTGTCACCTGACACGGCGGGAACTGCCGCCACAACTGGTTTTTCTACATCTGGACCAACGGCTCCGGGCTCGATAACCAATGCCATTGAACAGTAGGGGAAAAGGCGTCAAAGGTGGTCAGTGATACTATTATCCAAGGTGTTGCACTTTATAACTAGTTCAAGTAAGAAGTGCCCAAGGATCAAAATCTAAAATTATAAGTAAGAAATCAAAATAAATTCACTGATCCAGCAGCATTTTTGTCATCATTACGGGGCACCTGCCTAAGGTGTGATCAAATTTGTCTATTTGCACTGGAAAGCTCAGGTACTGTCAGAAGATAGAGGAATAAATTATTGAAAGAATGGAAAGACAAATGAAAGTTGACTTTTTGCATTTTTACAACAATTTGGAGTGAGCTGGTCCTTGAATTACCTTCTAAGGTCATTCAAGACGTTCTAAAATAGTTTTCGGCTACCCTCTTTAATGGCATTTGGCCGACGTCACACGCGAATTGGAAATAGTCGTGAGCGCTAAGATGTCCTCCATTCGTGCTGATACCCGCTGTCCTCAGTTCGAGTCTCACACAAGGTAAGTATTAGTTCGTAGGCTTTTCAGAAAGAAAAGACATTGGGGTGGGAAATAGGAGGTGGACTCAGGACCTAATGACCAAGCCGTTTCTAAATGTGTGATCTGTGGTATTTGTAATGTAATATAATTTTAGTATATTGAAATATGATAAAATGATGTGTTCAAAAAAATTAATCAATTTCACGTTAAATCTTTAGTTTTATCTTTATCTTTCGTCTTCATTGAGCAGCAGCAGAACCGTACAGCTTTGAGAAATGAAACTGTGCGTCTAAAATCCAAATGTTTTCAAGTTGAGGTATTTGAACAACAAAATATAATTAAGCATGTCATGTATTATCAATTCTTAACGTGTTGATATCCTTAAAGCTCCAATAAAAAAATATGAACACCATAGTTAAAGTAGAAATTGTGTAACTTAACGCAAAATATCGTTGTTTCCTACACTTAAAAATAGATCTAATAGAATGACAAAAGTAAAATTCACTTGATATGCCAATAATATTAGCGATCTGCTTTGCACCAAAACTTTTATATTCCGGATCAAAAGAGTCAACTGACAGAGCTGATGATGCCATAACTTTATATTATTAATTTTCGACGTTGTTTTTTTTGTATTTCAGAAGTGAGCACACGATTCTTTTTGAATGCCAAACACTAAGGGAACCAAATGTATAGCAGCACCTTTAGATATGATAATAATCTGTGGCCACTTTTATTTCGACTACTTTTATTTGGTTGCTCAAACACTTCAACCTGAATCTGTATGCTTCTCAGCGGGAGATAGGAATTGATTTTAGACACACAGTTGCATGGTGAAATTTTTGTTTGTATTTTTCGTAGATTTAGTTTCTGGTGGACGCTTTTGGAAACAAATTTGACCCACCCCTAACGGTCAGCCTTAATGTAAAATATACAATTATTACTCCAAGTTAAATTCAGGTTGACCCACCCTCTGGAGATAAGTATCAGCTTTTTATTGATAAAAGAAAATATAACATTCAGCCCTAGATCAAACCAATTATTTTTCTGTGTAGCTATCCCGCAACATTGCATTGAAGTTAATTGAACGTAATCTGATACTAATTTAAATTTCGCAGAGTGCGCTAAAGAGTACATTGAGACTAAGAGAACTGTAAGGGTGGTTCTACAAGGTGAAAAGGGTAGCAGCCTTAAAATTTGGTAGGACTTTGCAGAGTTTAATTTTCTTAACAAACTGTTTTTTAGTGGGTTGGCCCCACGAATAGCCGCAATTTTAAGGACTTTAATGAATTTCTACAGACCAAAGGTTCTAGCACATAACACAGACCACAAGGTTTAGAAATCATCAAAAATGTTATATTATATAAAACTAGCTATTGTCTTAACTAATGTTTGGCAACTGTCAGTCCGCAGCTGATAAGCATGCTATTCATTTTCAACCATCATTAATTTTGCAGAAGCTGCATTAAGCACCTGCTGTACTGATAGATTTCCCGGAAATCATTTTTTATCGCTGAAGCTAAGAATGCGATTCTTTCAGTGGGTATTCATTCGCTGCATAAATTATCTTAGTTCGTTTATTTAACGCAGGGATTCCGGTTCGCTTGAGCTGCCCGCTACCCGCCGTAATAATTAAAATAATTATAAATGTATGCATTTTTTTTTTCATCTTCCCCTTCACTTTTCCTTTTCCTCTTTCGTTCCACAGATGAGAATGTGGAATATTCCTGTTTGAATTATAATTAACAGAGTTTTAAGTTGTGGCAGCTTTGCGCATTCAAAAGAATGAAATATACCAATTTATATTTATATTTATATTTCTCATTTGTGTCAGTAACTGTATGCAAAGGTATAAGAAGACGTAGATAGTTTTAAATATCAAAATAATGCCAAAACCACAAGCTCTGCCTATATCAACACACATAATAAATATGCATAAAAGTTATGGTTCATGGGCATATCTCAGAAATTATTTAACGTCAGCTCAAGACACTTACAGGCGTTATTTAAGCTATGAACTTGAGATTTCGAATTAAAATTTGCAACTCTCATGTGTATGGTGTGAGGGTTGTAAATATTTTTATTGATACCTTCCCAACTTTAAACTGGTTCCAAACTAGTTTTTATCCTCAACCTCAACCAGTAAGTGAGCCAATGATTCGAAAACGCATCGATTAACATTCTCTTTACTCTACATTACAAATGCTTCACTATTGTTTAAACATTTATTTCATCTTATAGCATGTTTAAGTGCAGTTAAAGTCTACTTAATCCGAATAACAGACAGTTTCACCCAGGTTGATGCTTAAGCTCTGAATAAGACTATTATCCTTACATGTTGCATTGTCTAACTTTAAGCGCTTTCTCATTGTTACCCCTTATGCTCATCTCCAATGCACACACTCGAGTGCTTTTCAACAGCTGCTGGAAATGTACACAAGTGCAAAAACTGTACCAAATGCAAACCCTGTCCTGCATCATTTAACGCCGGATCTTTTGTCCAGCTCCCTTACCCACCTTTTGCAGTTGAAGGCTATGCAAATATTTTGCTAACGCCGACCAGGAATGAGTTTGTCTTTAAAGAACTGCGCTTGAATATAATGTTCAGCTGCAATATTGTGAATAACTTTGGGTTTCTGTAGTTGATGGCCTGCTGTGCACTTTGAGGATTCTTTCCCGTTTGTTTATTTCGCTCATTTTCAGTTTGCTCCGCCGCAGCTAAGTGCACTTCAGCGCATAACTTTTCAGCTTTCAATGACAATGTCAGCAGGCGTCCCACAACAGTTTGGCCTTTTAAATATTTTATCCAAAAATTATAACGTTATTGGATATACATATATATAGTTTACACCTGTTGACCACAAACAAATTGGTGCAAAATTAAAATGTGCTTTGTGGTTGCGACCACCGCTCAAAACCAGGCCATAAATTATTCATGGCCAATGACTAATTATTTCTCCGGGGTTTTCTGTTTCAGACATGGCCACACAACGAATTGGAAATTGAACTTGTTAGAATCTATTAAACATCGACCGCTTTTGAGCTTGAATTTATTATCATGGCCTGAGAGCTTATTAAACATTAAAGCTGCTTTGTAATATCTAGAGAAGACAATGAATTTTGGCTTAGGTAATAATCATTTAAGGATATGTATGCAATTTGCATTTTCTAGATAGTAAATGTCTTTATTTGACATAACAATTAAGATTAATTGATGTGAGAATTTATAATTAAGCGAAAAAGCCCCAAAAGTAGGCAATTTCGTTTTATGTCTTTTTTCAATTACAGGATGCTTATTTTGTTCAAATTATGGAGACATAAACTCGGGTAAAAGGAATTAAATATTAAATTGAGCTTAGAAGGCAATTCCTGCAATTTAATCAGTCTAGCATCCGCAAGTGCGAAGCCATTTCATATTACACTTGAAGCTGAGTGCTTCTTATACCTCCTTTAACTTGCCTCTCATGAAACTAGCAAATAAATCAATAGAGATATTTTTATATAATTTAAGATTGCGTTCATTCATCAAACAGAATTGCAATTTCGACCACCCTAGACAGTCCTTGAGACTCAATCCTAGTCATAGATATGTTAGATACTCATACATACATATATAAGTATCTATGCATTACAGATATCAAAGCAAGTTTGAATTTCAATTGCTGAACTGAAGTGCTCACTGAACTCAATGTCGACCGTAAAAACTGGGTCAGTTACACAGAGATGAAAAAAAATCAAACCAAATTGTACGTTTTTAGCTTCCCTAAAATTAATAATGTTTAATTAGGAATTTACAAAAACATTGAATGTTGGCTAGGAGCTTGTGTAACTAATTGATTTTAGAGACTTTTGATTGAAATGTTAACATGTTCTTTGCTCAACTGAAGGAGATGGGAAGTGGTCATTAAATTTTAAAATTGAAATACTATATTTCAAGGAATTTGTGCCACATATTTCACTTTCGCTCGAATTTGAATTAGCGATGCCACTGACTCTGTTTACTAGCAATTTGAAATTCGCGCTCTACCGAGTCGATATTATGTATATTCATGATAACGATTACACGGCGAGAGTGGCTCCGAACCCTTTAGCATTTAAAAGTCAAAACTGCAGGTCATCAAATGTTCATGATAATCCAATCTTATTATAAAGTTCGATCTTTATAATCAGCAATCAATCCACATTTTCTGTTTAACAGGGCTACAAACAAATAATTGTGCCGGAATCAGTTATTAGAACACTTGGGAATATTCAATATATAATTTGCTGTTAAGTAAAATTCCATTTCGTAGTTTTCGTAGAAAAATATTACCAATGTAATGCTAGACTCTTGCTTTTGAAAATGATTTAAAAAGGTTTAATGTTGAGGAGCTTAAAAAACAAAGGCTATTATGCGTGGAGCTTTTATAAGTGATTCTAAACATTTTTCTAGATTTTTTATTTCACTTTCCTTCCCATTTTAGGAGTCAGTCGCACTAAGCCAAGCATTTGACAGATGAAGTCGCCAGGCATAAGTTCAAATTTCTGATGTCTATCATTTTTGTTAAGCCAAACCCAAATTTTAGGTTCGGAACAAGTTCGAAAGCAGCTTTTATTTCCAAAAATGTCCCGTTCTAGGTTCAGTTTGCAGAAAAATAAAAGTCGGAGTTTCTTTGGATTGCAGCCCTGCCACTTACCCTTCTTCATATGTCCTTAATTGCTCTTCATAATCCAAACCATTTACATGATAGTCCAAACTAAAATATAATATTTGCTAATATCGCTAGTTTTTGTCAGTTTGGTTATTCTATCTTTCCGCTGGGCTGCCCTTTCAGCAAACAGTCAATCACCGAGCAGCTGCTTCCACTGATTTCTATAAAAAGAATGAGATAGCTCAGCAGCTCACCGGTCTGCTGGCGTCGATGGCTCGCCTGTTACGGAGATTTTGGCAAATCACCCATTGAATTGACGGCTAGCCTGTTGAATTCTCCTGATCTTCGCTTGCGAAGAAGTTTTTAAGTTCTCATTACACTCTTCCTTCTTGCTTTATATAAGGTTTGCATTTTCGTTTTCCTGGCATATTTGTGGAAATCACAATATTACATGTTTTTAATATCTTAAGTTTATTTCTTTGTAACCTTTTACAGTTGGAGCATCTCCGTTCGATCTACGCCTTCTATGTTCAAGTAAAAAATTACAAACTTAAAATTTTTACTATTAATAGAAAGTTAAATAGCCCATCCAAATCCGTAAATCATTTCTGCATGATTAGGGAAAAACAACCTACAAAATGAAATGACCATGGCAACACTGAATAAATATAAAAACAAACGACCGATTGCTATATGTTGATCTTGTTCCTTTAATTTGGTCCTGTACAATTTATTTCGACAACTTTTTGAACACAACATCCATCAAGTGGTCGCCTTTATTGGCCACAACAAAATGTGCCCTTTTTGCGGCATTTTGGTTTTGGCGCAAACGCCGGCCCAAACAGTCACTTTTTGGTTGTGTAAAGGTATTTCATGGATGCGGTGTGGATTTTCCGTGCCCCATATGCGACAATTTTGCTTATTAACACCACCAGAAAGCGTGAAATGGGCCTCATCGGTCATCAAAATTTGTTGAGTTGAGTTAGCACAATTGAACGATTATTTTCGATGAACAGCGTCACTATTTCGGCACGTTGTTTTGGTGTGAAGCGTTCCATGGTCAAAATTGTACTAGATTGATGTTTCCAAAACATGTCTAACAAAAGCAATCGGTTGGTAAATGTCAAAGTTATTCAGTGTTGCCATACCGACACTTTATATGGCGCACCCTGCATAAATCTGAACATTGTCAGACAATATAATAGATGATATACCCAGGTCTGTTCCAGGTTTCACTTTCACTAAATTTGCACGAGCTCGATAGAATTACTCGATTTGAATTCACTTTGCTAAGAGCCGGTGAATTCAAAAGTAAATGCGATTTTTTACATAAACGCATCAAAATAATGGACTAAAATTTAGCCAGAGGCCATAGCAGCCAACGATACATATTCATTACTAGCTCTAAGTGTACTTAGTTTTAATATTTTTAATAAATAAATGGACCAAAATTTATATTGTACCATTGTTAAATGTATCGTTCGATTTTATTTTCATTTAAAGTCGAAAGAATATTTGAAAACCGGAACAGGCCTGTCTAAGTAAGTAAATATAGGGGCCTTGCATGCTTTTTGCATTAAAAATTAAAATGATCAAGCGATCTTTGGATCTTAATTCAGATTAAAGGAATATTCGTTCCTAAACCCACGAATCTAAGTTGGCTTTGATGGGAAAATGTCTCACACATTTTGCAAAAATTCAAACTTGTCAAACGCATATCTGAACATTTCCTGCACTTATGCACTTTGTTTGATTGCGTTCACCTGCATAATTAACATTTTCAACTAACCAACTTGAAGAATTGCACTAAATGTCAAGCTCTTCATCCACCTTTTACTCACACAAAAGTTTTCTTTTGCACTCAAGAAACTTAATTACGGCGCAGTTCCTGACACTTGAAACTTTAGATTATAAAACTGTACTTAATGCATTTTCATGTGTGGATGGGTGTGTGTGCGCATTAATTTCCGTCATAAATTTATGCAAGTTCATTTCACACACGAAACATTTTATGCCCCCCTACGATAAACGTTCCACCCAATGTGGTCGTACTTATAGTAAGCATTTGCACATGAGTGCAAATTGTGTAAAAGTGTGGAAATCGGCGGAAAATCTGTTGTGCCTGAAATCAATTTGTGACCGGGTTATGCGAAATACAAATAGAAATATGGAAACCACACCTGACCAGGCACGTGATGGCTTTTTGCCAAGCCAACACTGAGGCCAGAAATCTATTGAATTGCATTTAATGCACACACATGTACGAGCAATCTAATCGGAAATGCAAAGTTAAGTTGCAGACGATGTTGAACGCTCCTTGCCATTGGCCTAAGACCGTGGAAATGCGCAAGTCACAAGTGGATTTTGAGTGCAAAAGCTCTTCAGCGAAACCACAAATGCAGATATTTGTGGCTATCCCTTTTTATCCATATATCTTAGCTGGAAATTGGATTTTATGTGTTGTGCATTTGTGGTTGCTGTTGTCATTTGCAATATATTTCCACCAGCTGACAAAGTGGATTTACGGGAGCAAAAGTTCTCAAAATTTGAGAGAACGTTGCTTCCTTGCTGCTAGGTTCAAGGGCCAGGGAAGTCAAGTTGTGAGGGTCTTCTTCTGAAAATCAATATGCCAACCCTTGTTTGCCCCTTTTCACCTTCATGAAAATTGATTGTACGTCGCTGTTGTTAATGAAAAACTGATGTGCGTTTCCACCTGTGCTATTTTTGTGGCCTTAAGTTAACCCGGCGTATAAGTAATGAATGCAAGACCACTTTTCCCGCCCCCATCAACTGACTCAATGACCAACTGTCCAAGTGACGTACTGACTGACTGACTGACGTGTATACATTACCAGGCCCTGGGCGTTCTTGCATATTAAATGACCTGGCTAAAAGCATAAATTATAAATGGCGAGCAAAAAAATATGCAACAATGAATGAAGAACTGAACGAAAATTGCGACTCACTTTTCTTTTCTCAGTCCATCAAATTGACAAGACATAAAACAAAACTATTCGTTTCGTTTTTACTCAACCATTCGGGCATCGTAAAATAATAATATGGCCTCATAAAAATGTAACATTTGCTTATGACTCGTCGGCGTCTGGAATTTTGGCTGGCCTCAGGCCATAAAAGTGGTTTGTAAAATATTCGTTGGGGTTGCTGCTGATGGTGAGAATCAATTGAAATTTACCTTAAAGGTTTTCCATTTACATACATTTTCTGTACAGTTGAACAGGCAGATGGAATTCTTAATCATATGTAATGAATTTTAGGTTATCCGTCAGATGAATAGGGGTGGTTCCTCGTACCAACAATTAGTTCTGCATAAGATTGTTCACAGCAAGGTCGAAATAAGCACTGACTGTGCCACACACACAGGCACTCATCTGAATGCCCCCAAAGAACACTTGCAGTGTCAGGTCCTGATACCTTAATGGATGTGTCTATTGCCCATTTAATTCTGACCTTTATCATAATGTCACTGACAATTTACAGCAAAAACATTGCTTGCCCACAAAAATTCATATTTATTGTAATTTGTGCCAACAATACTGTCATTAAATTGCACTTCACAGTAGATAATTGCTTTTGGCTCACATTTTAAAAGCAAAATAAACGAATTTATGTATTTTCTAGAAAATGATTTCGCCACTTGAGCTCTGCGCAAATTTTTATGATCAAGGGCAAATAATTACAATAGAGTGACCAAGTCAATTTTCTAACAATTTGAAAGAAACCCCATTTGAAATTCTCCTTGAAGAACCATTTGGAGAGTAATAAATTTAATTATGCCGACAGTTTAATTATGGCTGATTGCCTTGATTTAGTGGCCTTTTCCAACTGGGCCATTCGTATGC
This sequence comes from Lordiphosa fenestrarum, assembly GCA_035044985.1. Classification (NCBI taxonomy): domain Eukaryota; kingdom Metazoa; phylum Arthropoda; class Insecta; order Diptera; family Drosophilidae; genus Lordiphosa; species Lordiphosa fenestrarum. The sequence continues at coordinate 36,857 of JAWNNO010001510.1, read as the reverse complement.
AAATGTGGCTATTTATTAGATATGCGTATGCAAATGAAGTGCTCCAAAGGGTTTCTGTTGCTGCTGCGCCTAAGTCCCACAATTAAATGCCACTCAACAGGCCTGGTCTCATCCAAATTGTTTCTGGTTGAGGCCTGTTCCCGTTTCGGTTGGCATACAAAAACCGAGCATCACATGACCTGTCAACGGTGGTTTAAAACTGACAGATGAATTACAAATGCGGTCGAGCTTGTTGTGTGTGTCACAAATTGCGTTTTGTTTGAAAAGGAAACCATATGGAATTTGAAATTGGCTTACATCTCATTGATTGAGTGGGCGGTTAACTATGTTTGCGCAATCCAAAATGCCAGGAACTGTGAAATTAAACGTGGCCAATGATGTTAGCGCACAAGTGATTATTTCATGTTCGTCATAAATGTGTCGTGACAATGAAAAGATATTTCAGCCCTCAATAATGAAGTGATAAAGAAAAGTGCAACCTTTAAAATAATTCGAGGGCCAACAAAAGTTTTGGGTCATGCTGGTATTCATAGGTATATCTGCGCTGTGCCAGTTTCTACTTTTTTGTATACTTTGACTCGCCAAGACTTCATTTAAAAGTGAAATTGACATATTGACATATCATCATATTCCTACAATATCAATTGACAAGCTTTTCACATTGAAAAAATGCATGCCTACTTGATTATCAACTTACCATTTGTCTGACAGCCAACTAAAGGGTGATATTTTAGCAGCCTTTAGATTTAATTAAATATAAATAAATGCATAAACTCCTTAAAAAAATGTGTTTGACTTCTTGACTCATATAAAGAAACTGGCATTGCAAATCTTAAACTACATTTTCTTTTTGCATAATATAATTTAGCGTTGTTAAGACAGAATATCTTTTGAGGAGATCCACAAGACGACGCAGACTTTTACTTCTATAAATTAATGGAAAAGCCGGAAGCCAGGTCATATGCCATCAATCGAAACCATGGATATTATTAACGCGCAATATCATCTGGAGAATATTAACCAGAAAGACATGCCATTCATCTTGGGCATCGAGTGGTTGGCCAGTGGTCGTTTTTGCTTGATGTCATGGCTCAATTGCACAATCAATTCCACCAATTGGTTTCCCTTGAAGATTTATTAATTTATTACTTACTTACTTCCTAGTGCTACAAGATATTAGAAACTTATGATTAAATAAATTAACATTAACTCAATGAGAGACATTATGAAAAGCATTCAGAGACACAAAGTACTTAATGAAAATAAGTTATTCTAATCAAAGCATTGATTTCTTTATTTCTAGAGAGTTCATTTTTGTGCAAATAGATTCACTCGAAATTGAGGTGCGCTTGTAATTGTCTTTAAGTCGTGTGGCAGATTGTTCCAGAGGCGAACAGCAAATATATAAAAATGTTTTTCCGATGAAGATAGTCGATGTCTTAGGCAGAGAATTCAAGTTTTCCATATAGGTACTTTGGTTCTTTGGTACTAAAAAGCTTGTGTAAGAATATCAATGCTCTATACTGGATCCACCTATCTAGATCATTGGTGTCCAAAATTTGAAAAGGCAGCCAGGCGTGGTTGGCAAGCCAAATTCTGCCGGCGTCGCAGCCGACACATAGAGAGAGAATATGTGTTCGGCTGAAGCTCAAAGTTCAAACGCGCAGTCATTCGCTATGCGTTGCCTTCGTGTTTCGCTGCTTCGCACACAAGCGCAACGCTTTCATTGTGTGAGTTTGGACACCACTGATCTAGATCAGAGATGGGCGCGTCGCGACGTTCCTATGTACGTGTGCATAAAGCCTCTGCCGCGGCCGACTGCACAAAACACACGTACGCTATAAGCATTGAAAGCTACGCACGCAAATTGTGCTTGTATGCGTGTGAAAAGTTTGACGATATGTGTGCATGCCCATCTCTGATCTAGATTAAGGTCACAAAGCTTAATAGAATATTCTGAAATGTGGTCAAATGGCCTTATGTCAAAAATGTACCTAGCAATATTGTTATAGACTACATTTACTACAAATACTGATGAGATATCATCTCATATCTATCAATAATCCACGACTTCTTGGACTACTAAATATATTCCATCTTATGAGTTTGGAAATTCTTATATGTACAGTTAGACTATTTAGGTATATGTTTTAATATTTTTAGCTGTGTTTTAACCAGGGATGCAAACCAATCTAATATAATTACTGGTTCGGTTCAGTGGATCAGACAGTTTCTGAACCGCCGGTTCGGTTAATTACACAGTTTTTGGAACTGACTGAACCGCGGTTCCGGTTCGGTTCAGTGGTTCACAAAGGTACATTATGATTACTATTGTCATGTGACTTTTGCACACTTTCAAATTGAATTCCTATAATCCATTAGAATATCTTTAAAACCCTTTGAAGAATGTCGCAAATTTATTGTGCCAGATTCAAAGGATTCGTCTATAAGATCCTAGAGGAATGATCTTTAAAAACAGAGAATATCGGCCAGAAAAGATTAGAATAGAAAAGTATAAAAACTCTCCTGGTTAGCATTGAATTAAGGTGAATGTATTAGAGATAATTCCAAATATTGTCCACTAGAGGAAAGAATGTACATTGATGGTACGTATATTAAGAGATCGGAGGGCGGCAATTACAGAAGACTTACAGAATTACTCGTTCTTAAATTTTCGTTAGGTCAACCTTAAAAGTTCCGGCATTGGTAAGAATGTAGAGAGTCGAACGATATGTAGAAAAATTGTCTTGGGGAAACGATTCAAATTCCCAAAATAATAAGTATCATTGGCTAGAGGAAAGTGACTCCCGTCTTAAAACTCGTCAGAGAGCTGAACCGAACCGAACCGTTTTTATTTGTGGTTTCGGGTTCGGTTCAGCAATTCTTAAAGGAAGCCGGTTCGGTTTGTGGTTCGGTTCACCAGCAGGAATAAGCGGTTCGGTTCGGTTCAAAACCGGTTCGGTTCAGAACCGGTTTGCATCCCTGGTTTTAACACTGAATTCAAATTTCCAAATGCCTTGTGTCCGAACAAATCTGGCCATTATGTCCGAACCATGTAGGACTCTAGGCGGACTTATCGCCCATTCCAAATTTGATTGATATTTCGGAGTACACTACGATTAATGAACATGTTTGATAGTAAAATGTAACACGAAAACAGCCGAGCTGCCAAAAACAGTGTTACCAAAAAGAAAGTTGCTAAAAAATCACCATGTATTTATTAAATTTATTTTGAGGTTAATAAAAGAAAATTAGTAAAAAAGGTTCCATGAGGAAAAAATAAAGGCAAAGCTTATTATTAATTAGGACTTTATTAATAGAAAGCATTTTGATGCAGTTGACATGAAGAGCCTCCGCAGTCTAGAAAGGGCCCGTTTGGAGCTCATTTAAAAAGAGAGAATGTTTCAGTGTCTGAAATTATTGTGTTTAATCTGGTTAGATCTACCTCAGCTGAGACGCTGGTTTCTGCTTCTTGCATTCTCTTCTTCCTCCCCTTTCAACTCGGTTTGTGGGGCATAAGCTTGAGTTTTCAGTTATAAATTCAGTTATGTAGGGGGAGAACTGCTTTCGCCTACTCCCTTCACATTCCAAATGTTTTGTATTGCGATTTGAAATCATAGTTAAATTGTTTTGCGAACAAAACGCAGCTGAAAATGAGAATGGCCTTATTTGAAAATACCAAATGTCGCATTTTTTCTAATTTGACTAGTTTGGAACTTGTTGCTACCTCAGCACACTATTTTGTGTTTAGGATCGTTTATCTTGCGCCCAAATAGTTTTGCGTTCTCCGTACCGAACTTAAATATTGCAAAATATAATTCTGACAGTAATTCGATTAAAGTAAGAAGTTTATTTTTTCGTTCATCACGTGTAACTGCAATGTATTGTTACCATTTACTTAGCTCCATTTCCCTAATTGAATTCTATTTATATACCTTATTAATATGTTTCTTTGTTACCTGTCTCACACATATGTTTGTTGGCAAGTCCCCAGTTAATTATTCATTTACTTGCAATTGCCAAGAGTCTCATAAATACAAAACCGAATAATTCAATTAGCTTTAGTACTTGTAATTTATTATTAGCTAATATTTGAGAGAAGAAAAAAACGGAACACACAGAGACACACACAACTTAAAGCTCACTGGGGAACTCTCAAGCAGCTGGTTTGATTCTGATGTGTAACCCAAGCGCCAGCAACTGACAAACAAAGCGTAGCACACTTTTGTGCGCCCATCGAAGCGTGCCACACATGCAAATGCAACAGCATTTCCCTCTCAATAAGCATAGTTACGTGATCGTACCAACTGGCAGGGACGGCTGCAGCTGCCCTCCAAGGGAAATTTTCATAAAACTCAAAACGGCAGAGTACGCCACTAGCCAAATACGAAATTACGTGATTTACTTTCCACATAGCTAACAACGAGATAGAGCAAGGGAGAGATTTGGTCCAGCGCACATTTCGAATAATTTGGTTATAATTGTATTAAAAACTTATTTCTTGGCTACTTTTGCTTGGATTGCTGCTTAAACGTGTTTGGTAATTAATTTCTGTAGGTTTTCCTTTACCTTTTTGCAAGTTTCTCGAAGCTGTTTTCTTCGTGCCTCATTAAGTGGAAACAAGAAAATCAAAAAATGAAGTTCGTGCAGGGAGAAACTTTTAATGGATTTTATTTGTTTTCTTTTTTTTTTGTTTGAACGCCTGAAGGAAGTCTTTTAAAGTTTGAGATGTTAGAGTAAATAGGGAAGGTGTAGTTATATCACTTGCATTAAGCAAGCTGAAAAGACATTTATTATGTTGTACTTAAGGAATTTCACAAAGTAACCAAACTTGTTCCTTGATTTCTTAAGTCAAGTAATTTAGTTTTAAAGCATATTATAATACCGTTGAACGTTGTGCTTGGCTCGAGAAAATTTAGGTTTCGCGGTCAATCAAAATTTCTCAACAAACTTGAGTCCACTGGTGGTAGAAGGTTGCGACTACTGCGAAAAAACATCGACTTAAATTTCGCTTTCGGGACATTTAAGAACCGTGTTTAGCTTTTACTTTATCTAACCAACCATGGCTGAATCGATCAACATGTTAAGTGAACACATGCAAGCGTTGATATTATATAGACAACTGATCGAATTTGACAAACATCTAAGATTTTCTAGAAACTTTGTTGTAGAGAACAGCGGTACCGGTTACGGAAAAAGCAGAAAACAGATCATATATCTATATCCGTGAAGTTTGTGAATTTGAAGCAGCTTTTAAAATAGCATTCCAATGTGTCACTTTCTATCGAGAGCCTGCTTTTTGCCTAGATCGCCATAGCATTCAGGCGTGTCACTCTGACCGCCACCATGTATTCCTTGGTCTGGAATTCGTCGATATTAAACCTGGCCTGTGCCTGAAATCCTTATCTCTTATTTGACGATATTCTACGAAACACAAGAGTTCTATGCTTTGTCCGAGCTTTTCGAATGTTCCTACTTAAGATCTCTTGTTCACATATATTCTGCTCTCTCTCTCTCTGGAATAATATAAGTAGCATCCTAGACATGTGGCTACAAGTGTGTGGGTGGCATAGTTCGATGAGATGTCATACCTTTCATGTTCAGTGCAAGGTCGTAAGTTCTGTTTCTAGATCAAACTAAGCAAAATTAACCTTTTCTATAGTTATATTGCTTTGTATTTCGTAAGAACTAAGCTGACCAAAACTAGTGATGGTCTTAAAGTGAGTGTACATCAATCTTCAATGGAATATGGGGAATAAATTGATGCGATCATCGACCAAAAATCAATCTCTGGAAAACTTAAATGAGATCCAATCGATATATAAAAATTAATCTTAAGCTAACCCCGTCAATACAAATTATGCCACGCCTCCAGCCACGCAATAAATTTTGGACAACTAAAAAAGTTTTAAATATATCTCTGTAATTTTCGAAAAGATCGGGTTATAAATGACAGAGCTACAGAGGTTTACAAAAACGTTGCATACTTTTTTACGCCGCATGCATTTGTTTGCTAACATAATGTTGCAATGGACACCTTAATGTTAATGCTCTGTTCATTTACATAAAGGAAACTTATTTAACATTAATTCCCCTGAGTAACAGGTATTTCGAAGTGATATTTCGAAGAATGAAAATCCGGGAATACACCGTTTTATGACCGCTTGGTGTTGAAATAAGCCCGTCAGGATTAATCTTCAGACAATTCAGACAACCGTGAATAGAAGGCTTACCTAATCTATCAACTACGATCTCCAACTTTTTCTACACCTTTGGACAGTATTGCAATGCTGCATTAAAAAACCAAAACCAGGAGGATTATCGCCTTTGTTGGGAGCGGCCACGGTCCTAAATATGACCCTGATCCTCCCTCAGTGAAATTGTTGAGACTACACTCAGGGAAATAATAGAAAACTTCATACTTATATCAGGAAAGAAATTCTTGATCGAAGAATGAATATTTGATCTCGTTTTTCTTGATCCAATAGTTTCAATACTTGAACCAAGTACGAGTCAAGTGCTTAGCGTACTCAAGATTGCTCATTCTTAAATCAAAAGCTCATTAGCATCAATTGTAAGAACGTTCACACTTGAATCCTGAGCTTTACAGTTTCAAAAGTAAGGGCGCCCACATTCTATATTCCAATCAAACAACAATTTCCATTGTTGTTTTTTCCATTTTTGTTTAAAATTATTTCATAGAAAATTAATTGTCGAAGTATGTAGGACGCTTTAGCCGGCTTGAGGAACATACAATACCACATAACAGCAGAAGTGGTCGCCTATTAACTTTCAATCCAACAGCCATTTCTCCATGCCAGCAATGCCACAACTGCTTGGGAATTCTAAAAACCAAAATCCAAAGCGAAACCGATGGCACTCTCTGCTTGGTAGCTTCCCCCACAGACCCCTCTTAAATAAAAACGAGAGCGTAAGTTAAAGTCGGCCCGGAAATTGTGGGAGTTATTCAATATTTTTTATTGCGGGGGCGGGAGGGGGCGTGGCCAAAATTTGAAGCAAACTTGATCTGCCTACAGACAATACTAGCTTACGTATAAAATTTGGTTGCTCTAGCTCTTCTAGTCTCTGAGATCTAGGTGTTCATACAGACGGACGGACGGACGGACGGACGGACGGACGGACGGACGGACGGACGGACGGACGGACAGACTGACATGGCTATATCGACTCGGCTGTTGATGCTGATGAAGAATATATATACTTTATGATATCGGAGATGCTTCCTTCTGCCTGTTACATACATTTGCACGACTTTAGTATACCCTTTTTACTCTACGAGTAACGGGTATAACGAGAGCGTAAGTTAAAGTCGGCCCTGCCCGACTTCGAAATACCCGTTACTCAGCTCAGCTCGGATAAGTATGCAACATTTTTTTAACTCGGCCATTTATAATCCGATCCTTTTGAAAATTTGTGAGATTGTAGATGTTGGCCACATAGACTACACTGCTAAATCTGAGCTCGATATCTTAAAAATTGTGGGAGTTATTCAATATTTTTTATTGCGGGGGCGGGAGGGGGCGTGGCCAAAATTTGAAACAAACTTGATCTGCCTACAGACAATACTAGCTTACTTATAAAATTTGGTTGCTCTAGCTTTTCTAGTCTCTGAGATCTAGGTGTTCATACAGACGGACGGACGGACGGACGGACGGACAGACGGACATGGCAATATCGACTCGGCTGTTGATGCTGATCAAGAATATATATACTTTATGATATCGGAGATGCTTCCTTCTGCCTGTTACATACATTTGCACGACTTTAGTATACCCTTTTTACTCTACGAGTAACGGGTATTAAAAAAACCGAGAGAGCGAGTTCAACGCTGTGTTCTCTTAGATGTGCTTGCTCTTCACTCGAAATATCTTTCCCTCACTTTAACTCGATTTTAGGAGCAAATGATTTGTTCTGCTTTTCTCTTTTTGTAGGGTTATTACCTGTCCTGTATTGTCCATTACATGCTCAACAAGCCTCCTGCGACAATCCTAAATTAATTAATAAAAGAGAATGCCGATAAACATATATTTTCCATTGAATCGTGTAGGAAATTCAGGCACGGCCAACATTAACTTACGCTCTCGATTTAGCTAGGGTTTGTAAAGAATCTGAATTTAAAGAAAACATCGCAGTTCCCATATTTCTGTTTAGGACAACTGTGGTTACCAAAATGTAGCATAGAGCGAACATTGTTTATGTAAAACTCTAAAATTTCGTTGCACAGCTTCAGCTTTTGTTTCGCATTAATCTTTTCCTAAACGCCATTAATCACTCTCGCAGATTTAGTCATTTTCCATCTCCGAGTAAGCTTTAGCTGTAAACGGTCAGTATTCCTGTCACCTTAATCCTTTACTGGTCGATGGCCATCGCTTAAAAGTGAGCTACATTGTAGCAATTCCCTAATCCCAAATACCCCCCGAAGAGCAGCCCTTTTAAGCTGTCATGATGCGGTCTTTTAGGGGCCGCATTGCCTGCACTTTTGTTGTCCTCAAATTGCTCAGTCGGGTGCACGTTTATTAACTGCCATAGGATCGTCGGGCAAGAGGAAAATTATGACCACAACCGCATTCGCCTCCGCTGAGGTTCGTTAGTGTCCGTCAGTCACAAAGCCAAATGCCGCAAGTACAAAAGCCAAGCAACAATAAATAACAGCGTGTTGTCGGCCACTGAAAGAAGCCGTGTCCGAAGAGAAAAAAATACGAAAAAGCAACCAGCTTCCTTTCACGTCAAAAGCTGCAGCAAAGCGGCGACAATTCAGAGGAAAAATTCAAAATTATTTTACCAGACCACATTGTACACAGAAACTTTAAGAAGTGAAATTCATAAATATTTATCGGAAACGTTCAAGAAAGGATTCAACAAATTTAATTTGTAGGGCTTAGTGTAATGAGCAACCAGCCGCCTTTGTGGTATTAGATGTGCCCCGAACCCATCAAGGTTCTCAAAACTATTTCATTAGACCCGAATTTTTTACCTCCGCGTTTAGGCTTGAACTTAGTTTGAATTTAGTTGCAGTTGAAAGAAGTCCATTAAAAGATGGTGCAGACTTATCAAACTGTCCTTGTTTCGGATAGCTTTCTTTAAAGAATATTTCCATCAAACAAAATATTTTTGTTAATTATTCATACATTTTTTTCCAATCCGAATTTGTTGTTCACTACTAAATCGTTCGCCTTTGGCATTCAGAGAGCTCGTGTGGCCAGTTTGCAACTGACAGTTTTTGTGGTATTGGATTTTGCTGCTAGCATTTTGCTTTTTCATTTTTTTAGTTGTTTTCTTTCCCCAAAGAGCAATTACTGCACTTGACAGCAGGTACTCCAACTGCAATGTCGATTTCATAACATTTTTACAACATGAGAAAATTATTAAATCATATCCATTATTTATTTTTTTTTCTGTTGTTTGCTTTGGCCTTTGACATTTGCCCAGAAGCCGGAAATTTAATTTCCCCTTGGCAGTTCCGGCGGCACCCAAAAAGGAACGAAAAAAAAATCATGTATTTAATTAGTTGGGCCAAATTGGCCGTTTAATTAGTTTGTTTTAGTCGCTTTACCCAAATCAGCGTCAAACGTTAAATGAAGCTAATAAAAATTCGTTTTATTTAATTATGTTTACATATTAATGATTTTTATTGCCCATACCTAATGAAGGTCTGGACAAACACTTGCATTTGAAACTCTCAGACCAATTGGTGTTGGTTTAATTATGGCATAAAATGCCTTTCTGCCCATTTAAGCTCAAGTGTGGGGAAATTCCTGCACGAATATTTGCAGGCGGTTAAAAATTACACAAAACTTTAACTTCGAAACTAAGATTTATATCAATTCGGTTGGATAAAGAACCCAAAAACACGCAAGGGGAAAGTTGTTTAGCATCGCGTTTTCTGCTTCAAAAAATCAGGGAAATGGCAAAAGAAAAAATAAAACAAAAAATTATATAAATAAATAAAAAACATGTGCACATTTTTTATGCAACTCACCTGCCGAAACAGTTGAATAAGTAAAAGCCTTAAAGCGAAAAGGAATGAGAGAAAAATAGTGCAAATTTATTTTATGGAATTAGGGGCTAAGTGAAGCAATAAATAAACAGAGGACAAGCATGAAAAGAACACAAAGAAACATTATGCAACAAGCTGAGGGGCAAAGTCAAATCTAATAAAACGAGAAGGCTGAAGCTCGCATACCCTTACACAGAGAAAAAAATACGTTCTTAATGTTCATGAACAAAATGCTTTTACTCATGGCTTGTCTTACAAACATTTTGTTATCATTTGATGAACGGCTTGATCTGGCTCGAAACGTGGAAAGTGAATTGAGCTCATAACCGCGAAACTTAATAGGAATGGCGGCATCTTAGCGCATACGACTATCAAGCGGGCGGCTCAAAACTGCACCGATATCACAGTAAAGAATAAAGCCATAACCAGCTGCAGATAAGCACTTCAAAATGCAACAACTTCGGATGGCAAATCTTTTGAATTACAAAGGTCGTGGGTTTGAATCCCTGTTTTTTATGCAAGGTGATTTTTTTTATCAACATTGTCAACACTTTTTTACAATTTGGAAAAGTCGAGTTGGGGACCATAGTGCACCCCAACTCGACTTTTTCAAATTTTGCCTTTCTTTTTTCTTTTATGCTTGCGTTAGTTCTCCTTGCTTTTTTGACAATTTAATTCGCTATGAGGATTATAATCCTTAAAATACTAAACTACCATCTCATTTTATGAATATCGCTTTTTTTCATGAACATTTTTATAAAAAAGACCAAAACTATGGCCATTTGGATAGGTTTTTAAGACTTCATATTTATCTATGCACACAAGAAGTCCACTTTAGAGCTCTAAATGGAACTTTTTCCAATACAGCCAAATCAACTTAATGATCGAAGACTAAATGAAAACAAAAAAGCAGAGCTTACTCTGTCTTTTCCGAAGATTTAATGCAGTTCCTATGTCAACTACAATCTATAAGCATCCGATCCTGGCGACATATTAGCAGTGTGCAGTCAAATGAAGACTGCACCATTTCAGGTCTATATCTTTAAACTTTAGGGACTACTTCGCAAAGCAACAGACAGACGAACAAATGGACGATCGATGCCGAAAATGCTCAATCGTCAGGCTGATATATATACTTTATATAATCGGAGATTATTCCATCTAGGCGTTGCAAACTTCTGGTCAAAACTATAGTACAGTTTTTTAGTTTTTAAAAGACGCGTATTTTTATTAAATTTCAAAATAAATCATTTATAATATCAACAAATGTTTATTTAAAAATCTAAGTCTCACGCTTGTGAGCTCTTGGGTTTGTCACGCTTAGTGTTGTGATCAGCACGAAAAAATATTTCAATTAACATTAGGTACTAATTGGTTTAGTCTTAAAAAAGGGTGTCCGCGGGTATATTAAGCCCGCGTAGTCACCGATACAGAAAGAAAATAATTCTGAAGCAACAACAACCAAAAGAAAATGAAAGAGAAAGCCGGTTATTGCCTAGTGCCGTGTGTGATTGTGGCTGTGTGATGCGTACGAAATCTCTCCTCGCACAACAGCAAATATTACACATATAAACGCAGACCAATATGTTGTTGTGTTCAATTCCGCAAGAGACATTGGAGAGCAAGAAAAGGGAGACACACTAGAAGTTGTTGTTGCAATTTCGTTTTAAGCAAGAGTCTAAAGTTGAAATATAATATATATATATATGGAATGCACAAATCAATTGCAATACACTGCTTTATATCATGAATGCATTATGTATTAGGAAGAAGCAGTGTCTCAGCTGAGCTGCTGCATCAGAACAAACACATTACGGCTTACTTATTTCGTGGCCACCGCTTATCTCATCGGGAGAGCATATTGATCGTGCTTAGAGGGAAAGGAACAACTAGGTGTTTGGGTGACTTGTGGGTGGTGGGTAACGGAAGCGACCAGAACGAGGAAAGCTGCCTTCGCTGGGCTTATTAAGACACGAGTTGAGTATGTATAAAATGGCATACCAAGGCCTTGGTGTCCCTTACAAGTAAGAGACATACCATAGTTTCACCGACGCATATAAGATTTTTATTTTGAATTGCAGTCTTCCAAACAGATTTCAGAATTCTCTAGGAAATATTATAAATATACAAGCAAATATTTTAAAAAGCTATCCCAATTGGTTTGCCTTAAGTGGGAACACAAAATAGTTTTTTATTTGAAAAAAAAATTTAATAAGATAATACATAATGATAGCCTCTAATCGCAACTCATATACCACATTTATGATATAAAACTCACGATTTCTTCAATTTGCAAAATCGATTTTGTTCCTATTTATGCAGCTTTTATGAGTTCACCAAAAGACTAGCACACATATTTGCACAGATTTGGCAACACCAACGCAACGTTAACTTGGCTGTCGAATTCATGAAATTGATTTTGAACCTTTTGCATGAAATGATTTTTCAATATTGCAATAGACAAGCTTTATGCAGTAACTTTCTTTATTGCAGCATCAAAGCCGAGTGGGACACTGTGGCGAATTGTTTTCTTATTTGGTTTTTGTACATATTTCCGTAAATCTGCAGCTAAAAAATGCCTATACCTTTTCTGATGTGTACAAGATTCAACGAAATCAAATTGTTTGCTCAAACAAATCGACCTAGTTCAATTGCCAATCCAACAGATTGGACCACAAATGCGTAATAAAAGTTTGGCCCTTCTACGAGACACAAACTGCAAGGAACCTCAGCTTATGTCGCCAGCAATAATGCTGCTGTGACAATTTAAGGATTAAATAATAAGGCTCCTATTATATTCGGGATTAAATCAATCCGAAACGTTGTCAGAAGTCCAAGTCCAAAAGTTGTCCGTGATTTCCTCAGTCCAAGTAGGATTAGGTTTTACTTGATTTTACTGCTTGAAATTTTAATTCGAATGTAGAGATAAAATCATTTATTTTGACTAGATGGGAATGCAACATCCGCAAGGACACACAGTATCAATGGTATACAAACACTTGACGAATTCATTAGTATTGTTATGTTAATAAAAATAATTTGGTCACCATACTAAATAAATAAATAAATACTTAGCAATATTTTTTTAATATTTTCCTTTTAAGTATAAAACTGATCAAAAAAATCTTGTTTGCAAGATGATAATTGATCATGATCAAATGATATTTAGTATCCATTTGATACACTCGAAAACATCACTTCGATATTATCATTTTTAAAATTGATATTAAGAGTAAATATTATGAAAACTTGATGCTTAAATGGTTAAGATAAATGAAGCCAGTTAGGTCCAGTTCTTTAATGTGTTCAGCCGTTTTCAAGATTCTTAAGTAGCTCTTAAAATCCAGTTAATGTTTGAAAGATTTTTCGATAACATCAGCGATACGCAATATATGCATATATGCTGTTCTAGCTTACCTTATTTTGTTTATTATTTGAAGCTAAATCACAATAACCCAGCGAACTGGGTCCACGCTTTGGAAATGGACTTTGAACAGATAAGGGTACGAATTTATAACTGGGGAGAGTGCAGTGAGCTGAATAATTGTCAATTTCATAGAGGATTCAGCTGATTGTAGATGTTCAACAGCCAAAGAAATAATTTTTACTCTTGGTTATTTAAAACTTAAACGCTTAAATATCTGTTTGTTTATATGAAGTAGATATTGTGGAGATTTAAAGCTTTTATCTTAAAGAGTATTTGCAATCAATCTCAATCTCTAGGACCGGATTGCGTATCCGCCTCAGGTGTTCGAATACGGAAATGACTTAATGAGTTGCTATTTTTGTTTTTTGGTTTGCCTGACACTTACCTCCGCTCCGCTTCTCCACCATGTGTCCATACAAGCGGCTCAAATCGATGGCGTTGGTTGTTGTTGTCTGCAGCAGTAGCAAACACACCACCATTGTGGGCCAAATCATCAGGCGTCGATGGTCCATGGTCAAGGGCATGGAAGAGGACATACTTCTGTTCTTGTTCTTCTTCTTAGATATAATTTGGAAACGTGTCGAAATTAAAACACTTGGACTTGGTTTCTATTTCCCCTCTAGTTGGGGGTAACTTTTTTAGCACGCACGCACACGTATTCCGTTTTCCGTTTGACGAAGTTTTCTAGTTTTGCAGACGACGACGTGGAGTGTTCAGATTGAATTACCGTTGGCCCTTCTCGGCTGCAGTTGCTCCTCCTTACGACTTCTCTGCGTCTATCCCTATGCTAATCGTCTTCTAATGGAGTTATACGCACCAGAAATTGCCTTTATTCTAAATTTATGTTCGTTTACGTTTAATGTATTTTAATATTTTTCGTTTTCGTTTCCGTTTCGTGTTCTACAGTAAGCTTTAACCCGTTTGGTTTGTGGTTTACTTTAATTCGTGTCGTTTTGTTTAACTTAAAATTTGAAAAAGAATTTTGCAGGCTAACAAATTATTTTGGTGTATGTTTTAGTCGACTTTTTACATTTTTCTACACTGCAACGAGAAGAGCAGACAGACCAAGTGAAATATTATTGTATTTGGGTAAATTCATGCATTATTTTGTATTTTTTTTCTCTAAGCCCTGAAATCTGCATATTTCCAATGTGTTTACCTTTTTTCTATGTTGTTCTTAGAAATAGACAAAATTGTGTAAGGAAGAAAAAAAATTTTAGACTTTACTTTGTAGTCGGAAGAGTCTAGAATAAACTTATATACTTTGAAAACCAGACTTTTCAAATTAAAGTCCCTAACTCAATTTAATGAATCACCATGAATGAATCGAAATCGTGGAGACATAATAGAAGAATAGGTGGAAATATGTGACAGTTTTAATTTAATCACTATAATATCACCTTTAAGATCACTGCACCGAAAAATATAAGGCTTACACGGATCAGACCTGCTCCATCCAAGGTCTATCATTACTACACACGCCAGTAGAAAGAATCATTTGGAAATTATATAACCATTGTCGCCTTTTCTGTTGCATTGTATTATTACTTGGTACTTTAGATCTAGTCCCCTTTAAAATACCTGTAGAAGGTCTACCCAGAGCTAATTTGTAATTTTTTTACACACTACTATTAATTAAATAGCCCCTCATATCGTCGTTAAAGAATATAGAATATAGAAATAACGATTGTGGCGGTGATGTTTGTGCCTGCCTGCTACACACCCTGTGAGGTAACTAGCCATTAATAAGCCTCTCAATTTTTGCCGCTCATATTCGGCGTTGAAGTGTACAGAGAAAAACAAAAAAAACAAGAAAGAAAGTCGGTCAAGCCCGACTATAATATACTCTGTACCAAGAAAATTTGTCTTTTGATCATAACTCGAAAACCGTTCATCCGA
Source organism: Lordiphosa fenestrarum (assembly GCA_035044985.1). NCBI lineage: Eukaryota > Metazoa > Arthropoda > Insecta > Diptera > Drosophilidae > Lordiphosa > Lordiphosa fenestrarum. Next base: position 21,513 of record JAWNNO010001510.1, on the reverse strand, counting down.
TCTTCTTCATTCCTTTGGCGGATCGATAAGGTATCCTAATAACTAAATATGTCCAGAAGGAACAAGCCATCTATCTTCAAAACTGTGGGAGATATGACGTTTTTTCTAAATTGCGTGGGCGGGAGGGGGCGTGGCCAAAATTGAAAATAAACTTGATCTGCCTGCAGACATAAGAAGCATATGTCCCATAGATGTCAAGCCTCTATCTCTTACCATCTCTGAGATCTGTGCGTTCATACGGACAGACAGACGGAGAGACGGACGGACGGACGGACGGACAGACGGACAGACGGACATGGCTATATCGACTCGGCTGTTGATGCTGATCAAGAATATATATACTTTATGGGGTCGGAGATGCTTCTTTCTGGCTGCAACATACTTTTGCACAAACTTAGAATACTCCATCTACCTACGGTACAGAGTATAAAAATGAGGAGAAAAAATCAAGCTCAAAAAAATCGATTTTATCTCGACCTTCGGATTGAAATTTCAAGTTAAAGTCGTACTAGATCAAAGTTATACAATATCAAGTCAATCCTATTCGTACTTGAAATGAGGAAATCCGGAATTGACCTACTTCTGACATCGTTTCGGATTGACTTAATTCCGGTCATCTCGATTTTTATACCCTGTTCCGATTAAAAATGGAAAAAGGTGGATAATGAATTTGTGCGAATGTATGTAACAATTAGAAGGAAACATTTCGGATCCTGCTAATTATATATACTTGAGTGGATAAGGCCTTGTCCGTCAGCATTTAAGAAAACTTAACATGACTTTATTTAATTACCCTACAGTACTAAAGTTAGTGTGTTTATCACTTGGGCCTGGCATAACCCAGTCCAAATGTTATGATCCACATAAAAAAAACCAACACTTGGCATTAAAATGAGCAAGCCAAAAACTCTTAATTGGAACATTAAGAAGTTCACACCAAATTCTAACTTTACACGCACATAAAGGATACTAAATGGAATAAATGAATTGGGCACATACATACATTAGCACTAAAATATGTATGTTTGTATATGTAAAGCAACTGTAGCCACTCTCGCACAGTGCACACTGGGCTGGAAGTCCGAATTTTTGGCATAAAGCCGACAAAAGCCGAGTTCAAGCTTAGTGAATTTGATAGCAATAACCAAACTATCATTTGGAAAAAGTTTTAAGTAAATCCGACCACGCCTAGCTCACCGCCCATATGGTCTCACGTGGCGAATGCGTCATTTAATTTTATTTCTAACAAGATTTTTATGTCTTCTATTAGTCAATTGCCTTCAAACAGCTTTTATTTTGTGAATTGTTATGTTTAAAGCATATTCTTTTAGAATCAATAGCTTATATAAAACAATATTGTCATTAAAGCGACTTTATAATTTTATGCCAAAGTTTTGGCCTTTCAGCCCAGTGTGCAGTGGCCGGTTTGGCTGATTTTGCTTAACAAAAGTTGCACTTTGTTAGTTTCAATGTCAAAAACAATAAAAACCAAACGGCAATTTTGAATTTATTTGGTTAAAGTTTTGAAAACAAAATATTATAGGTTCGAAAACAAGCGATCTCTCAATTATAAATTCAAGTTAGCTGCGTGTACCTACAGAGCTACACGGTACAGCCTGCCATTTAACCCGAAGTTAAAACTAATTTGGGAACAAGAGAAACCTCAAAGTTGTTGCCAAATTTTTATATAGAAAATCCTTTGATTTACTGATGTAGGTAATAAATAATGGGGGTAGTGACGGTTCACATTTTTTGTTTTTGCAACCAGCAAGTGGGTGAACTCTTTATCTACCCTCGAGTGACTCTTTCAGCAGGTAATACTTATTGTATGATAAAGTGTGTTTACTTTTCTTATTTTGTGTTGTTTTATTTTACAGATTTTCACATAACCCTTACGAAGTGTTAAGTTTTATTTCAGGTCATGACTATTTGTATGTTGCTGTCTGTGCTTTCTGTGTATACACTCTTATAAAGAGCTTATGCCAGTCAATGCAGATTAATCAGATTTGAGCAGCACAAACAAACAAACAAGCAAACAAGTCTGCACACAAAGTAAAATTTATATTATCGGCAAATAACAACCAAACTGAATCAGATTGCGATTTTCGAACAGGTAAGTTTTCAACTTAATCAAAACGGCTTCTTAAAGATATGAAAAAATATAGCATTGACCCCCAGATCGTATCAATTTTTTTCCTGTGTAACCCCTTTTCAAGCAGAGAGGTTCGGTTTCGGAATATTACCAATTAAGAAGGTCTATTCTGGGTCCGGATTGATGGACCGAAGAATGGAAACGGGTCGCAGGCCAGGTTTGCAGCCTTTCAAAATATAGATTATAAATTAAAACTCAATAGCAAAAGAAGTTCAAACTAGCTCATGAAAATTAAACATATTTCAATATTCAGCATTCGGAAAGCTGTAACAAAAATAACACTGAAAAATATGCTAAAATAAATTCGATATCCGATATATCAAGTTGGAAAAGTATTCGATATCGATATGTCGTATTTTTTTGACAAAAATGTCGATATTTCGACGTATTAATATTATTTCCTGCATTCTTGGTCAAAACGTTGCACAAAAAGCAAAAACCTCAATTCCGATGTCTACTGAAGACAGTTCCAGCGCAAAACCAAGTGAAATAGTACTTCTACTACAGAAGTTCTTGGCGGAGCTCGAACTGAAAGTCGATTGCCCCAAGCAGAGCTATGGAAACACGAACGATGTGTTTTTCACATGCCGGAGATTCTTCAACAATGATGAGGCAGCCGCTCCGAGAACAGGAATTCACCTAGATGACATGTAAAGATTTAAGCTCATTCTCAATGTCTTAGCAGTGTTGCAAAAAGTGAATGCAAAAAGCATGCAAACATGAAAAATATGCCAAGAAGAAAACTGCTTTTTTTATTTCCAAAGTCCAGAGAAAAAACGAACTCCTACAGTCCCTAAAATGTTAAGCAGCTGATGCACTGACAACGTTTATCGATGAGATGTCAACAAGATTTGTGGACACGTGCACTGTTTCTATTAGATAAAAACACACACCTTTTTAACATGTCGTTGTTCTCCACTGTTGCCTGTTTTGCATGTCTCAGACATATCAGAACACCCGAGAATTCAACAAACGAATATTCACCAGAAATATGAAATCATTTGGTATAAATGAATCATTAGTAATAAAATAAATGCGTATATTGACATTTTGTTTGCTAAAATATAATTTTAAGTAATATATAAAACTAACTTTTTATAAAATTTTGTCAATTTTAATTAGTTTTACAACTCAAATTATAATAAATCGCTTAAAAAAATATAAATATTTTGCTGTTTTAAGTCATCTCTTCAGTGAACAATGATCTTTGATACTGAGTCATCCGACAGCTACAGAAATTCTTGATCAAGCCTTAAATATTTTTCAAATATCTCTTTTTGTTTAAAAGTTACTATTTTGACACCCTGAATCGGTGAAACCGGCCACTGTGAGTCCTATAATCAGCTTAACGAACTTTAACTTTGACTCTTTTCGTTGAAACAAAGAACATCATGAACATTCAGTTGTACAACCCTTTTGTGGAGTTTTTTTATTATTTGTAACACATACCATAGGCTATACTCGAGCGGCTTTTAATGACTCTCTGGAGCTACCAAAACACATGCGAAAGAAAAGACCAGACACAGACAGAAACCTTTAATTAAAGCCAAGTTAAGCCCGTTTGAAGCTGGTCAACTTTTCGGGGTAAAACTTTTCTGTTTTTCTTTCTTGGGGTTGGCAATCAAAACGGCAAACCCAACAATTTTTCGTGCACTTTATTTAAGCCAAACTTTGACAAAAAAAAAAAATTAAAAAAAAAGGGAAAGCGAAAGGATAAAACATCAACAAGCAAGCTCTGGCTTATTAATTAGTCCTCGTCCGTTTTAGAATTTTTTTTTCTGAAGTCATGTCCTTGAGGGGCAGACCGAAATGTTGACGTAGGTCTGACTGGTCAAGGTAAATAGAGACAGCGAAATAGAGAAAGTTTTTTTCCAGTTTTTAATTAAAATTTTTTTCTAGTTGAAAAGGATTCTTATGTTTCAAATTGCAAATGGTTACATTTCCTTTTACTAATTTGTCAAGTGATGGTACAAAATTTCAATTAAAATTAGGAACAGCTTAATTTCTCATTGCCTTTTTGAGTAAATAACATTTTTTAGATAGCAACTTCAGGTTAGGTCGCGAATTAAAGTTTTCTTTAAACTATAAGTCAACTTTTGAGCTCTTAATCATAAATGCAGGAAACCGTTGTCGTATTATCAATAGGCTTTTGCTAAGGACTTTAGGATATCTCACTCTTCTCTTTGCAATCAAAATTACTGGGAAAACATAACTTAACCATTAGAAAAGTAACTGGGTAAGTTTAGATTGTATTTTTCTTAAATATAAGGTGAATCGAATTTCATAATTTAAGTGTAGACGGGTAAATAGTATCTAGCATTCCATTAATAGTAGACCTGCACTGAAGAAATTTCAAGTCAACCGGAATCAACTTAAGCCAATGCGGTGACAATAATGGGTTGATCCCGGAATGGCTTAGACTAAGCAAGATAGGACCCAACGTTTTGATCACGGCCTTAGCCTCGGCGAACTCAAACTAATCCCCATAATTGAAGTCAATTTTTAAGAATGTTAAAAGAGAGGGGAAATGCAAGGGATGTCACTACCGGCCAAAACACCAACCCACCCACACCTACTTTTTCTAAGGTGTGATCGACTTTCAGAAACCAGACTGAACAGACTGACGAACGTCTGCATCGTTGATCACATGACTATCAAGTGCTCGCGAGGGTAAGCAACCAAGTCATAGTAAGGAATGTAGCCATAACCACATAACTGTTAGACAGTCTTACAGTGAGAAGGCTTGTATTCCAGTGGAAAGACCATTGCATTAGATCTTGAGGTCGTGGGGTACATTTATTTTCAATTGAGATGGGGTCAACTTTGTGTATATTTATACCCGTATACCCTACCGCTCCCCCCAATAAAAAAAAAGATGAATATCTCCTACATTTTTAAGTTATAGAGCTCAGATTTAGCAGGTCAATATTTACAATCCCACAAATTTTCATAAAGATCGGATAATAAATGGCAGAGCTAAAAAAACGTTGCATACTTATCTAAGCTGCGTGAGGTTATTAAACACTAATTGCCCTGCATTTAGTAGTACTTTCTCATTTTGAAGTTAATGTTGGTCCAATCATTCAACTTTCTCAAAATTCAAGTTCACCATTTGTTCCCTAGAAAACTAAAACTTGTTCCTTCCACTTGTCCGAGAGAGAAAGTATTTCAGGCCTCAAACACCAACTAAATTCTCCCACGTTTTATCGCCAAACACCCAATAGCGAGATATAAAATACTTTAATAGAGTAAAAATGAAACTTTTGCTTTTCTCAACCAATTTAATAAACAGCAACGAAAAGAACGCCAGACGTCTCCAGCCAAAGGACAAGGGAAACACAATTTTCTACCAAATTATATACACCAGAGAGAGCAAACATTTTCTGTTGGTTTCCCTTTTAAGACTTATTCGTCGTTTAGCCCAACAGCAAAGCCACATGGCCAACTAGTAAGTATAAGACACCAGGGAAAAACAGTCGAGGCAATAAAGAGCGGAATGTGTTGAGCAGGAAAAAGTAAAGTGAATTATGGAGACCAAGGTGGCAAAAATGTTTGGCGAATAAAGAAACACAAATTGCTTTAATCAGCATCAGAGCGGTAACAGAAGGTGCAAAAGTTGAGATTTGGAAAATGGATAAACAAAATTTGACTTAAATATGTGATAAGAAAATATGATGAAAAAACTTGACAAATGTAAAATAAAAACGAATACCTAAATATTTCTATAATAAAGATATATCAAAATAACAAGATTTAAGGTCAAAGTTACTCAAAATTTGTAATTCAGCAAAAGATTCCAGATTAAAAATCAATATATTTAAGTGCATTTGAATGTCCAAACAAAATGATTGGTCAAACAGCCTTTGGCTTGAATGTTAGTTTCAAGTTATATTGACAATTGTTGCAGCTATTTTTAAATAATGAACTAAATTTGCTGTTGTGTTTCATTTGAGCCTTACCAACCACTTTTCCCCATTGATTAAATTTCGTCATTAAAATTGTCTGTAACAATTGAAAGTTTTATTTCAGCCTAATGAACCGAAATGAATGATGAATGTTTGTCAAAAGCAGTCATATTGATACAAATCATTTGCCGAAAACATTTTTTAGATAACAAATTCATTGTAATCTGAGAACATTTCTTTAGGCGCTCAAAAATTTCAAAATAGTGACATAAATATTATCCGTGAGTGACTTTCATGATATTTGCTTTCAGTCAATGTCCCCTCTAAAAATGGATTTAAATGCGTAGCCATCAAGACTAAATTCACACAGTTTAACGCTGAGTCTCAACGGCAAAGTTTTATAAAGCTTTTTCGCGGCTAGTACCTTCAAAGCTGGAGCCAATAGCTAAGGAAGTTTAACGGGTGTGTATGATTTTTTGAGAAATAAGCACATCCCTTCATCTCGGCTACGACATGAATCATAGCTGAAACAGCCCTAAAATGGAAAGGCTGTTAATTAACGTTCTAAGTTCTTTTCCTGCCGATTTTAAGACCAACTAGATAACTGAAGAAGCCGCTGGGCCTACATAGTGTCTGTCAAATCTTTGTGTTGTTTATAATTTGTGTTAATCCTAAACATGTATTTTAGGTTCGGAACAGGTTCATATTTAGCTGCTATCGGTTCGGTTCGAAGTTTCATGCTCCAACCGGTTCGGCTTAAGGCCAGTGTTAGTGTTTTTTTACCATTTGTTAGGCCGAAAACAATTACAGTTTATTCCTGCTTATTTTATTAAAAGGACCCAAACTGCGTATACTGTTTGCAATCACATTGCAGATGTACACAAAATTCACTTAACAGAAAATGTAGTTTAAATCCCAAACGAAGCCGATTTTGGATTTTCTCTTATTTAGCTATTTGGTCTCGACTAGACCCCACATAAAAATCCAATCAAGAAGATCCGATATTAACTTGAGCTAGATGATCAAACTTGATTTGATTTTGACATCGTCTGGTGCACGGATTCGATACTCCATCTTTATTCAATCCGAGAAGAGAATTGCTTCAAATATATCCGAAATTGACTTTACTTCATCATTCAAACCCATTTTAAAATGATAAAGTCTCAGCCGGTTCGAGGTCAGCTGTGTCAAGAACACACGGTTCTATATTCAGTAGTATTTGCCCCAGGTTTGCAAGTCAGCAGCTGCCTGTTAATGTTAGGAACTGAAATAAGACTTTTCAGATTGATACACGTATTTTAGAATTGTACTTCAAATTCGTCGTGATCAAATCTGTTTGGTTAGAATTTATTTAAAAACCAATTCTTTTCTGTGCATTTTCGCAAGCTATTGTGATTTGAAGACAACTGCTTGGTAAGTTAGAACAATAAAGTTACAAGAATTCGAGCTCGAGCTTGAACCCAGATTCACCATTCAAATAAGCGGTTTCTTACTAAACAATTCAATCCAATAATTATTTCTAATAGCATATTTTCAGAAGTAAAGATTAAAGTTTATATTTGAACAAGATGGCAGAGCTACCTTCTTCTGTACCGAACTGGCGCAAAATCTGTCTAAGAACATGTAATAGTAGCCGAGTTTAAGAACGCAGAACGGAACCGCGCGGTTCGAATGATCTGGTAAGCCCGTCTATATAAATCTTAAAGCTTTTTAAAGACTTCAGAAATTCTAATACAATGATGATAAGATACATAAAAAGAATGGTCGGTTGAAAAAAGAAAAGAGAAAAACTTCTAACAAAATAATAAAATGCAGGACTGCAAGGGCCACTATGTGCTTGAACATCACTGGCTTATACCCTGTCAGAGATCATGATTAGTGTACTACTCTCCAAAACGCTGAGTAGGGCATACCTAAATCATTATTAACATTTAGGACAATCACTTAAACTGATGAATTCTGCATTTTGTCTTAGAATTTATATTAAAGCTTCATAAATTACAAAATCTTTGGTGAAAAGATATATTTATATTTCGACTACTTAAGCTGTTATATTTTGCTCGCCTGGAGTTCCATTTGGAAAAAAAAAAGCGTACAACCTCAAAAGGCCAGTCGGCCTAAAAATCACACACAAACATTAATTTGCATAATGCTCCAACGTCTGAGGGGTGTGCGTAAAAGTGCGAGCAATTTCATAAAAAAAATGTTGTGAACAAAGGTTCTTATTTTTTGTTGCTGGTTTGGGTTTCTCAATGCATAATTTAACAGCAGCTAAAAGAACAGCCAGGCGGGTGTGCGGACCTAGCAAACGACAAGGGGAAGTAGAAAAGTAGGCAACAATCAACAACTGTGTGTTGTTATTCACAGCACACGCACACCAAGGCGTATACGCAACGTGAATCATGGCAGGACTAACGAGGCGCTAGGCTTTCAACAAAACAAAAAAAAAACAAAAAAGCCAGAGAAAAATACACCTAGAAGTAAGACAGGACTGCGAGGTGAGTAATGTGCAGACTTATTAAAATTCTCACACGCAGATTTCAATTTTGTGTTTTTTGATAATTAAATTTCGTTGATAAACCAAACAATTTCTGTTCACATTTCACTAATTAAATTCGTTTTGATAATTACACAGTCACACACACACACTAATTGGAAATACACAGACTGCTGGGCTTTGTCTTAATTTCTTTCTTATGATATGTGCAAATAATTCTAATTGTAGGTATGTTACAGTACGTTTGAGTACGAGCCAACAACTCGAACAACTATTTACAACTCCGCTTGAGTGTAAGTTTCAAACTCGACTGAAGCGTTGAGCGTTTTGGGTGCGACTTTTAAGCATTTCGTTTCACTCGAAATGTGCTCGGGGCAGCACGAGCCAAGGCGTACGCCTACGCTTGAGTTTCGTCCTGTCAGTTTGTGTGAGTGCACATTGAGCGTGTGTGTGTGTGTGTTGTCGCGGTGTTCGCTCTTTGACTCAGCGACACCGCAGAACACTGTTGCTGTTGCTCCGCGCAGTAAGCACCTGCTCGGGGCAATTTTGCTTAGCTCTGGTTGACGTCGCCATTGTGGTTGGTGTTTGATTAGTCGAACAGGAGCGGTTTTATGCGATAGGAGGGTTTATTTCTGAGACGGGAGTAATTAAATGTAAATTTCATATGCACCCTGGGGTAGCTATTAATATTATTAAGAGTTTTTGGACTAGTTTTGCCGGAAATATAAACAAGGACTATAACATATTGTAAGTTTGTAAGTGCTGCCCATCGCTGCTTCAGCCGATGCTGCACAGCTTAAATGTTTGTTTTCCATATAACTCGACATTCGTTCTTACGATCTTCACCATTCCTTCGGCGGATCGTTAATCAATATTAATAACTAATTATGTCCGGAGGTACGAACCTTCTATCTTTAAAATTGTATAAGATATGATTTTTTTTCAAATTGGGGGCGGTAGTGGGCGTGTCATAAATTGAAAACAAACTTGATCTGCCTGCTGGTATAGGAAGTATTTGTTTGGAACCACGCACACGCTGGAACCTCTATCTCTTATCTATGAGATCTGATTTTATACGGATAGACGGGCAGACAGACATAGCTATATCGAATAAAAACACTAACTGTTCAAATAAGTGTATGTGCATGGGTTTTAGCGACCTGGTTTGATTGTGCTCACAGCGGCTGTTGGACGGTTATGGGTCAGAGCTTGATTATAGTTCAATAATCAACAGAAATTAACAAAGGTTTCTGTAAGTCTTCACAGCATTTGAACGCTGTCACTCCATCAAGCCATTGCCCTGCCTATTGCAACGGCCAAGCCGGCGCATAAAGATTTTAGGACTAGAACAATGAAAAATTTCTTAGCAGTAGAAAGCTCCACTTGTCTTATGAAACGAGAGCGTAAGTTATGGTCGGTCCTGCCCGACTGCGATATACCGGTTACTCAGGAGAATTAGTGTTTAAAAACCTTTATGTTAATTAACAGAGCATTAACATTAATATGAATATTTCAACATTATGTAAGCAAACAGCGCATGCGGCGCAGGTAAATATGCAACCTTTTTCAAAACCTGTATAACTCTGCCATTTATTATCCGATCTTTATAAAAAGTACTTTACTGCAAACTATGATCTTGATCGGGTATAAAAAAGATCCAAAAAAGATCCATTTGGAGGGGATGTGTCTTAAATATCCTTTTAATCATCCAGAGCATCCAAATGATCATTCATTTGTATATCCTTTGGATGATTTATAGCTCCGTAGGATGATTTAAAGGATATTAAAGACGGATATTCAGTTCAAATGTTGCAGTGTATGTGCCCAATATCAACAATCTCTGAAATTTTCATAAAGATCGGCCAATAAATGGCTGAGTTATATAGGTTATAAAAAACGTTGCATACTTATCTGAGCCGCATGCTCTGTTTGCTTACATAATGTTAAAATATTCAAATTTATATTATTGCTCTGTTAATTAACATAAGGAAGGTTATTAAACACTAATTCTTAAATCGTTTCTTAAAACTTTGTGGCTGAAATTATTATTTTATTGTTTGAAATTTCATTGAATATAATACAAAAGGAAATGGCCTTGCAAAATGCTCCCTATTGTATTGAAAATCCGATATGGGTTCGCCTTTAATTTCATGTTGGAAGTAGTTCCTAAATTGTAGTTAAATTGTAGTGTTGTTGGCTCGATTTTTCAAGTCATACAAAAATTGCGTCCCCAGTTAGAACATTATATTTTCCAATAAAGTTTTTGCGTTCTCAACAAATGGTTTTTGAACTGAGAACATTGTACTGTGAATGACTGCAACCGATCTTGCAATGTCCTTTCGTAGCGTTTGTGCTTATCTTGAGTTCAATGTTCGCCTTATGTGCATGGCGAGCTCCCAGCTGGTAACGACATGACTTCGTAATACATGGTTCCCTGACACACATGATGCTAGGTCAACACTTTTTCACTCTTAAGTTTTACGCAAACCCTTAAGATAGGTTTGGCCGTCTCAACTCTTTTTATACTCTGTACCGTAGGTACACAGAGTATTATAAGTTTGTGCAAAAGTATGTAACAGGCAGAAGGAAGCATCTCCGACCCCATAAAGTATATATATTCTTGATCAGCATCAACAGCCGAGTCGATATAGCCATGTCCGTCTGTCCGTCAGTCCGTCCGTTCGTCTGTCTGTCTGTCTGTCCGTATGATCGCACAGATCTCAGAGATAGTAAGAGATAGAGGTTTGACATGTATGGGACATATGCTTCTTATGTCTGCAGGCAGATCAAGTTTATTCATATCTCCCACAGTTTTGATAGATGGCTTGTTCCTTCTGGACATATTTAGTTATTAGGATAACTTATCGATCCGCCAAAGGAATGAAGAAGATCGGATGAACGGTTTTCGAGTTATGATCAAAAGACAAATTTTCTTGGTACAGAGTATGTTATAGTCGGGCTTGACCGACTTTCTGTCTTGTTCCACCTAGACAAAGCAACAAAAAGGTCAGCAGAATAAATCTTATGCTTGCATACTAAAGTAACCTAAAGTTTGAGTCGTAGAACGCTCCTGGCCCCATAGTTTTCAATGAGAAAGGCACCGAGGCACATCACAACAAGTAGTTACACTGAGAAAAACGTTTGTTCCCTTAAACGACAAGTCGAAAAAACCTATCGAATTTATTTCGAAGATTTCAATTAATTTCAATCATACCCATCCAAAACCAGTCCCCAAGGCCGCTCCCATAGTTGGTGCTTCACTTATTGGTCACGCAATAATCCTTTCTGGACTAAAGCGCCGTGAATATCCTGTGCGATTTGCGTAATTTCGCAAATAAATGAAGCAACAAATATTAATTAGCACGCACATCTACGTACACCATAGTGTCAGCATCATCTCTCGTTCTGCCTTATTACTTCCTGGATACAGAATGCCACATGGCCCCTGCAATGAAATACGACGACAAGTCCACAATTTACTTGCTCCAAATTTCCACTCAGCAAGTGAGCGAGCAACAAGAAAATAATTGTAAATAAATCGTTGAGTGAAAGTGCCAACCGGCCCGCCCCAAATGCTGCACACAGCCCACGCACTACTCTATGTATCCAATAGTTTTACCAACCCGGTTGTATTTCATGGGCGCCCACGCCTGGTCAGAAAGTAACGCTGATTCGACGGCTAAAAAAGCATTACCATTGCACTCAGCATCGCAAAAATGGAAGAGTATGGCAAAAGAGAGCGAATAACGCGAGAGAGGGAGAATAAAACAAAAGCTTTTTCAAAGAGGGGGCGGCTAGAAGAATTTATAACGGACAAAATTTGAATTTGGCTTGTCAAAAAGTTTGTTGGGACAAAGTTTCAAGAGACAACAGAATATTATTACATGCAATTTTAAAGGACCGGCGAAAATAAACACAAAAGTTAGACAATGGATAGAGAATTTGGGATATTAAAACAGAATTATTCATAAAAGAACTCAGAGATTAAATTAACAAATTGTTTTGGATTTAGATTTATCCCAGAAGAGAAAATTTTAAGTTATTTATTGAGAATGCTTTCGTCATTGCAGGATTTTTAAGTTGATTTTTAAATGCAGGCTGTCCCCTAGGCCAATTTTTATACCGTATTCCCATTACAAATGTCACAAATAAAGTTGTGCGAAAGTATGTAACAGGGAGTTGGAAACATTTCCGACCCCATAAAGTATATATATTCTTGATCAGCATCAACAGCCGAGTCGATGTAGCCATGTTCATCTTTCCGTCTGTCCCTTTGTCCGTCCGTCCGTCCGTCTGTATGTATGAACGCGTTGACACAGACAAGAGAGAATAGCCCAGTCGGACACACAGCGTGCCAGAAGCACATCTCGTATCCAACTTTTGCCACTAAGAAGTAGTTGCAAAAACGTCACTTTAACATGAAATCGCCCCTTCTCCAGGTTGTGCTTTTGGTATGTGCAACCAACAACAAGAAAGAAAGTCGGTCAAGCCCGACAATAACATACTCTGTACCAAGAAATTTTGTCTTTTGATCATAACTCGAAAACCGTTCATCCGATCTTCTTCATTCCTTTGGCGGATCGATAAGTTATTCTAATAACTAAATATGTCCAGAAGGAACAAGCCATCTATCTTCAAAACTGTGGGAGATAAGAAGCATATGTCCCATACATGTCAAACCTCTATCTCTTACCATCTCTGAGATCTGTGCGTTCATACGGACAGACGGACAGACGGACAGACGGACATGGCTATATCGACTCGGCTGTTGATGCTGATCAAGAATATATATACTTTATGGGGTCGGAGATGCTTCCTTCTGGATGTTACATACTTTTGCACAAACTTATAATCAGGGCTGCAAAAACCCAAAAAAATTTTTGGATCTCCGGCTCGCGGGTTCGAACCAAAAATTTACCAATGGTTCAGGTTCAGAATTTGGAGGTTCAAGGTTTTTGGGCCAAGGTTTTGGTTCGAACCTTGGTTCAGCCAAGCTTTATACACGTTTAAATAGTAATCGACCTAAAACCGACATAAACTGTTAGGGAATTGTCTCGATTTTGGGTTGGGATGGGATTTCACAATACTTTATATAGATAGAAACACTTTCATACAACTCATGACCATCAAAGCAATGATTAAGTGTTTCTACTTATATAAAGTATTGTGACGAAATAAAAACTTCGAAGTTCTGGATTCAGCCCTTAAAGTAAAATGCAATTTCGTAGTCCACATACGAAAAGTGTTTGCACACTAAAGTGGATAATTCCATCAGGATAACAGAAGAAGTCACTGGGAAATAGTTTAAATCTATAATTTTCATTGAACCGAACCGAAATTTTGGGTTCGGAACGGGTTCAGGTTCAGTTTTAATACCTTAAGAGGTTCGGTTCAAGGTTCGGTTCACAGTAATCTGAAAGTCGGAAATGCGGGTTCGAACCGGTTCGGTTCAAAACCGGTTTGCAGCTCTGCTTATAATACTCTATGTACCTACGGTACGTACAGAGTATAACAAAGATCGATGAAAGCAACACCAAAACCCATGCCTAAATACGTTTTCAAAAAGGCATTCTTTGAGGGTTTCACCCCTTGACAAAAGCGAATGGAACTTTTCACATCTTGGAACTACTTCTTAAGTGAAAAAGAAGTATGAAAGATGTGCATATTTCATGGTGCCAGGTCCGACTGGGATTTTCCTCGTAAAAAGAAGTATTAAAAATGGCATCTTGTCGGGAACCACATTCTATAAAGTCAGACTGAAGTGCCAAAAGCACATCTCGGATACAAGTTGCACAAACCTGCAATCTTCTATTCGCTTTTGTACTGAGGTGAAACGCAGCAGGAACTGTTCTATTAAAAGGGGCGTTTGCACGGGTTGCTGTAGTTGGTTTAACTTCGCAAAAACGCTCGGCTCTCCCTTCCAACTTTAGTTGCCAAAAGCACAGGTTCTGCATGAGTGCTATTAGAGGGGACGATAGCATGTTGCGCAAAATTCTTAGCTTATACCCTACTGCCAAAAGGAACGTGCCTCAGTTTTCATACAGATTATATGCCTCCCTTTATACTGAACTCTGCTACTCATGTACCACCGTTTAGGATTAATGTTAAGTAGCGGAAAGTGTTGGCTGGCGGCAGCCGCGGATCTAGGATTTGCCTTTGGGGTGGGCTAAGGGTGCTCAAAAAATTTTTTTTTAAAACGAATCATGTTTATTTATTGGTGTTATATAAGTCTTCATGAGATCATTATTTGAAAACATATTTTGAACTTCAACAATCCTCGGCATTATTGCCACGTCTAGAATAGCGGCTTTGTACATATATATAATATTTGGTGAACTTGCACAATTAGGCTCTGGGGGGGGCTTCAGCCCCCATTCATTTGCTATATTTATTGCTTTATTTATTGAAATATTTACAAATCATACACATTTTGTGTGTGAACTTGTTAAGCATATATTTATTTAAGTTTAGGCTGCTGATTATAGTTGCTTTACTAATCAATTAAATTGTTAACTTATTTCATGAGCACGCCAAACATAGTATTTTTTTTAAATTGCGGGGAACAATTGCATTGTTCATTGATTGGTTTACATATGATTTATGGGCAATATACAATTTGCATTTCTTTCAATGGGAAAATGAAATAGTTTGGTTTTCATGCATATATACATTTAGCAGCCAGTTGCCTTACCAGTTGGAATGACAACATACACTCTTTTCCCTTGCATACAGTCACGCCGAGCACCGCTCACTCACGCATTTATGCACGCGCTAAGAGCCGGAATAAGCGTGGCTGACACCCCGAGGGCCGATTCACGTTTTACAGTTGTTTATCAATTTCGTCCTTTGGTTTGATTTTGTGTTGTTAAATTATTAAGAGATTTAATTATAATCGGGACTAATATTAATTATACACTCAGAGAAAAAATCAAGAAGATCGTGCTTGATATCAAGAAGATTCGATGTCAAAAGTACGGCAACATCGAATATTCTCGGATCCAAGAAGAAAAATCTTGAAATCAAGCATAGATTTTCGAGAAGAATATTCTTGGTCTTAGAATTAGTCTTCTTGATATCAAGCATAAATAGCCTTGGATCCAAGAAAAGATCTTCTCCGATGCAAGCATAAATATTCTCGACTCTTAGAATAGTTTCTCTTGGTTGCAAAAATAAAAAAGTTTCGATTCCAAGAGTAGCACGGAACTCCTCTCTACTCCCCACTCTCCTCTCCTTATAAATTGTGATTAATTTTTAAATGCCATTTAAGAATTTTATTTTGTACTTTTCTCAACTGGGACTTGAACTCAGGGCCTCGAAAGACTGCAACACTCACCGACACCGACATCTCAGCCGGCACCGCCACAACGCGTTTAGACAAAGCAGCGGCGAATTCTCGGTATAAATTGTAGGCAACATCCATTGGCAATTCTGAGAGTGAGAGAGAGAATTGTTCTCATTTGTTGTTTGCTCTCTCCACTTGTGGCTCCCCGCACTTCCCTTGCCATCAAGCTCAAAGTCAAGAACGTTTGTCTGCTTGTATTCGAGCAGATTTCGTCTTAAAAAAATCAAGAAGAAAAATTCTAAATTGAAGCAGAAATCGTGCTTGCCGATTCGTGCTACATTTCTCTGGGTGTAATCGGGACTAATATTGTATTCTTGTGTGTATTTGTTATCGAAGCGCGCAATCTTTGTTAATATTTTGAACGATTTTTTTTTAGATATAGAACATATACTCGCTCGCAATATTCATTTCCGACCCCATAAACTATATACATGTATTCTTCATCAGGGTGATGAGCTGAGTCGATTGAGCTTTGTCCGTCCGTTTGTCTGTCTGTCTGTTTCTACGCGAACTAGTCTCTCAGTTTTAAAGCTATCGAGCAGAAATTTTACACAGAGTCTTCTTTTTGCTGCACACTACTAATATTTCGGAACCGACCGGATCGGAATACTATATCTCATATCTCCCATACGAACAATCGGTCGGAAAACTAGTTTAAAGGCCTGTATCCAGCACTGCGGAAACTAAAAATTTCTGTCAACCTTTACATAAAAAATCAAGTAAGAGCGCTGCAATCGAGTTTCCCGACCACAATATACTCAGCTCAACTGTTTCGCTTATAACTTCGGTGTTTTTTTGTCCGATCTGCTTGTACTTTTCAGAATAGATAGATATTGGGCCTAGCTTGATGTATACTAAACCACGAGGCTCTAACTTGTGAACCTGACGGCTTTTTAGGTCTAGGATGTCTAGAGGAGGTCTTGGTTTTTTGGTGATAAAAAGGGGACGGGGGAGGAATTGTCCAAGTCTGAAACAAACTTGATCTGCGTACAGCATAAGTCTACCTTCAAGCGAAAATTTGTGGATCTATCTCTTATAGTCTCTGAGATCGACGCGTTCATTCAGACAGACAGACGGTCAGACGGACGGACGGACGGACGGACGGACGGACGGACAGACGGACATGGCTATATCGACTCGGCTGTTCATGCTAATCAAGAATATATATATGTAGTTTATGGGGTCGGAAATGTTTTCTTCTCCCTGTTACATACATTCGCACAACTGTTGTTCAAATTTTTTTTACAGTTTGAGCGATAACAGCACGTTTTAAAATGTTAATAATCACATGCCACGCCTACTTTTATAATGTTGTTCAACTACCTCAACCTGAAATCTTTATGGCTCGTCTGGCGGACGCTTTTGGCGAAAAAAAATGTTTATCGCCTTGTGTTTTAAACGGCGGACGAGCCGAGACGAGCAACGGTAAACGAATTGCGTTGTGTGTTGAGTGAAAGTAACGGTGCGGGCTGCAAGGGACAATCGGGCTGGGCGGTGGCCATGCCTGATCCAGATCAAAAATATAATTAGGCCTCTCCCAGTTCTCTATTACATTATTCAAATAGTGCTCTGCCTATTCCCATTCCATTCTTACTGCATGGAGGTAAAACTAAGTTTAATCATAAACATTCAACTGCAACACTTAATCAAATTTACAAACTATTCAGCTGGTTGTCTATCAATAAGAATATTGATCATTTAATCGGGACTGATCTAGCGGTGTATTAAGTTTGTTCCTCCTGTTACGCCACACACAACAAGAGACACCCAAATTCGGCTAACCTGCCGGTCAAGTTGGCTAACCGGACATTGAGAAATCGGACCTTATACGCACAATATTAAGGTAGTAGACCGGTGTGACGGCCGAAATTTCGACGTTTTTTCGTGACCTTTTTTTAACTAGTAAAAATAATACGATCGTTTTGTAACTTTCACATATTTATTTTAGTACTTTAAATGATACAAAAAAATTTTGTTTTATTTAATTTTCCATTTATTTATTTAGTAAAGTAATGTCAAAGTGGAGTCCTCTAAAGAATGATGAGCTGTTTCGGGGAAGCACACAGCCTTCCGTAGTCATCCGAAATGAAAAAATCGAAAAGAATATTATTGTGTAGACCTTATTTTAATGAACTAACCAATAATATACATAATAAAAAATAAATAAAATTAAATTGCGGACTTGTGAAAAAAAAAATTCTCAAAATTTAACTTTTTATACTCTGTACCGAAGGTACATAGAGTATTATAAGTTTGTGCAAAAGTATGTAACATCCAGAAGGAAGCATCTCCGACCCCATAAAGTATATATATTCTTGATCAGCATCAACAGCCGAGTCGATATAGCCATGTCCGTCTGTCCGTCTGTCCGTCCGTCCGTCTGTCCGTCTGTCCGTCTGTCCGTCTGTCCGTCTGTCCGTCTGTCTGTCCGTATGAACGCACAGATCTCAGAGATGGTAAGAGATAGAGGTTTGACATGTATGGGATATATGCTTCTTATGTCTGCAGGCAGATCAAGTTTATTTTCAATTTTGGCCAAGCCCCCTCCCGCCCCCGCAATTTAGAAAAAACGTCATATCTCCCACAGTTTTGAAGATAGATGGCTTGTTCCTTCTGGACATATTTAGTTATTAGGATAACTTATCGATCCGTCAAAGAAATAAAGAAGATCGGATGAACGGTTTTCGAGTTATGATCAAAAGACAAATTTTCTTGGTACAGAGTATGTTATAGTCGGGCTTGACCGACTTTCTTTCTTGTTTTGTTGATAAAATGTTTAAAAAATTAATTTATTATTAAAAAATTAAATGTTTTAAAGGTTTGGTATTTAGATATGTGTATGTAGAATACCTAGTTAAATTTTGAGCCAAATCGGTTGAATAGTTTTGAGTCAGTGCTTCCCCGAAATTTCAAAAACATGGTTTCGAGAAAAACAAGTTTTTAAGTTTTGGCAACAAATAATTCTTACATTATTTAATCAGCTATGCCCGGTGCATACAGCAATCCTTCTGTTTCCTCAAAATCGTCATTTGCAGTAGATATACCTTGGTGTCTTTAAATAATACAAGTTGGAAGGACAATAAAAGAGGGAACGGTCAGAGCAGCTGCCGCTGGCGTGTCAACACACTTTCATACACTCTACGGCGCGCTCTCTTGTTTTGCCTGTAACTTTGGAAATATTCTAAAGGGTCTGGCCCGATAAGGGAAGGGGTGCGGCCCAATGACGGGAATTTTGAAATTTCCTTTTTAATTGAATAGGTTACTCCAAATAAAACTGATCTGTCTAATTTTTAAATTTTTTTTGTGCAATGTCCTTAAGATATCGCTAAAAGTCTGTTTTTGACAAGGTTTTTTTTAAATGCCAATATCTCGGGCCCCAGAGTAGCTAGCGATATGAAATAAAATCCCACCGACAGAAAATTGAACAAGGTTATAGAAAATGAAAAACTTAATTACTTACACTGAAAACTTTTTTGTGTATAATTAATTGAAAAATATAATGAGTCGGTTTTGGTAGTTCCCGTTATAGCGCCACCTTAAAACTTTTACAGTATCTTCTTTGAACCTGGACGCTTATTACCTGAAAGTTTAAAAAAAATCGGTGATACGCTTCCTCAAGAAAAATTAAAAAATATATTTCTATTCAGACTTAAAACAATAATAACATTCAAAACCAATCTATATGGCTATTCAACATGTCCTTCTTTCTAAATTGCTTAATAATATTTAGTTCATTTCGGAAATCCAAAGCGTCGAGACGACTTGTGCTGAATTAAAATAATTAAATAAGAATATTTAATCTAATATCCAACTTGAGAATTTTTTAAGAAACAATAAACCCAAAAAAAATGTTTATAAAGTGCAAAAATTGTAACATTTCTTTAAAAGAAAGTAAGGGTCGGCCTAAATGTATTAACAGCCTGCAGGAGGCTCATTTTTTTTACTATTATAACCAAAAAGACGATATTAATAAACGACAAGCTGTGCGATAAGTGTAGACGTTTGAAGTCGTCAACCAGCTTCAATAATGCTCCCGAATATGAGCAGCCGAATGAAGAATACGTAGACTGTGACACAAGCTCTTCTTTGATAGTCTCCTCCGATTCGGACAATGATCCCAACTTTAATTTTGATCAAGTAGATAAAGTCGAACCTAATATGAAACGTGTTGCTGCTACGCATAATGTTTGTACCATTTGCAAGTCCAGAGGACAAATGGTTGTAATTCCAGTTCAAGCGCGTTGTCAAGCGTACGCAAAATCAAACATATATATTCCTGAAAAAAACCGTTGCTGCGCATTGCATTTAATTGGAAACATTTTCTTTGAAGATGAGCTTCAAAGTCTTGAAGTAATAGACCATAAAACAACGATGACAACTGCTCAGATCAAAGCGTTTCAAAGACTTCCATTGTTTGAAAAAATTAGAGATCAAAAAATTCCTGAGAAACAAATTGTTGAATTAACTGGACTATGCTGGAAAAATATTAAAATATTGGAGCGTCAGTTAACTTCATTAAGAAACACGGAACTACGAACTGGGTATCTCAACAACATGTTTGCAAAGAGGTTGAACTCAGACAAGGAACTAGGAAGCAGAATACTTTCTCATTTTAAAAATCGTATGAACGCTCCGAACACTCTGTCAGAAGAAGTTGAGAAAGAGCGTTATGGCAGAAGAAGAAGTCTTTTAAGTCCATTAAATACGTCATCGCTTGTAGAATTTCCTAGACTCACAGAAGACGAGCTTAAAATATTATTCTCTGGATCTTACCAACTGTCGTTAGCCGTCTCATATCTAGCCGAAATCCTGAATGAGGACGGAACGATTGAAGCTTCATTCCTTAAAATGAATTCCTCAATAACAAAATTCGAGGTTCGATCGAGGCATATAAACAGCAAGTGGTATAGTGTTTATGTCGACTTCATTTCCAACCACAATAGCATAGATGGCATAAAACGCTATTTCTGTAGTTGTCCCAACGGAAAGAGGACTGTTGGCTGTTGCTCACACTCTGCAAGTGTGATATATTACTTGACTCATGCAAGATATCTATCACGCATTATCCGTCCAGCAGCAATTTTATCAAAAATATTTGAATCCAACGAAGCAAATGTTGTCATAAATGAAAATAGTGAAGATGATGAGTAAGTAAAATAAGTGCAACTTTTTTTAAAATTTTTCTTGAGGAAGCGTATCATCGATTTTTTTGAGACTTTCAGGTAATAAGCGTCGAGGTTCAAAGAAGATACTGTAAAAGTTTTAAGGTGGCGCTATAACGGGAACTACCAAAACCGACTCATTATATTTTTCAATTAATTATACACAAAAAAGTTTTCAGTGTAAGTAATTAAGTTTTTCATTTTCTATAACCTTGTTCAATTCTCTGTCGGTGGGATTTTATTTCATGTCGCTAGCTACTCTGGGGCCCGAGATATTGGCATTTAAAAAAAACCTTGTCAAAAACCGACTTTTAGCGATATCTTAAGGACATTGCACAAAAAAAAAATTAAAAATTAGACAGATCAGTTTTATTTGAAGTAACCTATTCAATTAAAAAGGAAATTTCAAAATTCCCGTCATTGGGCCGCACCCCTTCCCTTATCGGGCCAGACCC